>JAXCHB010000084.1:7725000-8325000 GCA_036926305.1 Uropetala carovei | reverse complement strand
TAATATGAAGGTCTTACGGAAAACCTCTTTATAGTGAACCTCCATTCATCAAAATGCCTAAAAATCTGGTCCCTTCCATTTCGATATATAGAGGTTTTACTGTATATACTATGTTATTCACGTAATTCAAACTATGAGACAAGTGTGCATCTCAAGTCTATTTGTTTTCCTGTTTGTTATAATTTGTCATTAAAATATAGCAATTAGTTAGAGATTGATGTGGCATTCTAATTGGTCGCCACAGCCAGTAGAAACAAAACGCCGTTTACCGCATATCTTTATGACGAACGATTCTCGAGAAATACGCCGATATAATTATGCGAGGCTTCATATGCACGGACGTAGCTTCACTACATGCATAATAAATATTTTTACAAATTAGCATAATGCAACAATATTTTTATTCAGGCCTGACTATGAGAGAAAACATGAGGAAATGCAATTCATTCCACATATAAAAAAATTTGCATAGCCTTTTCCATGATTTCTCTCTGCGAAAGAGCGAAACGTAAGACCACAAAAGACAAACCTGGTCGCAAATGCGGAACTGAGTAAGATTATAATATGCGATAGATAAAGCCGTGAAAGACGAGGTCTACCTGTGTACCTTATCACTCGAAATGCATGAAATTATAACAATTACCTACTACGTTTTGAGTCATTCAGGCGTGGTCGTAATAACAGAGTTAACACCCACATAGATACATTGATTTCTGCTTTACAACAGCACGTACAATATTCTTTTTTTTAATTTCGTTATATGGAGGTTTGTTTTTAGTGGAAGGGGTACGATTTTTATTTTATAATTGGGAGGTTTTGTAATTATCGGAGGTTCGTAATATAGAGGTTTTCTATATAGTTTTATTAGTGAATTTTTCAGGACCGGAGATAATTTTCGTTATACGGAGTTGTTCGTTCTAAGGGAGATCGTATGGTAGAGGTTTTACTGTATAATCATCATTATAGTATATGCTCTCTTCTTACAAAGGAGGGTATTGGAGGATACTAACGTCTAGCCCAAATTACAATAAATGGAGAGTTTAAATTTTCAGAAGTTGTAGATGGCATGGAGAAACCACCAGAAAATTGAGATCTCCAACCAAGTGTCATGGGTTCGACTCCAGAAATTCCGAAAGTTGCGTTTTTAGGCATGTTTTGCTTCCAGCATGAGTGCCTATTATCGTCAGTCTGTCCGTCTGTCTGCATGTTCGTTCTCGGCTTCTACCAAATGGATTTTCATAAAATTTGATATTAAGGACTTACAGTCAAATATAATAAGAAAATCGCAAAAATGAATCATGTATGCCAATCAGGGGTACCACTTTACTGGTGACAAAAAATTAAATTTGCATCATATCTTGTTAAGTATTAGTCATATCAAAATATTTTTCAAATAAAAGTTGTAGAACTAGTAAAGAAGAGTATTTTCTTTCCTATACATTTTTATTGTAGAAGTAGCTGTTATCGAGAAAATCGAACAAAAACGTCTTAAATCGAGTTGAACTTAGAAAATTTCTTGCATGGTTACTTCTTCATTGTTGCTAACAAACAATCTCACAAACAAATGTTTAATTTACTTACGTGTGCATGCAATATTTTTAAACAGGAAGAAAATGGATTATTTATGATGAAGAAAAAACTTTAAAACGCTATTTCCCTTATGTACAGGTATATAATTTCTTTATAATACTCCATTGCACGAAACGCGCCCATTTGTGATATGACGTACAGTAGTTTTAAAAGCTTACGGCACCTGTGCAGAAAACAATTTTCGCTATGGAAGAGTCCACTTTAGAAACGCAAACTTGGTAGGGGTGAGGGTAGGGTTACCACCTTCATCATCATAGGTAGTCTGTCTGTTGACAGGTCCGTAATTATTCTAGGTTAAACTTGGTTCTCCATATACTCCTATTTTCCACAGTCTTCTTCATGTCTTGATAGCTCTCTTTCCCTTTCAAGTCGTCTACTAGCTGAAACCTTTTCCTACCTCTTTCTCTTTTTCCATCCAGTTTTCCTTCTAGCACTTCTTTAATCACACACTCTGTCCTCAGGTAATGCCCAATCCAGTTCGCCTTCCTCTTTCTGATAGTCTGTATAATCGTTCGCTTCTCTCCTATTCTTCGTAGTACTTCCTCATTTTTCACCCTATCTGTCCATTTTATCTTCAGCATTCTTCTCCACGTCCACATTTCGAAGCTTTCCAAGTATTTAATATCATTTTTCCTTAGCGTCTATGTTTCTGCTCCGTACAAAGCTATACTCCATACATAGCATTTTATCAACCTCTTACAGACATCCTCCTTTATATTTCCCGTTAGCAGGAGTTTCTTTCTTCTGAGAGCGGCTTTTGCTTTTCTTATTCTAGTCCTGATTTCATCTGTACATTTTGCTTCTGTCGTTATGATGCTTCCAAGGTATTTATAATCGGAAACTTGTTCTAATGGCTTTGCTCCAATATTATGTTCAAATTTTCTTCTTCTTTACTTGATATTCGCATAACCTTGGATTTTTCTGTATTAATTTCCATACCGTATTTTCTACCTGTTCTCACTAGTCTATTTATCATTTTCAGGAGTTCCTTTTCCTTTCTTGCTAGAAGTGCTTGATCGTCCGCGCATTTCACTGTTCTTATAATCCTTCCTCTGATTTTGAAATCTCCCGTGCCTTGTAACGCTTCCTGCATTAGTCTCTCTCCATATATATTGAATAGAATTGGCGATAGACAGCAGCCCTGACTTACTCCTCTACCAATATGTACTCCGCTGGTCTCCGTATTCTCCAACCTGACCTTTACAACTTGATTCAGATATAGATTCCTGATCAGTCTCTTGTCTTTCCAGTCTACACCTATATCCTTTAATATCCTCATCAGCAGTACCCAATTTACTCTATCAAAGGCCTTCTGCCAGTCGACGAAACATACGCAGCAATCTTGCCTGTACTCTATTGCCCTTTCTGATATGATTCTCACTACACCGATAGCATCTCTGGTTCCTCGTCCTTTTCTGAAGCCGAATTGATCTTCCCCTAGCATTTCTTCGGCATTTTTCTCTAGTCTTTTATTAAGAATCCTCGTGATGATCTTCGAAGTGTGTGACAGTAGGGATATCGTTCTGTAGTCCTTACACTGCATTGCCTTTGGCTTCTTCTTTAGAGGGATCATTGTCACATCTAAGAAATCCTGAGGCCACTCTCCCGAGTAGTAAATCTTGTTAATTAGTTTCGTAATCACTTTTAGTCCTTCCGATCTAATGACTTTAAGTACCACTACCGGTATTCCATCGCTGCCTGTAGCTTTTCCTTTCTTTAGTTCCTCTATCGCCTTTTCTACTTCGCTTTTCATAAAACTTGGTCCCAAGTTGTCTTTTTCAATGCAATTCTCTTCTTCCAGTTCCATTTGTACCTATCCTGCCTGCTTTTTGTATAGTTCCTTAATGTATTCTTCCCATACCTGTGCTACATCCTTTGGTTCTGCGAATATTTTCCCATCTGTATTAATAATTCCTTTACCACGAATCCCATTAGACTTCTTATCTTCTAACTCCATCATATCGTATCGTCCTAACTTCTCCATCTGTTGTATTTCCTCACATTTTTCTTTTATCCAATTTTCCCTAGCTTTATCTGTTACCCTTCTCATCTCATTGTATATGCGTCTATAGTTGGCTCTACCTTCTTCACTGTTAACGTTTTTCCATTTCCTTCTCTCATCCATTTTCTCCAGCATTTCCTTAGTGATCCATGGTTTTCTGGTTTTCTTCTCTTGTTTCCCAATCACTTTATTCAAGGTATCTTTGATGCTGGCTTTCACTTCCTCCCATTCTGTATCCACGGTCTTCGGTTTGTTTTCCAAATTTCTAAGGCGATCTTCCAACTTCGTGCTGAAGGCATCTTTCCTTTCTTTCAGTTTTTCTAGGTCCCAAGTCTGTCTATCTCTTCTCGTTTTCCTTATTTGTTTCAGCTTTGTAGTTACATCGACTATTAGAAGGATGTGATCTGAATCAATGTCTGCTCCTGTTAATGTCTTAGCATTTTTTATGCTGTTCCTGAATCTTTGTTTTACTAGGATGTAATCTATTTGGCATCTCATTCTATCTCCTGGGCTTTTCCATCTGGACAGCCTTCGTTTATGGTTTCTGAACCATGTATTAGTCACTACTAAGTCGATATTAACACAGAATTCTACCAGTTTTTCTCCTCCTCGGTTTCTTTTCCCAAGTCCGTATTGACCGACAACATTTTCGTCTTGTCCTTCACCAACTATGCTGTTCCAATCTCCCATTATTATGCAGTTTACCTTTCCTCTTCCGTCTTCTTCGTAAATCTCGTTAATTTGTTCATACATCTCCTTAATTTCTTCTTCTTCATGAGTGGACGTTGGCATATATACCTGGATTATCAACATGTCCACTGGGACTGCTTTTAGCTTTATTGCCATCAACCTATCGTTCGTTGCTGTTATTTTTGTCACGCTCTTCATCATATCTTTCTTAAGTACCAGAGCTACTCCCCTTGCCCCACTATTTCCTCCTGAGTAAACTACCGTGAATTCTTCCGAGTCGAACTGTCCTTCTCCTTCCCATCTAGCTTCGCTCAGCCCTATGATGTCAATCCTATTTCTTCTCATTTCTTCTTTCAGGTTCTCTAGCTTTCCTGCCTTCCTCATGGTTTTTACATTGCAAG
This sequence comes from Uropetala carovei, assembly GCA_036926305.1. Taxonomy (NCBI): domain Eukaryota; kingdom Metazoa; phylum Arthropoda; class Insecta; order Odonata; family Petaluridae; genus Uropetala; species Uropetala carovei. The sequence continues at coordinate 8,320,317 of JAXCHB010000084.1, read as the reverse complement.
TACCTAAGCGTAAGTTACCTTCGACAAATGCTTTCCTCAAGGCAGTCCCCGCCCGGAGATCCAATTGGGGGACTATTTTACCTCCGGAATATTTTACCCTGAGAGAACTCATTGTCCAACCATATAATAATTACTAGGGTATTTTAATGTGGTAGTTTCCCTCTTGCTTTCCACATCGCAGTACTGTAGCCGTTCAAATCGTCCCAATCATGCCTACAGCTCTATTACCACCTTATGAGGGATTAATTCCGGGAGATTTACCCATTAAGAAATGTCAATTCTGGGAGATTTTTCTTGACTGAAAAATGACTGATCTGAGTAATAAAACTTGGTTGTTTAGTTATTAGTAAACATATAATGAGGATTCAACCTGAATTTTGTTGTCATAATACAGTACATTTGCTTGACAGGATAGAAATTTACTTTGCTTATGATCACAGAAACGAGAAAGCACTAATGTATAAGCAAGACATTCCCAAGAAAACCTGTTGTCTGACGCGAGATTAAACGTGACTTCAATTTGCAAAAAAGTTTTTTTCCGCCTCACTTTCCATAAGCAGGCTAAAAAATTCCGCTACAAAGGTGGTAATCACATCACAGTTACAACTCAGGACAAAGATTTAAAAAAAAGTTCTCTTTAATATTTTTAAAGAAGGCTCAAGAGATTAAATAAATGTTTGTGGGTAGGTTTAAGTCCGGTGCCCACATTGAGAAGCACCTAAGTTATCACCAGTGCATTGCTGTCTAAAAGTATACATTTTTACAATAAGTTTTCATTCATTTCAATCAAATGTAATGGCTAGACCAAATTTTCGAACTTTAATCAGGTAAATAGAGCAATTAATTAGGGCTGTCAATTTTTTTCGAAAATCGGTAACTCGACCGTCGAAAATCGAAAAGTCGGTAAGTCAAAGTCGAAAACCGAAAAATCGAAATCGATTTTTACCGAAAAGTCGAAATCGATTTTTTTACCGAAATGTCGAAATCGATTTTTTTTACCGAAAAGCCGAAATCGATTTTTTTACCGAAAAGTCGAAATCGATTTTTTTTACCGAAAAGTCGAAATCGATTTTTTTACTGAAATGTTGAAATAGATTTCTACTGAACTATTGAAGTCGGTCTTCTGGATGTCTACATCGATTTTCTCAAAAAAGCCTACAGTATGTGATCGTGGAACGAAGTGACACCGCATCGTGTCCGTTGTCTATGGTAACCCGATGTGCTACGGATCTGAAATTTGGAATGTAAGTAGAACTCCGGGTGAAACAAGTTCGAAAAATAAAATTCTGAAATTCATACTCCAGAACAGACATATAATGTAATGGTGAAGGCTCACTTATAAATACTGCTCCTACTATTTTATTTTATTTGGAGTAAGATTAAGTAATGATTAAGTTATAATTAAGTAAAATTAAGTAATGTATATGTATGATTGTAGCAGTAAATGTAAATCATCTTCTGTGTTTTTCATCCTATTATGAAAATATTACTGCTGGAGTCGAAATCGATTTTTTTTACTGAACTGGGGAAGTCAGTCTTTTGGATGTCTATGTCGTTTTTCTCGATTTAAAATGATAAAAAAACACTATTTTTTTTCGATTTATAATAATTAAAAAACATACTATTATGGAAATCATTCGATTATGGCAATCTCTACACAAAGGATGCATCGAGGTTTGCATTTCTTCCATTTTCCTTTCTTTCATTTTCTCATTCCACAAAAACAATCAAGGCGGTGTGACGCTGATACCCCACTGCCCTTTGGTCTGACAAATACCATTATAAATAAAAAATAAAGGATAATTAAAGCGGACAATTGCAGATGGACCCGTGGATATTCAAGGCTATTTCGGACCTTACCGTTTCCCAGCAGGCGACGTTTTCATCTTGGCGGTGAAATAAGAAACGGCAAATTCTTCTAGGATTTGAAAAGGAAGCACTTTACAGTAATCCTTGTTCGTAAGCTGCATTTTATGATTACAGCAGTAATATTTTCATAATAGGATGAAAAACACAGAAGATGATTTACATTTACTGCTACAATCATACATATACATTACTTAATTTTACTTAATTATAACTTAATCATTACTTAATCTTACTCCAAATAAAATAAAATAGTAGGAGCAGTATTTATAAGTGAGCCTTCACCATTACATTATATGTCTGTTCTGGAGTATGAATTTCAGAATTTTATTTTTCGAACTTGTTTCACCCGGAGTTCTACCTACATTCCAAATTTCAGATCCGTAGCACATCGGGTTACCATAGACAACGGACACGATGCGGTGTCACTTCGTTCCACGATCACATACTGTAGGCTTTTTTGAGAAAATCGATGTAGACATCCAGAAGACCGACTTCAATAGTTCAGTAGAAATCTATTTCAACATTTCAGTAAAAAAATCGATTTTGACTTTTCGGTAAAAAAAATCGATTTCGACTTTTCGGTAAAAATCGATTTCGATTTTTCGGTTTTCGACTTTTAAAACGGCGGTCGAAAATCGGTAAGTAGAATCAGTTTTCGAAAATCGATTATTGACAGCTCTACAATTAATCAGCAAAATACTAATTTCTGGGATATTTAGGCCTCCTGGTTAAGGTCAGTCAGGAGCCGGGAGAGACGTATCTACATACGCTTGATTCCGGGAGACTCCCGGAATTTTGGGAGAGTTGGCAACCCTAGGTGAGGGTGTTTACAATTGTGAGAGAGCTCACATGTGCCTTAGTTGCCAACCGTGCCGCTGTCCTATTAGATTCACCTTTCTATTATCGCTGTTCTGTTTGTTGTTTGCTTACATTGTATTTAATTGCCGAATAAAAATTTGCTTTGGAAAATAGTTTCTTCTTTCAAAGTTAAATTAGTGCAAAATCAAACTATATATATACATGATAAGCTACAGTTCAGAACATTTCCGCCTCTTTTAAAAGTGGATCCGGTAGTTTGGCCAACCTGCCAAGATGCAAGTTCCAATTCGCTTCGCTTCCCCCTCAACTTCCCTCTGCACAACCGCTTTCCCCTACATTACGTCGCAGTCCACACAGAAAGGTGCCATAAGCTTTTAAAACTACTGTACACTTTCCTAACTTGTTTCCTATAAGAAAAGCATTGCAGCATTTTTGAAAATGAATTTCCGATAAGAGAGAGAATTGAAACTTGGACGGTTGTTAGATATCCACGAGTCCTATTGGGAACCGTTACCACTTTTACCGCAAGTGTCCTGGGTTCGGCTCCAGATGGCCCGGTATATCTCCCATAAGAAAACATGGAAAACATTAATTCCTGCATATAGACGAAACTAAGAGGAATAAAGAGCTGATATTTTCAGGGTTTACAGATGCCATGAGAAAATCTCCATATTTTTTTAGAACTCCTGCATAGGTGTCATCGGTTCGACTCCAGGCAGCCTTAAATTTGAGATTATTTCCTATAAGATAAGCATTGAAATTGGTGCAGGGCACTTTTGCGTTTAAAATTTATTTGTCGGCACTTACACTTTATAATAAAGTGAAATAAAATGCTTGCAGAATGCAAGCACACATTACTAGTAGTGAAAATAAATGATAAATGCAATCTACTAAAAATTTTCATTTTACAATTATCAGGAATTTAAATTTAAAATACTGATCTATAGAAAATAGTCTTGCATTGTGCATATATAGGGACTTATTAACACTAGAACAACGGACGGGACAATTTTGTCCCATTCTGATGTTACGTCTCCTACAGTTTCTGTGATTCCGGTTTAATTTAGTTGAGATTTCGTGACTTTTAATCATTTGAGGGTTGCATTCCACTCTACACATTTAAACATCCTTCCCTCAATATTAAGGATTATAAAACCATTTTACCCTAGAACGGCAGATGGGACAATTTTGTCCCAAAATGAGTTACTACTTTTTTTCACATTCTCTGTGATATTATTCTTATGCAGGCAGCTTTGTAGCATTGTTGTAGACTATGGCATGCCCTTCCCCTCCTCTACTCTCATCTTTTGCCAGTCCAACTTCTAGCCCCACCCTTCCCCCCTCCCACCTTCCACTTGCTCCCGCAGTGTGATGCAGGTTAGAACATGTTCCTGCAGCACTCTTTGCGGGCTAATTTACTAGAGCGTTTCAGTTGAGTACGGTGCAACGCTACATTCTACAGCATGCTGAAGTATACAATTAGTAATGTAGAGATTACAACGTTCATAAAAACTGAACCTAGTACTGCGACTGTACGACTTTGTCGTATGGGACATTTTTGTCCCGTCCGCCGTTCTAGGGGATACGCCATGTTCAGACGTTCTTGTGTTAAAAATGCATTCTTCGGCATTTTATTGTTGCAAATTCATCAACTATGGTATCTGCAAATTCACAGCCGGAAAAATCACCGCCACGAAAAATTCACAGCCGGAAAATTCATCGCCAAGGGAAATGGATGTATGGATTATTTTGTTAACATATTGACCCATCAATTATGTCTTCATATTTCAAGGATCCCATAATATCACTCTCTATGGACATTACTGACAGAACAGTTAAACGATCATGTCATCATTGTATTCAAGTAATTTTTTATGATTTTTAACTTGGAAAATATTTCTGCAGATGCTACTGTTACAGAAAAGGTTAACAAAATCCGTAAGGCTATCCGAAGAAAAAGAGCAAGTGCCACAACCGAGTTTTGATCATGAGAGTGAAATAAACTGAAATGCGGGTGTGGGAATATGGTTGGAAAACATCATTGACATTTTTAGTTTATAACCAATATTTTTTAAAATTATTCAGTAGATTCCTAATTCTATTGCAGTAGGAATCTGCAAGGTTGAATAAAAAACAAGTACCGTATTCACCCGAATCCAAGACGACCCTGAATCTAAGACGACCCCCCATTTTGATGATTCCAAAAGAGAAAAAAGCTCAAATTGACCTTCATGACTACAAAAATTATAAATCTTGTGAAATATTTATTTTCTCTTATACTTTTCTTGAATGTCATTGTCTTTTAACATTTTAAAATCATAAGATCACATCACAAATAGAACCATTCAGGTTTTCAAACAAATTAAATGGTAGCATTCATTTTAAGATAACATTAAAAATCAAGTAAATACATTGAAAGAATACACTCATTTCAGGACAACAAAAAAACATTTCAATCCAAGTGCTGCATAAAATCATTTTATTGTGTTAGTCATCATCACTGTCTATGCAACCTTCACTATTTTCCTCGTGCTCACTATCTTTATCACTCTCAACTTCATCACCAGTCTCCCACAAAACATCATCCTCACTCCCATCCATGGCATTAGATAAGCAGCATTTCTTAAATCCTTTCACTATTACTTTTGCATTTATTTGTTGCCACGATGCCTTGATCCATTGGCAGAGCATTGCAACTTCAGGTTTCTTAAGATTTCCTTTTGGTGTTAAAGTGTGAGTTCCACTCTGTAACCACTCAGAATACAAAACCTTTAAATTATTTTTAAAACACTTATTGACAGCAACATCTAAAACTTGAAGTTGCGATGTCATTCCTCCAGGTATTACAATAAGATCAATATTCATCGCACTCATTATGTTTTTAATTTCAGGAGATAAGTGTCCTTGAATGCATCCAGTGAAAGCATTGCTCTTTGTTTCAGTAAAGCTCCTGGCCGTCTATTCCACACCACATGTAACCAATCTCTCATTAGTTCTTTAGTCATCCACCCCTTTTCTTGACACATTATTCCACTTGGCAAATGTTTCTTAGGCATTGTTTTCCGCTTTAGAATCACATATGGTGGTAATTTAGTCCCATCTGCTAAAACCGCCAACATTACCGTGACTCGCATTTTTTCGTTGCCTGTAGTTTTAATTAGGACGGACTTCGCACCTTTTTCGTTCACAGTATAATTAGATGGCATGTAGAAGAAAACCGGAGTTTCATCGGCATTTCCTATTTGGCTCAAAAGGTAATTATTGGTTTTTCTAAGTCCAATTACGTATTTCTGGTAAGCGAGAAGTTTTTCAACATAGTCTTTGACAATTTCTGACACGGCGAAGTTCGTCGCCGTAAAGAAAAATTATTTCGTCGCCGTAAAGAAAAATTATTTCGTCGCATCATTCTCACGCACCAACTTCTGCTGGCCTTGAATTCTTGCAATGATATATTAAGTCCTCTAGTAATTTCATTAGCTTTAAGTATAATACTTTCAGTCGAAACAGGCATACCGTTCTTCCTCATGGTGCGCACAAACTTGACTACTTCTTCTTCAATGCCATGAAATCGGCCTAATTTTGGACCACTGAGCGACTTCCTTGTGGCTTTGGCATTTTCTAGTTCCTGTTTTGAGAGTTTCCATCGATGCACATTTGCCTCAGATACACCGAACTTTCTACTCGCATCACAGTTATTAGTTTTTTCGGCGTAATTTATCACGATCAGCTTAAAATTTGTATCTTAGCTCCGTCTAATTTCTTTGTTAACTTTCCCTTTGCACTCGTGCCACGTACTTCAACATGATCTGTCATTTTAACTTAAGGGTTGTGCATTTAAATCAAGAATGCACAACTCAAAGTTACTGTCACACTTAGTGAATCACGGTGCGTCGTTTGAAAGGGGAATCCCAATGATTTCCGCTCTCATTTGTTTTAACATTGCGGTTGGCATTACGTGCAAGGTGAAAGTACGTCTGTGTTATGATCGTCGACGATGATTATTAGTCTAAATAATTATTATTCCCGTCATGTTTTTCTTATTGTTATTACTATTTGTTTATTTCACGTCTTTATGTACGTACTTGAATTTGCTGTTGTGAATTGTTCACTCTAATATACCATTTGTTGTAAAAACCACTGATTAAATGCTTAAATATACTTCGTATCCGAATGTAAGACGACTCTTGATATTTACAGCTGAAAATTTGGAAAAAAAGGTCGTCTTAGATTCAGGTGAATACGGTATTTTCAGGGCATGAAAAAAATATTCTAAACTCTTAGTCACTTTTTGATTTTTTTCAGTTTTTCTTTTTTGCAGTATACATTTGTATTCGTTTTTCTATAAACGAAACTCTAACATTTTCGAGTGTCTGTTCTAATGAATGACCATAAATTGAAACCCAAAAATTAAAATTTTCTATTTTTTTTTCAATTTTGAAAAATCGGGTCATATTAGACCCCACGATAGTAGTATACTTGATCGAAAAATAACGATAGTAGTAGAAGGTTAAGACCTTTGGCTTTAGGATAGGAGGAGGATAAGAGGGATGTCTCATCCATTCATCTCAATTCTATGACAAAATCGACGTCAGTGAGCTGCGTCATAAGTAAGGGTGCCACCGGTGGCCCGTTGGGCAGATAGCCCCACATATTTGCTGGCACACTGGCGTGCCGTTCGGCAGATAAAGGTTAATAGCAGTCTTATGCCGCCCTCTCCTTCAGCCGCCTCTCTTGGGGCGGCTCTGCTTAGGCGGAATCCTACACGAGTTGATTTTCCCGGTAGGGACTTGGCGTCGCTGCCCCCTTGCCTGTGCGCCCTGAGGTGGCTGCCTCTCTTGCTTACCATCTGAAGCCAGCCCTGGGTGCATATTATATATGGATATAAATGCATACAACTTTTTTCAGTACGGAAATAATTTATATTTTCGAACATGTTTTTACCAATAAATCAAACAAGCCACTCACTGCACCGCGTGCCATTCGTGTCTCCTGCCTTGACAGTTGTGCTTCCAGTGCTCATTTGTCAGTGTTTACAATATGAAGAAGTACACATTTGCTGTGTTGTGCGATATGCATCTCGCATACGGTGATGCGCAGAGTAACAGACGAGAAGCCGCGCGTTTGTACCAAGAACAGTTCTCAATTCGACAGCAGCCGCATCACTCCACATTCGTAAGCATTGACAGGCGTCTCCACAAACATGGATCTTTGAAGGCTAACATGCATCTTACAGGAAGGTAGAAGACTGTTTGCACACCGGATTTGGAGGAAGAAATTTTGGACTTGGTTGTTGCTGAACCTTCCACCAGCACTCGCAGAATTGCACACATTGTCAAGGCCAGTCAGTTGCTTGTGTGGAGATTGATACACGAGCAGCAGCTTTACCCTTTCTGTATGGAAAAAGTGTAAGCATTGAATGCCAATGACTATCCATGTCATGTAGCTTTCTGCCAGTGGTACCTCCAGCGCACTCTTGCAGATCCCTTCTTTGCCAGCAATGTCTTGTTCACTGATGAGGCCACATTTATGAGGAATGGCACAACATGCACGTGTGACAGTAGGAAAACCCCCATGTGACAACTGTCAGAGCACACCAAGATCGATTTTCCATCGATGTCTGGTGCAAGATACTGAACGATTACCTCATCTGCTCATTTGATGGGCCATCTGTATAGTGAATTTCCAGATTAAACCCTGCCTCAGTTACTGGAAGATGTTACTCTTAGGATCCACCAGCACGTGGTTCCAGCATCATGGTGCCCTTAACCATTTGAGTTAACCATCTGAGTTTGAGGTACCGCGAGAAATGGATTGGGAATGGTGGTCCCATGCCATGGCGGTCCACTGACATGAATCCACTGGATTAATTTTTGTGGGGACATCTCAAGACCCTAGCATACGACACAGCTGTGGAATGCGGGGAAGATCTCTTCTCCCCATTCAGGCTGCCTGTGATGAAATTAGAAACACACCTGGTATCTCTGAATGTGCTCGGCAATTAATGTCATGTCGGTGTGTATTGTGTAGACTACACCAGTGGTTCTCAACCAGGGTGACACAATGGTTATTGAGGGGTGATGCAAATATTTGATAAATTCACAGTGTTTTGTATTCTGGATTATAAACAAAAATAAAACCAGGAGAATAAACACTTGTACTTATTTAAATTCCAGCATTTTATCTTTGTGGTAGTGAAAGCCCAATTTATCTTTAAAGGTGGCTTGAAGTTAATGGAAATGTAAATGGGATGACGCATAAATGAATGAACTGAACGCAGGGTGACGCAGGCAAAAAAAGATTGAGAACTACTGCTCTACACTGTAGAGGTTTGAGGCCGCCATTTTGAACAGCTTCTGTGATTGTTGAGCATGGTGTAAGGGTATTAAAAACGTGCATTACACAAAGAGGCAGTTACATTCACTCTTCCTTCTTGTATCTCACAGCAAACGGATGCCAACACATCACATACAATTGACTCACCACACGACCGGGTTGCCTACCTCGAGGCGTGGGGCTTCAACTTCCAAACCTCAAATCTCAGACGTTAAGTGTTTCCGGAAGCTGGGACAAGGCATTTTGTGCTCGACGCGAACCCTTCTACTACCCCTAAAATTTTGTCGGTAGAGTTCAGAATCACCCTGTATATCCATATCTGCTTATCAGCTGTAGCAGCTGAGCCAGGGGTTAGTGAGTGGCGGCGAGTAGGGGGCAGAGCCCCCTAGCGTACAATGAAAATATACATATAAACTTTTCATTTATACTCTTTCTTTATAAAGTGCACTGGAAAGTATAAAATAAATTTTTGCCTTCAAGAAAATATCTGTACCTTAAGAAAAATTTTCATTGTATATGATCATTAATCTCTTTAAAAAAGATGTATGGCATATGTTGATTAAATTATTCACTGCCATATAAATAGACTGAAACATTGGTGTTTTATCAACATATGCCATATCTCTTTTTTAAAAAAGAGATATGGCATATCTTGATTCCCGGCAGAATGGGAGTTCCCAGAGTCCAGAGTTCGCCACAATGCAACCATTACTTTGAAACCCTTACATGTGACAATAGTGCCGTCACAATAATGCCTGCCATTAAAGTTATAATGGGTGCCTTAAATGGAACCTATCCCTCAGTCCCGATTTGCAAGCTAAATTGGTTTTCCAGCTTTCTTATAAGTTATGTTTCGCAAAAAAATTGTAATGGGTGCCTGGAATGGAACCTATCCCTCAGTCCCGGTTTGCAAGCTAAATAGGCTGGCAAGCTAAATAGGCTGGCAAGCTAAATTGGCTTGCAAGCTTTTTTATAACAAATATGTTCTGCAAAAATGTTATAATGTTTTACTAAAATGGAACCTATTCCTCAGTCCAGGTTTGCAAGCTAAATTTGCTCCATTTGCGGTGTAACAGTCAGGCGAGATATTTCGTACCTTAGTAACCAATTCTCCTTCGCAAATAACAAAAGAGTAGCAAAAAATGCAGTGCCGTGTGCACTCGGGGAAATCCCATTCTGCCAGGAATGAGAACGTTGAAACATATGGAGTAATGCACACAGTGTCACGTATTGGTCAAAATAGGAAGTTCTTAGTAGGCAGACAGGCATGCATAAGTAGTGCCATCTAGTGGGGAAACATTGAACTACATAGTGTGGCCCGGATAGGAAAACAGTACCCATGAATATATTGGAGTGAAGTTAATAAAAAAGAGTATAAAAAAGACCTTGCACGTCAGATTATTTGTTGTTCATTTTGGCAAATGTCCTGTTGTCTTCGACCACCGACCCAGGACAGCTAATTTTTCAGAATAAATCAGTTTGCTCATTAAATCATGCACCTTAGTAATGACAAAATGAATGCAACATGATTGTATATAAAAGCAAATGTATATAGGACCATTTTGAAGAAAAAACACCTTGTTGCGTAACAATTATGAGTGTTGAAAAAAGCACGGAGTATGAACACAAGAGCAATGCTCCTTTGACAGCAATGCAAGAGAAACCAAGTATAGGACACTCTAATTTGATGATGGATTGTGGGTAAGACTCTCAAAAATTTTAATTTAATATTGTAGGGACATCTGGCATCATCAACCATTTTTCAATTTGAGAAAACCCTTCTTTTTGCATTTTTAGTACTCCGAAATTTCACATTTTTTGTGTATTATTTATGCGTCACTAACAACAAATGCTGGTATTGTTGAGCTCTGAGATTTGGTTGATTTGGTGGAAATAAATGATCGACATTGATGCGAATGCCTTTTTCTCTAATTTAACCCATTTCAAATGATTGTTTTAACATTTTAATTACCCCGAAGTTTCAAATGTTTTGTTTGTTAACAACTAACTCAGATTCTGTTGAGCTCTGAGATTCTGCTGATTAGATGGAAATCCTTGGCATGCAGCCTTAGTAAGTACGATCTTTAATGGAATATTAACATGCTATGAATATCAATTATTATAAATTTAACTAATTGCTTTTTATTAATTAATTCTTTAAGATAACAATGCCACCCAAGTGAGAGAAGAAAGAATAAAAAAAGAAAAACGATTGGAAAAGATTAGAAGAGATCGCGAACGCAGAAAAAGGGAATCAAAAGAATAGAAATAAATGACCGTATCGTGAATACTTAATCCAAGACGACTCCAAAACTTACTTTAGTGTGGACACTAGATTGTGAAGATCAATCGGACGAACAGCTATACCCTATCGAGTTTTTGAACAGTTTATCACCATCCAGTTTACCACCGCATAGACTACATCTGAAAATTAACACCATTGTAATGTTGATCAGAAATTGAAACTCCAGTAAAGTATTAGTTAACGGAACGCGAATGATCGTAAAAGGCTTGCACGAGCACTGTATAGCAGCGGAAGTTATTGGCACTGGAAAGACTATTCTCATACCCAGGATTCAGTTATGTCCAACAGATCCTACCAATCCCTTCAAACTGTGTAGAAGACAATTTCCGATCAAAACTGCATTTGCTATGACAATCAATAAGGCTTAAGGACGGATGCTTGAACGTGTTGGAATACCATCGCCCATTTTTTCCCATGGTCAGCTTTATGTAGCCTTCTCCCGAGTTTCGTCATTTAAGAATGTTGCTATTACCATTATTGAAGGACCTCGACAACTTATACAGAATGATGAATTGATAATATCAAATATTGTATTTAAAGAAGTAATTAAAAAATAACAAAAGTATCTAAATAAAGCTTTGTTTATTAAACATTTTGTTTTCTTTATGTGCGAATTATTCGCACGGGCACAGCTAGTAAACATTTACTTGGACACATGAATTTGTTTCTCTCTTACTCATGTATGATCTCCACCTTCTCAACTTTTTTAGAATAAAAATATGGTTAAAGTACTCGATGTGTTACTGAACTAGAGGGTCAAAACCATTTTGGATGCATAAACAACACGTACATTTATTTAACCTCTTCAAATTTAACAACACAATCACTGGATAGAGTTTTCATGTGATTTAAGCACATCATATTGGTACAGAAACTGCAATGCTGATTCTTTTTTTGTCCACATTTCTCAGGCAAATTGTGCACCTAGCTCAAACTTTGGGGTCCAAATGAATGCGTTTTTCCAATGGTGGCGATCCCGTTAATTTAGCGGCTTTTTCGCGGAGTGATCTTGTTGCATATGTAGTTAGATGCTGCCCTTTTGCGAAAAGACGAAACTCACAGGTACTTATTTGGAGTCGTGTCGGCGTGAGATGTAGAAGACACACTAAGTAGCTTGAAACACACAGGCAGGTGGTGGAAACAAAATTTCTCGCATAATAAAACGGACGGTAGTAAGGATTAGTGCGAGAAATTGACAATAGCGTTGACGAGGAAATCGAAGAAACCAGTGAATAGATAGGAGCTCGGGACAAGTGCACACTCACGCGGGGGTCCTTCCTCCCTTCTGCGGCCTTCTCGGAAAGGTCTGTGCAGGTCAAGGGTTTTCCCCCTGCTAATAAAGAATTGCTTGTTTTCCTAAACCAGAATGCAGAAGGGTATTTTCAGAGGTCTCACGTCAAGTGAAGAGATAAAATCTAAAATATGGAATAACAGCGATGCTGCCAGTGTTCCACTAATCTTGTTTTTCTTGGAAGGCATTATATTCCTTGATAAAGGATTTCACATGGCCCTGGTGAAAAGGAAACGGTTCATTTTCTAAAAAAGAAATACAGACAGGTACATATCTCTGAGAGATTAAGAGAAAAATATATAAGTTCGAAATAGTCGCGCAAGTAGGCGCGTGGGGTCTTAAAAGACCCCAACGTTAAAAAATGAATTTTTACGATAAGGCTATACAACATATTGCCAATATTTTTACACGAACAAAGGGACATAATTATTCTAGGAAGGTACTGAAAAAATCAACCTCATATATGTAATTGCAAGAGAAATACAGCATTTTTAAAAGGCATGGGGTCATTAAAGATCCCACTTAACCCGGGAGTGGTCGTGCAGGGTGCTGTAGACACCCCAGCCCTAAGTTTTATGACAGGGTTCCCTTACTTTTAGGTTTTATGACTCCTTCCCTTCAGTAGCTGGAGTGGCACGTGTTTTCAACCATTTTAACCTGAAAGGGCTAGTATCCTATGCAGAGCCGTCTCTAGGATCCGCGGGGCCCCGAGCGAGAGGGTTTCCGCGGGCCCCCTACTTTTCACAGAAAAATCAAATTTCTCATTTACTTACAATTTTATTTTTGTTTTCAAGTTTACATTAGTATTATTCAGTATTATTATTAGTATTTTTCAATATAATTATTAGTATTATTCAGAAATACATAAACAAATTTTAAAAACCAGTAATTGTTAAAGGTTACACAAATTAACAAAATAATAACCAGCCCACTACAATTTTAAAAGTTTACTTTTCTAGCTTTAATATGTGCAAATCTGTCGATTATTGTTGATTTCTCAATCTTATCAACCTCATCGTATTCAATTGACAAAAGAGATAATCCACTCAGTCTCTCTTGTGACATCGTCGATCATAAGTAATTTTTTATTAATTTTAATTTTGAAAACGACCTTTCAGCTGATGCAACTGTCACTGGCATTGTAAGAATTATCCTACAAAGTATTTCTATGTTTCGATATATTTCCTGCAATCTATTTTTGTGTAGGAACTTCAAAATATCAATTATGCTATGATCTTCTGGCATAACCGTTGATAACATTCTTAACTCTTCACTAAGTTCAATTCCGTCTATGTCGCTCTCTGAACTTCCTTCATCCTTCAAAACTTTCTCTATATCGCAGCAGACTCTCTGTAAATTAGATAAATCCCAATTTTTAATTTGGCTTATGCTGTTCAAGGAACCAAATCTAGAAATGTACTCACTGTACTGATCAAAACGCCACGACAGAAAGGTTAGTGCCATGTCAATCACTCGCAGAAAGAAATCCGTTCTAAACCTCTCCTTCGAGTTTTCCAATCAGAATGTCTCCTTTTTACATTTTTAGAAAACTCTATATCAATTGACATATCATTGGCGACACTTTCTGCTACTGATACGACTTGATTAAACCCTTCATTTCTGTATATATTTAATGATGACTTCAAAGCATCCAGATGTTTAACTGCAATATCCAACGGAATTTGAACAGATTGTAGAACCTTACTTACTTTATTTACAGTTAGTAATATGTCATACCAAACAATAACAGATAAGATAAATTCAAATCTGTTTAATTCATGGGAAAGGAATGAATTTGCCTCGCTTTTTGTCTTCGGATCTTTACAAACTTCAGCTACCTCAACTAAAGCATTTTTTATTTTTGGTAAATGAAAGCGTACAGCTTTTATGCTTTCGAGTCGGGACTCTCACCTAGTGCTAGACACAGGTTTTAGAGATATATCTGTGTAATTCTTTAAGACACTCCATCTTGCCGGTGAAGCTGCGAATAAAGTATACAATCTTTGAATTATACCAAAAAATGACACCGCTCGCGTACAGGAATGAGCCATGTCACTAAGAACCAAATTTAAGTTGTGTGCTCCGCATGGCATGAAAAAAGCTTTAGAATTTAAACTTAAAATTCGTGTTTGAACTCCTTGTTCATGACCTTTCATATTCGCACCGTTGTCATACCCTTGCCCTCTGCAATATTTCAATGAAATTCCCATATCATCTAATTCTTTCAGTAGAGCTTGGCTAAGTCCTTTTCCTGTAGTATCTGTGACTTCAAGAAAGTTTATGAAGTGTTCAACTACTTCTACATTTCTGTTTTCAATATGAACTATTCTTAGAATTACTGACATTTGCTCTTTGTGGCTCACATCTGGAGTACAATCCAGAATAATAGAATAGTATTTGGCATTTAAAACTTTTTGAATGATTGAATTTCTAACTTCAGAAGCCAAAATTTGTATTATTTCATTTTGTATTAATGGTCCCATATAGTGATCTTTAATTTCACTTTCCTGGTATCGTCGTAAATGATCTTGGATGATCGGATGAAATTTAGCTAACAGCTCTATCTGACCTAAGAAATGCCCATTATTTGGAAAGTATAACGAACTACTACTACCGCGAAAAGGCAAGTTATGGCGAGCTAGATAAAGTATTATCTCAATAATTCTTTCCAAAACATTACGCCAACGCTGTTTTTCTTTTTGGTATAAATCTTGGTTTATGCTATCAATAAAAGTCCCTTTCTGTTTTCTCTGCACATAATCCTGCCATTCTTGGAAGCTTCTCATATGTGATAAAGATTTATCATGCTCACTTAGCTTATTTCCTACATTCTTCCATTGACTAAACCCCTCAGACGCCAATGCCGACTTTGACTCTGATGATGGAAACAGTTTACAGCAGAAACAAAAGACGACATCTTTTTCTTCAGAATAAACCAACCATGTCCTTCTCACCTTTTCCCCATTTTTCGAAATCCTATAAAAATGGTAGTCAGAAAAGCATCTGTGCTCTGAGTTCCGTGGATAATTCCTCATTTTTTCTTCAGTGTACTTCGGACCCATTTCTAATAAAAGATCCCTATGAGAAGGAGTAATAAATGTAGGCCATGTACCGGGGTCTGACGTAAAATAAAAATTTTCAGAGCTTACAGCAAGGTGACTGTGACTAATATTTATGGAAACGTTATTCACATCACGGGAAGAAAAGGATGGCGTACTCGGTGATGGAGTCACAATGAAATTAACGTGTTTGGCAAATTGCTGTTCACTGTCACTATTTGTTGACACCTCGATTCCTACTTCTGAAGAAATCAATGCTTTACTTTCACTTTTACCCGATATGACCTCACTTAGCACTGGAAAGGTCTTGATGAACTTTTTTAATGTTCCGTTTTGTTTCTTCAATTGTTCTTGTACTTCTTTCACCCTTTTTCTTTTTTGTGAACCACTCTTGTATTTTCTTCCTATATCTCTCTCCCTGGAGGCACTCATTTTTTCGTGATGGGATACTAATGAATATAAAATACGCGAATTTTATTTTAAAAGTTGTATAAAAAGAGTATCGTATTATTATATTACAATAATGAAGAGATATCGGTACTAACCTTTAAAACTAAAATGCTGAACTCATTTCCCAGACTACGTCCAAAACTTCCAAAGAATAAAAGGTTCACTATTTAACAGAGATAGCATTCTAAAGTAATTTAAATGGCCCATGATTACGCATACTGAAATATTAAATAATATAAATGAGTGCACTAACCTTCTATGTTAATGTCAAGTTCTTCATGAAAATGTCTAATAAATCCAGGTGCCCTTTTGTTTGCAGATAAGATTCACACGCCACAAGGAAACGTTCTCACAGTTGATGTTCCTTCTACCACAGTTTTAGGAGAACTGAGGAGATGCGTTTCTCTATTTTCTTAAGTTCCAAAATGCCACCAGAGCCGTAAGAAATAAACCGAACCGAATGTGGCTGAAAAATTGTGCCCTCACCCTCGGTTTTTCGCATATCCCTTCTGAATTCTACTATCCGGGATAAAGTGCCGCTATGTGCGTTCTGCACTATTTTTCGGTGGACAATCCTGTTAGGTAAAGGGAAATGAGTCTGCAGGGGTTCCTGGTGGGAGCCTCGAAGCTGGGTGGCACTTCTTACTTTGTAAGTGGCATTGACCTTGTTGAAGGCAAGATAAGAATTTTATTGTGGCGAAGCATGTCTTCCCTTTTTCGAAAGGAATTAGGATATGGAAAAGCAGGCAAGATCTCAGAAAGAATGCCTGGGAAACGGCGTTGTCGGGGTTTATGTCGATGTCTGCCAGATGTTTTCAAAGGCCGAATTTTGCGAAATGACCCCCTCATGTCTGTCTTGGAGGCAGGGACATTGCTTTCTCCTAATTCTTGGACGAAGCGGTCGCACTGCCGACTTCTCTATCCCCAAGTTCATGCATTGTCTCGACTTTTTGCGTGGTTTCCTAAGAGGAGATGTATCTTGAGATTCTCCAGAGAATTCATTGAGAAGCAATATTACCGAATTATTTTAAAAAAATGGTTTTCTTGATAATCAAGAATATAAAATAACTTTTAACGAGAATTTTCGAGGCAGAAGTTATCGAGCATAATCTATACTAGAGTTCCTCATAGGCGCGGGGCCTGAGGCGACTGCCTACCCAGCCACCCCCTTAAGACGGGCCTGATCCTATGGTTATTCTTTGAGTTCGGACGTTTTTCTTAGAGCGTTGTGCGGAAATCTCAGTGTTTTTTGTTTTGTGAGTGGTTTGTGTGTTTCATTGTAAAATTATTGTTACTCTTTGAGTCATCGTTTCCTTTTTTGATGTGGGACAGTTACTTTACTGATTATCATTTTCCAAGGTTTGTATATTTTTTCTTTACTGACAGTATATTATGTTTTTATCAGTATTTATCCTTATTGCATAAAATTATCTAAATATTTATACTAATTCACATCCAACTACAGATGTCAACTCTTCCTTCCGAGAAAGAAGCAAAGCAGATTGTTCGCCTTCTAAATGAATCTTCCGAAGAGGAGGTTATTGATTCTGGAGATAAATCTTCGGAGGATTGTGTTCATTTATCGAATCATAATAGTGAGAGTGAACAAGATGCTAATGATTCTGAATTTGAAGTGGAGAATGGAGAGAATCTTATTATTGGCAGAGACGGTATCACTAAGTGGAAAAAGGAAGGGCCATGTCCTAATGTTAGACTTGCAAAATGTAACGTCATTACCAAAAAATCTAGTTTCAAGGGTAGAAAAGAAGAGACTGTTTCCCCGGTGGACTGTTTTCCCCTTATGCTTGATAAATGTATTATAGACATAATAGTGAATTGTACGAATATTCACATTCATATGGTCGCAGAAAAATATTCTCGTAAGAGAGATGCTAATCCAACTGATGAGGTAGAAACTGAGTGCTTCATCGGCATTCTACTTTATGCGGGGGCAAACAAATCCGGGCGACAAAACTTGAAAGACTTATGGGACCGCAATGGATTAGGTATCGAAATATGTTATGCTTCAATGAGCTACCAAAGGTTTAGGTTCCTCCTTTGATGCCTTCGTTTTGATGATATAAATACCCGAGAGGAAAGGGAAAAAAGCAATAAACTAGCACCAATACAATATATTTTTCAGTTATTTTTAGAGAACTTTCGGTATACTATTAGCGAATTTGCTACAGTAGATGAGCAATTAGTCGGGTTTCGAGGCAGGTGTTCCTTTAGGCAATACTTACCGTCAAAACCTGCAAAATATGGGATAAAAGTCTTTGCTCTAGTGGATTCGAGAGTATTTTATACCCTCAATCTGGAGGTCTACGCAGGTACGCAACCAGAAGGTCCATTCAAAATAGAAAACAGTTCGAGAGGTCGTAAAACGTTTGGTTGGACCAATTTTAGGGAGTGGGAGAAACCTCACCGTTGACAACTTGTTTACGAGTGTGCCTCTTGCTGAGGATTTGCTTCAAAATAAACTGACACTAGTGGGTACCTTGCGAAAAATAAAAAAGAATTGCCACCAGAGGTAGTAAATGTAAGAGGAAGGGAGGAAAGAAGTAGCTTGTTCTGCTTCAAAAAGAATATGGCTCTAGTGTCTTATATTCATAAGAAAGGGAAAATGTAATCCTGTTGCCAACTATGCACAACCAAAAAAATATTGATGAATCTACCGGAGATAAAAGAAAACCCGAGATTCTAACATTTTATGTTACAAAAGGGGGCGCAGACTCTGTTGACGAAATGTGTGGTACCTATAGTACTAGTAAGAACACAAGAAGATGGCCAATGGCCATATTCTTCCATATGTTGAACACCGCAGGAATAAATTCATTTGTTATTCATAGAGATATAAATGCCACTTCTATGATGCGTAGGAGCACTTTCCTTCGAGAAGTAGCGAGGGTTTTAACTTTACCTTTTATAAAGAAAAGATCGAGTATGAAAAGGATACCAAAAGAATTATAACAAAATCTGAAAAATATGGAGAGACATCTACCGCAGAAGAACAAAAAAACCAAGAAAGGGTAGTAGTAGCAGATGTGTAATTTGCCCCCGAAATAAAGACAAAAGCAAAATCATTTTGTGAATCATGCGATACATGGATGTGTGGAACTCACATGATGAAAGTTTGTAGCGATTGTTTCATAAATAAATAATGTGCTGTTATTACTGGTTTACCTTTTCATTTCATTTAGATTACAAAATATAAAATTTCAGAAAATGAAGAGCAAACGTATTTTTCACAATTATTATTTTCCTCCCAGTTTTGTTAAATAATTGATGTCTTAAAATAAATTTCAATTAATCCAACATACATCAAGAGACAAAAATAAAATGAAAATTTTATTAAATATTAACAATTAATAATTTTTTAAACAAAAATATCCGTGGGGTGTCCGAGACACCCCACGCGACCTCTTACGTTACAAAAATGAGCACGAGTACTGCCGGGTTAAGGGTTAAAAACAGTTTGCTTTGGAGAACTCTATGCAACCCTTTGTGTTTCTTTCTTCGCAATTTTTATCGCCATCCATATAGCCTATGTTACCTACAGGGTAAAATTATATACCTATGTGAAGCTTCGTGACGATTTCTTCAAAACGAAAACTGTAAGTAAAACCAGCAAGACCACAATAATCACCAAAAAATAAATGAACAAAGGAACTTACAAAATGATTTAATTTAACGAAAGACAAAAAAGTATAGAGAACGTTTAAGAATCACAGAGTGAATATTACCCTCAGACCATTAGCTCGATTCTCTCATCCACAAGTTCTGTTACAAGAAAATTGTTTACATCAACAATACTTTGGAAACAATGAAACAATTTATCTAATCAACTTGTGGAAAATCTAAGTCTAATTATTTAAGTTACTTACGTAGTTTTAGAAAAAGCTTGCTTTGGAGAACTTTACGCCACACGAAAATATCAATAAAAACTATTTATTAGTAATATTTCAATTATAATCAACAAATATTAGGTTGTCATGTAAACAAAGCAAACTCGCACATAGAAATTGAAAAACGATATTACGTTAAAAATTTTCCCCTATAAATGCACTGAACTCTCAATTTCGGCAACAATGGGAGTTGTCATGGTAGCTTATAATGGGTATTGTAATAAAACTGATAAAATCACGTATTTTATTGATTCTAAATGCATTTTTATGCTAATTCGATCGGGATTCAGATTCTGTCTTCAATAAAAATAAACTTTGTTCTTTTCTTCATAGAACCATTCAAGTCTCAAGTTCGTACCATGTTTCTAAGTAATTTTAAAATTCAAATGAAAAATAAGCTGCACTCATCCCTGTTATTCAAATGAAAAAAGAAAATATTTTTTAAAATTAGAAAGGTCAATCAAATTGATATAAAAACCCTACTACACCACCGTACCCGTTATTCTGGTTAACATGATACCTTTGTCTTGTTTCTACTTGCTGTAATTGCTGAGCTATAAAAAGACATACACTTTATTTTATAGATATACTGTATTTACCCGAAAGCAAGACGAGGTTTTTTACAAAAAATGTCCACAAAAAAATTAGGGATCATCTTAAAGTCGAGTACGAAGTTTTAGAGGGGAAAAATGCGTGCATTTTAAACACCGCACGGAACACCCGATTTCGAGTATATGTCCATGAAAACACATTTATAAATGCATACAATAATACATTACATTTAATTAATTATTATAACACATTAAAAATTCGTACCATAGTTCTTAAAGTTGCACATAGTACGAAAGATTACCTCCGGGGTACTGATGGAAGGGGTGTGTTTATAGCTGGTAGGAAATCTGATATGTGCGACAATGTAGACAGTTAAGCAAGGATTGGCAGCCATATTTGAGGTATATTGTTACATTTGAAACATGTTTATGTATTACAACTTAAAAATCTGCTACCTTTTGATTGGTGCTCCAGCAGCAGACAAAAGTACACCTGAATTTTAAAGAGTATGACATTTATGAAAGCACTCCATTAGTACTCACTTCGCCAAGTTTTAATGAGAAGGAAAGGCTAGTCATTATTTTTAAGTTTAAAATAAGTTACCCCAAAGATATAGTGTCACTATAAAAACCTCCGCGAATGAAAAATTATGCGTTACGGTAATGCTGGCTGCGTTAGCGGATGGCACGAAGTTGCCCCCGTATGTTATTTTAAAATGCAAAACTGCTAGCTAAAGGAATAATTGTTAGATGTCTAAGCCAATGCCTTTTTTACTTTCTCATACTAAGTATTGAGAAAGTATTGTTACCGCGAAAAAATTCGACCTCGAGTTTTTTACGGAAATATACATTTTAGGTGTCGCTGAATCCGAAAAAGTGGTTTTCCCAATGCCATCTAGAGCCCAAACGGTAGAGCGAAAATGAATGAAATCTCGTACTTAGGCATTTTATCATACTGAGCAGAGTCTATGAAGAAATGTTTGACATTGCTCAATAATTAAGGGAAGTTTATTCTATGCATTTTAACAAGAATTTGATTTTCTCAAAAACGTCTCTAACGATTTTGATCAAATTTCGTTCAGTTACTGGAATTTACGTCTTCAGTAATACTGTATAGTTCATATTTCTCAAAAAATGAATATAAGGCTAATTTATTCTACGCAACTTTAAGAATAATTTGATTTTCTCAAAAACGACTCAAACGATTTTGATCAAATTTTGTACAATTACTTGAGTACACTTCTGCAATAATATTACATATTTCATTTTTCTCAATAAATGAATATAAGGCTAGTTTATTCTTGGGCAACTTTAACAAAAATTGGATTTTCTAAAAACAGGCTCATACGATTTTCTAAAGATAACTAAACGATGCATTATTATATGAGAAAGTTTGTACAATGTATGTTGTACCAATTTTTTATTCATGCTTTTAGTGTGTTATTATTTAAAAGTTTTTCATAAATAGACTTCGGTTTTTTTTAGGGGTCGTCTTAAATTCGAGGTCGTCTTCCTTTCAGGTAAATACGGTATAAGATTTGCCAGCTTGTGAAAAAGGGTATTTTTGTATATGGTTGTAGAACTCGTCTTTGGTGAATTTAGAAATTTGTACATGTTGCATATCATTTTTCCTTTGTTTCTTGTTATTGCATTTCACTGATATGTTTTTGTTTGTTTTAATTTTGATGTATTTTACAATAATTTTTGTGGTTATTAGACATGGCAATTATATTCTTATTGTTGATGATATGCAAAACTAAAATTGTGCTTTGCATACTTCTATTGGTCACAGTTTCACAATATGTGAAACTGCTGTGGAAGGGGGAGTGCATGTAACGTAAGCATTCTATCACCACTCTCCCCCTTTCTGGTGTCCTTTCGCATCAATGCTAATTAGCACTTAAATCCTCCCACCTGACTCAGCATGATAGCGTGGGATTCCATGTCAGCAACTGGGCTACATGGAATACCCGAGCAGGGGATATAAGGGCTGTTTGGAACAGGCTTCGGAGATGTAATGATGGGATAATAAAGTTGCATGAATCTTGGACGGCATTCTTCTTTCTACGTTCCCTCCGATTCCCTGAAGGACTCACCCCATGATCGCTAATCCATCGTGGATGCAGTCAAGTATTACAATAAGCAAATAAGTCTAGATATAAAAGCCTCAAGCAGTTTATCATAAACCAGCAATGATAGTAAGCACTGATTTTTTCTCTACAATACAATACAGTTAAGCAGACTGTAACAAACAAATTTTCAATGAATTTATTCTAAAACATCATGGTATGACTGTTCTAAATAAGGACATTACGTATACAACAGCTAATTTAATAAAAGACAATGTGCATCTTACCTGAGACCTTGTGTCCACAGTATTTAATAAGGTACCCATATTACAGTTCCAGAATCTAATGCATCTATCTGCAGTGCCACCTCCACTTGCCAATACCTGAGGCTGCCAAGGGCACCAGGCCAATGCCTTGACTGCAGCCTGATGGGCACTGAAATACATAATAGATATAAAGACATTTTAAACATGCTGGGATAATATCAATTGACAAGGGAAAAAATTCCTTTGCTCAAAGTTGCTAAAACCTTCCCTAAGATTGTACATTAAATAAACACAGGGCCAGATTAAGATATTCCGAGGCCCCAAGCAAGTCAAAGGTATGGGGCCCCATACCATAAAAAAAAAAACAATTTTCCCAAAAAGGACAATTAACCACTTGAGTGGGTATGCCATATATGTTCGTCATGGCCTGTCGTAATCCGTGCGCATAAGCCATATATATCCGTCATGCCGTTTTGCGAGCCATCCGCTATGGGTATGCCGAAATAGACCATCATGAAGCTTCTCCGGTATCTAGCTGTATCCTTCTAGTACAGGTTAAGAGCCCATAGATGGTGTTTTCTTCCTTTTGCCGGGAAAAAATACGCTTCGTACAAAAACTCTGCATGTGTACTGCGGGGATGCTTATACCTGCCCCTGTGGTACTGAAAGCAGGGGTGCGACCTCTAATGCCTTTTTCTCATGCCCTTGTGAATTTTAACTAGTAGGACGACTTTCCTCTAACTCAGCGTTTCCCAAACTTATTTGACCACGGAACACTTTAAATTATAATGTATTGATGGAACACCAACAGGAGCTCATTAGATATAACGTGCGCTTGGATTAAAGTAGACAGCAAAAAATGGTCTCACAGATGAATTAATTGCTGCAAAAAATGATCAAAATTTGATTCATATGCATTTTTTTAACTTTATATCAGAACAAAAAACAATAATAACAGATTAAAGAAATTCAACCATGTTTATTTTATTAAGAAGGAAAAGAACAAAACATATCAAAATAAAGTAAAACATCTTTCATTTTACATTTTTGTTATAAAATATAACACAAAAAACATTTTTTAATGAGAACAGTGTTTTAGTGTCTTTTTATCAGATATCCTCTTAATATTAGGAACGATGTTGTCGAGTCGGATCCTCATAACAGGTGCAGCATCTATTCCTATATTTCGTTTTCGTTGCAGCGTAATATGAAAATCCCCTTTCGCACAGATACCATGTAGCAAAGGGAAGAAGAACACGAACTGCACATTTTGCAATATGAAAATCCCCTTTCGCACAGATACCATGTAGCAAAGGGAAGAAGAACACGAACTGCACATTTTGCAATATTCGGGTACTCTTGAATTAGGCTGCTCCAAAAAACAATTAGTGAAAGTTCGTTAAAGTTTTGTTTCAGTTCCGAGTCGTACGTCATATCAATCAGACTCATAATCCTGCACTACTAATACGACTGGTTTGACTGTAATTGTAAATGCATTTCGAACCCAAGCATTATCGTCGTTTTTTAGAGAAAAATAATTGAACAGAGTAGAGTGCAAGTCCCTTAGGTGCTGTACAAAGGCATTGCAAATATCTTTATCGACTGTAGAATTAACTTCAATCAAAAAGTCACTGAGTGTAGGAAAACAATCAAAGTTGTTTTATTCTACGGACGAGGCCCAAAATTCCAGTTTCCTTAACAATGACGAAATTTTATCAAATGCTGTAAAAATGGTCATATTCTTTCCATGCACCGACAGATTCACCTCATTTATTTTCGTAAAAAATATCTGCAAGGTACGCAAGCCTCAGCAGCCAAGAGGATTTTGTCAAACAATCAGACAGTCAAAACGTGGAATCCATGAAAACCAATAGTTCACAACGTAGCTCAAGAAGTCTTACAAGAAATTTACCTCGCAAAAGCCACCTCACCTCTGTATGTAGAAGAAGCGCTGTGTGCTGAGCACCCATTTCTTCGCACAACACAACTGGTCTAGCACATTTTTCAGAGACGTGGGCATTTTTTAACTGCTAGTGCATGTCTTTGTAACACGCAATGACTACTGGTGCTTTCTGGTTCTGCACTTTTGATCTGCGTTACAGCTCCTGCTATTTTTCCGACTATTGCCTTGGCACCATCACTACAGACATGGACACATTTTCCCCATTGAATTGCATGTTTTTGCATAAAATTGTTGATGCAGTTGAATATTTCTTTACCAGTAGCATTACTTTGCAAAGATTCACATAAGAGCAGGTCCTCTTCAATACTTGTCAAACCTATAACGGACAAACACAAGCAACACAGCAAGCTCTGATACATCAGTTGATTCATCTAGTTGCAATGAATACCCATCGCAAATTTTCAGTAGGCAAACTAGCTCTTCTTCGATGTCAACAGCAAGATCCTTAATTAGACGTACAACAGTATTGTTTGAGAGCTGTACTGCGTCTACTTTTTTACTAATTGCTCATCAAACATGCACATTTCTATATCTTTCGCACAAGGCTTGATAAGCGATTCTCCAATCGTGTGAGCTTCTCCGGCGAGCGCTATGCGGTAACTTACTTTGTATGATGCCTCTGTTGCGTTTTCATTGTCTGACTTGGCAATTTTATACATTGAGAGTTTACTATTTTCACGCGAATCAAGATGTCGCTTGTAAAAACTTACATCTTTGTCTTTATATGCAGCATAGTTAGTTTCCATATGCCTTCGAAGCTTAGTAAGGGCTAAAGAGCTGTTAGATAATATTCTGTTGCACAACACGCACTGAGCTTCAGGAGCATCTTTATTCCCAAAGGAAGTAAATCCAAAAGACAAATAACTAACATCGTACTTTCTTTTTGGTTTCTTACTACCTGATACTAATTTGTTGGAATTGGACAATTTTTCCATCTTCATTTTGAAATATTCCTACTTTTTGCTTGTTTGATTCAAACAGTTTGAGCACCACAAGACTCTGCTTTTCGTTTAAAACTTCCTTCTTTTAGCCACAGAACCATGGGGAACGAGTTTATATAGTATAAATGTTTAATATACAATAAACAATGAATAATATTACAAATATATGTTGAAATTATAAGACAAGATACGTAGCATAGACCAGTGGAGCCCAAACTTTTCTACGTGGTAGGCCACATCAGTGGCTGCAAATCCTTCGGCGGGCCACATTGGAAGTTGCCAATTATTCGACAGGCCAAGTTAGAGTTTAAATTGGATGTTACCTATATATTCTAAGGTGCCATTTTAGTGAAAATCAAGTCTAAATGGGATTTTTATGGTAAAAACTCCAATGTTAAAAAAATTATCATAAAAAATGCCATAAAATGCATGAATTGTGTGCTAAATTTTTCGGATTGCCTTTCCATCATGGCTTTGCATGCCGCATAAAAACCCTTCGCGGGCCACATCCAGCCCGCGGGCTGTAGGTTGGGCGCCACTGGAATACACAACATACATGAACGCGATGGTTAGTTGGTAAATGCTGCCTATGCATCAATGCACAGATCGAACGTCATGCGCTCATGCATCAGATTATCTCTCATGCGACTTCCTGGTGTTCTTGGGTATGGCACACCATTTCTTAAAGGCAGACTATCGCATAATAATAAGAACAACTATATAAATGTGTTAAGTATTTTTCTTACATATATACTTTTTTAATAAATTTTAGAAGGAAAAATATTGCTAGCATTGATTTTTTTTCGCAGAACACCTATTAACATCTCACGGAACACAGTTTGGGAAATGCTGCTCTAACTGTATAGGATATTTCTAGGCAACTGGTGCAATAAAATCCTCCTCTCCATTGCAGTGAATGTTTCATATGCAAAACATATGTGAAGAAATATTCTCAGAAGATTGAGACGGATAAAAGTGATTCCAGTGAAGATTTGGAAGACGTTTATATAAAAACTGATGTGACACTGAATCTGAGGGGGAAATTGAATTATTTGAAAAAATCTATTTCCCAGAATTAAGTACCCAAACGTGGTGAGCTCTTTGAAAAAAAAGAACCCACTCAAGTGGTTAATATACAACCATGGAGGCTTTGTACTTCCTTTGATTCAAAGGTGAAATTGGAAAAATTAAATAATAATCCATCATAGATTAGTTTCAAATTAAAATATTTTCATCTATGATTCCTCAATTAGTGGATATGAAAAAAAACAGTAAATAATAAAACCTAATTGTGGAGCTTTAAGGATTTCTCCCCATAATTATCATCATAGGTAGTCTGTCTGTTGACAGGTCCGTGATTATTCATGGTTAAACTTGGTTCTCAATATACTCTTACTTTCCACAGTCTTCTTCAAGTCTTGATAGCTGTCTTTCCCTTTCAAGTCGTCTACCAGCTGAAACCTTTTCCTACCTCTTTCTCTTTTTCCATCCAGTTTTCCTTCTAGCACTTCTTTAATCGTGCACTCTCTCCTCAGGTAATGCCCAATCCAGTTCGCCTTCCTCTTTCTGATAGTCTGTATAATTGTTTGCTTCTCTCCTATCCTTCGTAGTATTTCCTCATTTTTCACCCTATCTGTCCATTTCATCTTCAGCATTCTTCTGCATGTCCACATATCGAAGCTTTCCAAGTACAGTGAAACCTGCATAAAGTGACCACCCATGGGACCATACAAAAGTAGTCACTTTAAAAAGGTGGTCACTATATCCAAAATTTTGTTTTTACAAGTTGAAAATGTTGTTATAAAATTAAATGATTTGGCAATCAATAAATTTACAAGATATTATCTTTTACCTGGGAATTTAATTTAAGTAAATTACAATCAATAACTGAACTATGCTAAGTGCAAAAGAAAATAAAAGTAAGTACAGTAATCCCTCGCCAACTGCAGGGGTTACGTTCCTGAAAAGTGCTGCAGTTGGCAAGACCAAAGTTCCATAGAAAATACGGGGTGAGGGGAATAACAATAAAAATGGCATTAAATATGTGTATAAAAAACAAAGTAAACTTTCTTTTCTGTTTAATCCGCAAAAAAATTATTAAAACCGATTGTAAGGTTGACAAAACAATAAGAAAAAATTTAAGAACTAGGTGATAGAACAAGATTTAATTATTTCCAAAAAAGTAAACTATCCTTCTAGTTCGCGTCTTCACTTAGTACGATGATATCTTGGTTAGCTTGAGCATCAGTGGTAGTTTTGTTCTCAAAAAAAAAACTCAGAATGGATGATTGGGTCATTTTACTTCTCAAATCCCTCCGCACCTCCATATAGGGCCTTAACAATTCTTCCAGCCCTTGCTCAAAGTTTAAGCTATGCTCTGTAACTGGATCAATTTCCATAAAATGGTCAGCAAGGGTAAATGCCATCAGCATTCCCTTGCTAAGGTTATTGAGAGTCAAAATTCGTTTCTCTATAACAACATCGTCCTCCTCCTCATCGCTACTGGAAGATTGAATAGCAATTTCTTCAAGGTCCCCTTCTGTTAACTCCTTGGCCTGAGACTGAAGGAGCTCCTCAACATCATTAGGCTGCATGTTGGTGAGCCCTTCACCTTCCAAATGTCTCACTACCTCTAAAATGCGCTGCACCTCAACAGCAACCGGAGGAATGTCCGTTAAGTCCTTCACTGCATCCTTCCAAATTTTTCTCCAACAGGCGTTCAATGTAGATGGCTTTATCTCTTCAATCAAATCTTTTATAATGCTTATGCAATCCGTGATGATGTACTTTTTCCAACACTGTGGCAGTGTTAGTGTTGAGTCCATGTTCATGGCATCCAAGATGTGTTTAAAAGTATGGTGAATATAATAACTCTTCATTGTTGCTATCACGTCTTGGTCCATGGGCTGAAGAAGTGATGTTGTGTTGGGAGGAAGAAACATAACCTCAATGTTTGGATGAGTGAATTGGAGTGTCTCAGGATGACCGGGTACATTGTCGATGAGGAGCAGCGCCTTAAATTGTAGTTGTTTTCTCGAAAAATATCACTCAGCCTCGGGGACAAAACAGTTGTTGAACCAGTCTGTGAATAAGGCTGCAGTAACCAATGCCTTGTGGTTAGACCTCCAAAAGACAGGGAGATGATCCTTATTCTTGCCCTTTAAGTGACCCATACACAAGAATTGGCTTGATGAAGCAATCTCCAGAAATGTTACTGCAAAGGAGAAGAGTCAATCTGTCCTTGGCTGCTTTGAACCCAGGAGAGCTTTCTCATTCTTCGAAATAAAAGTTCTAGAAGGCATCCGCTTCCAAAACAAACCAGATTTGTCAGCATTAAAAACCTGCTCCGGTAAGTAACCCTTCTCCTGGATCACATTTTTCAATTGCTCAGGAAACATTGCTACAGCGTCATGATCTGCTGAGGCAGATTCTCCGACGAGTTTTATGGAATGCAGGTTATACCTCTTTTTAAAGTTTTCGAACCAGCCCTTACTGGCCTTAAATTGAATGTATTTTGCACTTGCATTCCCTCCTGTTTCCTTTTTGCAAGTCTTGGTAAAACGCTTGTGTAAATGCCTGGCATTTTCACAAATCATTGTGGTGCTTAAGGGCACATTTTTCTGGGCCTGGTCTTCTATCCATATATTAAGGGCCTTTTCAGTCTTCTCTACAATATGGCCACAAGGCATGTAAGACACTTTAGAACTTTTTGATGTTCCACATGCAACACTTGCCCTTATAGTAGCATCATTCTTCTTGATTGTTCTAATGGTTGATTCATTCACCCTTTAAACCTACGCCACAAATGCTGCACTCTCTCCACGTGCAAGTCTATCAAGCGCTTTTATTTTCTTCCTTATTCTTTTTACACATTCACTTTTAGCACTTTTTGAACATTTAGTGGCCATATTAATGGGTAAAATAAATATTTATTTATAACACGGTAATCTTCAAAGTGTTATGAAAACAAGTCAAAAATACTTTTGGGAAAAATTAAAGTGAAAAAACACAAAGTTCTCCAGAAAAGCAGCAAAATGTCCACTGAGCAACACAGTTCGATTGGTACTGACGAGTGCGTCATTAAGAGGGTGAAGCGTAAGCAGATATATACTACACTGCAGTGGCGTAACTACCGGGGTGCAGGGGGTGCAATGCACACGGGCCCACTTTGCAGAGGGGGCCCACTCAGTGGTGTAGTCGGGATTTGGGGACCGGTTTAGGTTTTTAGGGCCGCTTTTTTAGTAAACATAAAAGTCATCCAGAGTAACCAATATCGTACGAAACGGAACTAATCCCAAGAAACGAAAATTGCACAAAAAAAATAAGACGAAATTAAGAAATGTCAGAAAATAACATCTTTTGTAAAACCATCTTCAAATCACCAAGGAGAGGGATTGGGCAGCGATGAAAGAATATTATCTGAATCAGAAACTCCACAACCGGTAGGGAATGAATTCGAAGGCCCTTTGGCCTTACATTAGATGAGTTAAGAAATTACGTTGAATTACCTGATGATACTCATTTACAATCTGCATGTCCCAAAGGCAAAGCCTTAGATTCCAAAGATATGAGTGGAAATGAAAGACGAATGATTATTTTATGTGAACCAAATCAACCAAAAGGACCATTTCCTAAAGATCCTAAACAATAACAGATCATTCTATGAATGTTATTATTTTCAAATCACGCAAGCTGGGTTTCATATTAGAAGAGATTGGCTATGTTAATCTAAAATAAAGGATTACGTTTACTGTCAACCATGCTGGTTATTCTATAAGAAAGTTCCAAACAGTATGGCAAATGGAAGCAGAGATTTGCAACATTTAACTCGAAAAATTCAATGTCACGAAGAATCTTCTGAACACAAACAGTGCCGTGTAGTGCTGAGTCAGTGGCATGAAGGAAAAACAATCTCTGATGAAATCGATCTCAAAATAATACAAGAAGCCTCATGCTGGAGAAGAATCCTTGATAGATTAATCAATGTTACGCTCACTTTAGCTTTGGAGAACTTGCCAATCCGTGGTCATCGAGAAGATAAGAAGTCAGGAAACAGAGGAAATTATTTTATCAATTATAAAGCTATTAGCAAAGTACGACGGCGTGTTGGATCAACTCTTAAACTCACCCCAAGGAAAAATAAAGTATTTATTGCAAAAAATTCAAAATGAAATAATTGAAATATTAGCAAATACCATTTTAGAAAAAAAACATTTCTGAATGCATATCAGCAGTTTTTTCTATATTGGTTCACACAACGCAAGATGTACAAAAAATCGATCAGTTAAGCATCATTATCCGGTACGTAACAATTGAGTACAATGAATACGACAAAGCCTCGGCGCTGAAAATTAACGAACACTTTATGGGTTCGTTGCAGTTGAAAATCATTCTGCAGAAGGACTGATGAACATAATTGTTTCAAAATTAAAGGAGATTTTACAATGAGGTGGATTGGAGAAGCTTCATGGGCAATCCGATGATGGGACATCTGTAATGAGTGGTGTTTACAATGGAGTACAAAAAAGAATACAGGATATTCAGCCAAACACCCCATACATACATTGAGCAAATCATGATTTAAATCTGGCTTTAAAACACGCTACATCAGATATTGAAGAATTAAATGACTTTTTTGATGTAGTTGATTCAGTTTATGTATTTTTAGTGACAGTGTGATAAGATGGAATTTAATTAACAAAACAAATTCTGATGAACCTCTAAAATCACTTAAACGTGTATGTGATACACGTTTTTCTTCTAAAAAAGACAGCTTGGGGGGTTTATGTTACAGATTTGTTGATGTAATGAAATCCTTAAAAACCCTTTTAAAAAATCCTTAAAAATATTACAAGTATTAAAGAAATGGCAGACATTCTTCTGATTGATAAGTGAACTAGCTCCTAATTTTCCAGCTGTATGCACCATATTCATGAACATTGCCAGTAACGAAACTGAAAACAATAAAAAGTTTTTTATGAAGTACCATATCCGAAGAATGAGTAAATGCTTAGCAGTTCTTTCAATTGAGAAAGAAACAGCAGGAAAATTGGATACTTCCAAAATTATAGAGGTTTTTGCTAAGGAAAAGGTCAGGAGAAAAAATATTTAAAAGATTTAAGTAAAACATTTTAACGTAACGCTGTATTTCTAAAAACTCATATAATATTTATGTTAAGCAAAATTTTTCATCTTCATGGAAAGGTTTTGTTTTAAAATTTTTAATAAAGAGCTTTTTGCTAATAAATATTAGAAATTTTGTTAAATTTCATAATTACAGAAACTTGTATATTTTGATGTAATTTTGTATTTATGTAATGTTAAACATTTATAAAGGCAAATGTGTTCGTTTTATTAAATTGTTTTGTTTTTAAATTCAATTAGAAACTAATGTGCTAGGGGCCCACTTTCTCAATTTTGCACCCGGGCCCATGAAAGGATAGTTACGCCACTGCTACACTGTATATCGAAGTGGAGTATTTCATCATTCTGTTATTGTTACATTGTATTTTAGAAGACAGTGAGAAATACAAGTTGAAACAGATCGCAAGCGAATTCAAAATGAACATTTTTGACATGACCCACTACTTCAACCAGGCGCCTTTATACATACTGACATATTGAAATGGAAGATTCCATCATTATAGATAGGGTTTGTATATAAAAAGTCTTTCTGAATGAGCATAATCAACCAGAAATTCAGAGTAGAGATCAAATGTGAGGTCAGTATGCAGAGACGAACCAAAAATGAAAACCAAGCACCAATACTTCTCTGGCTCTGCCATGTCTGATGACATGAAAAACTATGTACATACATGCAATAAGATTGCAAAACTATTAAATTACTTGTGTGTTCTTAGTTAAAATATGTCAAGATTACATAAGTCAGACTTAAGAAAAACAATTTCGGAAAAAATGAAAATATGCACCTCAAACCGCATATACTCAAAACTGAGGTTGGCGAGAGACTACTGTACTACAATTGATAAATACTTACAATTTCGTGAAAAGAAAATAACAAAAAATTGTTTTGGTGTCCTTTTTTATAAATCTGTGCATTGTCACTTGGGTGTAATTTTTTTATTTATTACTAATTACATCAGCTATTAATTGTTTTGATTCATAAATTGGTGCTAACAATTCTGGACACTTTTCAGTTGCAAATGGAGACAATTTCTTCAAGCATACCTGATACTTCTCCTGGGGTCAGGTAAATATTTCCTTTCTCTGTTAATGAGAATTCATCTTCATCATTATCGTCACTGTAATCTGCATTTTGATTTTTTTCACCAAATTCTTCAAGCACATTATCGAAAACCTAACCAGAGGCAAAGGTTTGAAAAACTGCTGTGTCTTTATTGCACTCTAAATAGTTGTCCATGCCACTGCCTTCCAGGTGAGGCAATATAACTTCTTCTCTTAAATCACTTTCACCAATATTATCTTCAAATGTAAACCCAACTTTACGGAAACATTTACCAATAGTTTTCTCTTTTACCCTTTTCCTCGCTTCTGCAATCCACATGACAGCTTCAAGAACGTGCTCATTTGCGGCAACAACAGACATCGACTGCACTGAATTTGTTTCATATCTAGATAAATAAGATGTATGAAAGGAGTAACTGTCTGTACAATCCCTTAAAATTCTTTAATACCCCTTGATCTAAAATCTGGAGGACTGATGGAAGCAAAAACTTGAGTATTACATTTGACAGATTTTCAACAAAGGGATGAGCTTAACAATTATCAACCATCATTAACACAGTAAAACCTCTTCCTTACGAACTCCCTTAGAACGAAAAACTCCGTATAAAGAAATGCAGCACCAGTCTGGACAATTTCATTAGCTTAAATATATAGAAAACCTCTATATTACGAACATCCGATAATTAGGAAACCTCTCATTTACGAAATATAAATTGCACCCGTTCCACTAAAAATGAACCTCTGTACAGTGAATTTTATAAATAAAAAAATAAATGTTAATGGATTTTATGCACTTTTATAAAGCAGATGCCATATATAATCAATGCCACCTATTTACATGGTAAAGGTACTATTTCGACCACTACTAGGACTCACCAATCTCACTGACGATCATGATACGCTGATGATACATGTGCTTGTGTTATTGCAGATTGTAATCGTTTTCTTTTTACATAAACATAAATATGTATGATTAAGTATGAAAATTACCCTATTTCATCAATTGTAAGCTGATCCTTTTTTACGTTTTTACCATCTAAGATATCGTCACTCAGATTAGAATCGGTGTAAAAAAAGTAGTCAATGAATTTATGTCCGTAGTTACATTATAACGCGAGATATAAATGTACTAAAGTGGAAGTAAACTTTAAATGCATGCAAAAAAGAATCAAGATGACTGAACATCTACGATGAAAGAAATTATGAAAATAATACGTGGTGCGTCAAAGTCTTAAAAACGCAGCAATAGCGCTCGTATGCATAAGAAGCTACATATGTACACAATGTTTCATTTTACTCGTGAATCGAAACATTTGCCTTTCCTACCCCCCTCCCCTCCCTATCTTGTTTCAGTGTGCCTAGCATGCGCGTATTGGGGTTTCCAGAGTGAATAGTCACTTCCTTGTGCATTAGCAGCATAGCAGTCAACTTGGGAGAACAATTTAAGAATGAAAGTGAAAAGGAATGCCCAGGTGATACTCGTGTAGTACTAAAGTATGTTATGTAATACGGTGTCCCTAATTTATTGACGAGAAACGGCTATTTTTTTACAAGAATAAGATCCCGGGGGATAACGAGGTCAAATTACTCTTTTAGTAGGAGTTGTTACGAATAAGTGAATAAAACGTATTTTATGTCCCTGTAATTTTAGTTAATACTCTTTATTTAATTACGAACTGAAAATCTGAGGCGTTCATACTTGTTGGTATTTTGAAATAAATGACCCCAGCTGCGTAAGCACTTTAAAATCAAAATTTTTCCTTGAGTGGCCTTGTGAAAAGTGGGGGTTGGCTTACAATCGATTAAATATGGTATACTTGATGTACAATACTATATATTTCAAATAAAGTAAAATAATAAAGAACATTATTAAGCATCGGAAAATCCAACAAATTCTTCATCACTGCCCCATTCATCAGCGAAGTTATCGGAATCATCTTCCGCGGAAGATAGCATTACATTCACCACGGCGTGGTCATCATCCTCCCACAGCAAGTCGTCTTCCGTGCCATCTAAATTGTTGCTGATGCAACATTTCTTGAGACCTTTCACTATACGGCAGGGATAGCAAATACGTGTGCCAAAAATGGCATGGGTGCGATTTTACTTGGCATGCATACCTTGTATTTTGTGTATAAAATATGACGTTTCTTAGAGAAGTAGCACGCAGAAAACATTCTGATGGTTCACACTACTTTCTTTGCATGCAACTTAAAAAACATTTGCCATCCCTGCTATAGTAGCTGTGGGAAACTCAGTCAAGACTACCACAATGCACTGGCAGATTGTGATGATATCTACTTCCTTCATTCTTCCTCCTTTTGCGAATGAGTGGTCGCCATTAACCATCCAGTCGGACCACGTTCGTTTCATCATTGTTTTAACACATTGAAGCGAAGCGCCATCAATAGATGATGCTCGGACTTTGCTGAGATCCGAGCGCTATCAATAGATGATGGGCAACTACGCAGTTCCGCTTCGGCTTTCAAACTCTCGTCCCCTCCCATTTCTGCAGGTATAACTCTCGAACCTTCACAGCGGTCACATTTGAGGCCTGCCCTTCATGTACTATGCGTTGGTTCTCGGTCTGAGTGTTTATTTTTTTGTAACTGGCATTTTTTAATAGGCGTTTCTGTTGAGGTGTTTTATTTCTCCGTATTTTCCTAACTTTTACTATGTTGTTTTAATATTCCCTTTTTTGTTGATAAAAGCTTTAATATTTTTTTTTATTTTTGATTTCGGTGATGTTAATCAATTCTCCTGTACAAAAAATTCAGTTATAATAAAATGACCTTGTATGAATACAGATTGTCCATCATAGACGCCCTTGCAGAGGAAACTACTCAGCAGAATTAGTCCGTATTATGGAGACCCTCTATAATATAAATAGATTCAGATTTTCCAAAATACTGTGAAAAAAGAAATGATAGGAGGGTCCAAAAGAGGTGTAGACTATGTTCAAAAAACAAAAGAAAACTGCGAATTTCGTCAAAAAATGGTTACTTTTCAACAAAAAATAATAATTTGCATTCGAATAGGATAAGTAGACTATTAAGAAGGAAAATCACAGAAAAAAATCCTCGGATATCAGAAATTCTCGGAAAATACTATTCGGGCTGAAAGTGTTAAACGGCTTGTTACCTGGTGGTAACGATACAATAGAAACATTAACACCATGCCAACTTAATAACTCATTTCATGATTTTATCAATTAGACCAAATACTTTTTGCACTTCTTCCTAAAGACTTTCAGGTTTTTAGGAAAGGGGTCAAAGATATCTCCAGGTAATTCATTCCATTCTTGAATACCTCTGTTCAGAAAGGAGTTTTTTTTACAACTTGTAGTCTTTGAGGCTTGTATTTGATTTTAAATTTATGATCATTTTTACTGAAAAAATTAGGTGTTTCTAAACTACTACTGAAATTTTTCCATCCCCCCTCGTTACTTACGATCCTGTACATTCCACACAGCCTATTTAATTTCCTTCTTGTTTGTAATGATTCCCACCCCAATAATTCTATCATCTTTGATACACTATCTTTTCTTTTGAATTTATTCAGAACATATCGTGCTGCTTTTCTTTGGACCTTTTCTATTTTATTTACATACGTAGGTTCGCAGGGATCCCATACATTCATAGAATACTCAAGTATTGGCCTCACTATACCTTTATAAGCCAATTCCTTGGTATTCTTGTTACTCCCTCTCAGGTTTCTCATTATCCAGTGAAGGCTTTTAAATGCCTTTTTCACCACATTTTTAATACGTTGGCTCCATCCTAGATTTGACGATATGTTCAGGCCCAGGTATTTAATGTTGTCACGCTTTAATAACAAATCTCCAAGTAATTTATAATTCCTTAATTCAGTGTTCTTTTTGTTTGTAAAAGTTATTTGTGTACTTTTCTTAACGTTAATATCCATCCTGTTGACTTTTATCCAGTTTTCCAATTTACCCAAATCCTCTTGTAAGATATCTTTATCTTCTCTTCCTCTTATTTTTCTATATATGATACAATCATCTGCAAATAGCCGTAAGTCAGAGTCTATACTTTCGTGTAAGTCATTAATGTAAGTCAGGAATAGCAATGGACCCAAAACACTCCCTTGAGGAACGCCTGATGTAACAATTATGTCTTCTGAATATGCTTGCTTTATTCTTACCCTCTGCTTTCTCCCATTCAAAAAGTCTTTTATCCAACCCTTCACTCTCCAGTCTATGTCTAGTTTATCTATTTTTTCTAATAAGCAGACATGTGATACGACGTCGAACGCTTTTTTAAAGTCTATGATTACTGCATCGACTTCTTCCCCTGCATTAATGACTTCAACAATATCTTGATATAAGCCTACTAGTTGCATCTCACAGGAGTGCCCTTTCCTAAAACCATATTGGTTTTTAAACAGCCAATTTTTTTCATCCCAGTATTTACGGATATATTGAGCTATCACTTTTTCCATCACCTTACATGTTACCGACGTTAGATTTATTGGTCTGTAATTTTCTGCTTTTGATTTATCTCCACCTTTAAATACCGGTATAACGTTAGCTTCTTTCCAATCAGAAGGTAGTGCCTGGTTATTGATTGACACATTGAAAAGGGTTCTAAAATATGGGATCACTGCTTCTTGGCCTAGTTTTAGAGCATCTATTGATATATTATCTGGTCCTACTGATTTATTTGACCTTTCTTTTGAAATAATTTTGAGTATTTCTCAATCTGTTACTTTAATATAAGCTACGTTTTTTGCTCTTAATCCTGCCTCATCAGGTGTAGGTTTTTTATTTTCTTTTGTGACATTTATATTTCCAGCCTCACTCTCGCTTCCTTTAAAGATCTTTGCATACCAGTTATTCAAGACATCGGCTATGCCCACATCCTCAAAAACAATTGTACCATTTTTGCCTTCCCTGTTGTCCTTTTTCCTTCTAATATATTTATAAAATTTATTTGTATTCTTCTTATCTAGAATTCCCAGCAAATATTTTACCCTCGCTTTCTTTTTTCAGTGTTTAAATTTTTGATTTTGTTTTTGTACTCTCAACGATATGCATCTCCTCGAAATCTTTTATTA
The DNA here is from genome assembly GCA_036926305.1 of Uropetala carovei. NCBI lineage: Eukaryota > Metazoa > Arthropoda > Insecta > Odonata > Petaluridae > Uropetala > Uropetala carovei. The sequence continues at coordinate 8,282,214 of JAXCHB010000084.1, read as the reverse complement.
TAAACTTTTCTAACTTTATGTTTTAATCTCCTAATTTTCCCATTGTAATATTCAGGATCACTATTATTTTCAATAATAAATAAATCAAGCATTGATCCAAATAATTATAGTTAGTACGCCTTGTTTTTGTGTTACTATACTGTTGTTTTAACATGATGATTATTTTAAATTTTAGAAATTAATAAATTTATATTAAAAATTATATTTTTTGTCAGTTTTGTATCTTTTTCATGCGTAGGAGGTGGTTTAAGGCCCCCAAAATTTAATACTTGGCCGGTCCCGAATATACATGAAAATATTTTTTTGAACGGTAATACAGTACGGTGTATGAAGCAACACGGATGAGAATAAATAATTTATCTTATTCGACATTTCCTATAGAATTTATGTGAAAGTTGTAATTTATGTGGAATGTATTCATATATTTCCTGTGGCTGTTAATTTTAATGTTAAAATTATACCATTTATTGTAAAACTGACCATTAAGCATTAAAGAGTGTTACGCAAGCGAGGACGACCGCCCCGAGAAGTGCTGCCAGAAGCAGGACGGTGAAGGAGAGGACTGAGAGATCACGTGACGCGGGAGAAGAAGAGTGTGTGTCGGGACTCGTGGTAGTGTGGGCCGTGTGTTGGCTCGTGGAAGAGCTTCTGCTGGTGTAATTCGAGTTTAAATAAAGTTGGAGAGTGGTGGTAGTGTTTCTGACAAGAGTATGTATTTTCAATATATTAAATTTGTTCTCCCCTAAGTATTGTTCAATCCTGCATTATTATTTTAATTTTGGAATTAAATACATTTGCTCCTAACATTCTTATAAAAATTACATAGCTCCTGAGTATTAAACTGTTAACAAGATGAACGAACAGAACTTAAGATGCCTACTTTCCTAAGGTAGATATCGAATTAATTACTTATACTGTCATTAAATTGTTAATTAACTGGATGGCATAGCCATTGGTTATATTGGCATTTAAAACTTCAAATTCACAGTCAATGAGCTACTCTTTCTTTTCCCACATTACATACTTTATGTAACATCATCAGGTACTATACTTACATTTGAATAAAAAATTCAGTTGATTACGTGACTTCAGGAGAAAAAATGACGCATTTGTGTACTAGATTATACCCCAGAGCAGTTGAGAAATAATCGTCTCCATGACAATAATCTTCTTACGAGGGAATAAAAATTGCAGAATTGCAATTATTAACGCAAAATTCAAAGAAATACGATCAATAAGAAAATTCTATGACAAAAATTAGAATTTCAATTCTGCAGAGAATAGCGAAAATCCTGTGCTGATATTATTTTTCTTATGTATATTAGTGTGGGTAGGGAAATAACTCTGCACGATGGGTTTCAGATTTCCCATTTAAATCAAAAGGAAAGGATAATTAATGGAATCTACCCCGGAACTTCAATTTTTGTCATAAAACCTATCCCCATGATCTTGGCCTCTGTAGAAAGAGTTTCTAACCAATTTTCATGAAAGTTGGTGCATTGGTTCAAAATTTGATAGTGGAGACCAGCAAAAAAAGACAAAATCATAAGACAGTTAAAACAAAGAAACAATAATCCTATTTTCATTCTGGAAGGGAAAAACAGTTTTAAAAAATTGGCCTTTAAAAATCTCTGCGTCAAATTAGGAAATCTCCGAGTCAGAATTGAAAATGTCCAGGTGGATGAGGACTTTGAGGTGGCAATCCTGCTAGTGATCCTTGTCAACTGATTTTTTGCTACATTTTATACGTAACTCACTCATCCCAATCCACTTTAAGCTAGCCTGTGACTCTAGTACAGAAGCCTTATTAAGGTGATAACTTATTTGTTATTTGTAAATAAACCTTTAGCTTTATGTTTATATTGATGTTTCATTTATAATTTTTATCATTTAACTATATTTTTGTATTACCTATCATATTTGTTTTATTAAAGATTACTATACAGGCATCCCTCATTTAGCGTGCTTTCGCCTTTATGTGGTTATCATACCGAGGAACTTTTACGTTTAACGAGGTAATAATTTTGCAATTGCGCGGTTTTAATTCCAAGAATTTTTTTTTCAGAAATCTCCGTTTTATATGTATCTCAATTTTTGTCCTATTTATCGTATTTATTCATACAATTTATCAGCTTTGACAGCCAAAATGAATTATAACAGTCGCATGCACCTAATAAAATATTTTAATGAAATTTTTACTCTCATGAAACTTTTAAACTCTTTAAATTTAGGCTAAACCTTAACAAGCAAAAAAGGGCTTAATGATGATTTTTACTTCACCAAACTCAGAACTACACAAAAATTCATAAATATATTTACGAGAAGAAGGAATTCCATACAGTTATGCCTGACACCATTTGCTTCCCATTCTTGAGAGTTTACTTGAATGAATTTTTAATTTTTCCCACATTTTACCTGCTGTTTTTTCGTAAAACAAATACCGTAATTTTGAGATCACTCCATCAGATTAGAACTACAAAAATAATTTTTATTTTGATTCCTTAAATGTTTAAATAGAAATGCCGAATTTTCCCACATTTCTCCAGCAATCTTCGTGAAATTTTCATTTTAGTAACACAAGAAAAACAATTTAAAAACTGCAAATTCCAAATTCATACCACCAGCTGGTTGGAGCCTAATATTCACACATATCTGTCATTTGCCACTCTCTCTCAGGGCTCATACAGCGTATATCCACTTCACCCAGGACACGGGAAGATAGAAAAACCCGGTGTGAGCTTTAGCCTACTTCTGCGAATAACACCAGGGGGCCAATTACTTAAGTCACTCCCAAAGGACTCACAGATGTCAGATGGGACTGCGAGTAAGAATGGGTCACTCAAGAGTTTGGCAGAACTGCATAAGCTGTCTCCCACCCTCGGCGCAGGGAATACCCCGGAGACTCAAGGGTCTTTCCCCTTCTCCCATATCAGTGTTTTGTGGTGTGTTAAACAGTGAAAAACGATTTACCATATCTGCCCGAATACAAGCCGATGTTTTTTGTCAAAATCTATGACGAAAAAATCATCCATCAGCTTAAATGCGAGTCTGAGGAAAATTTGGGTTATGGTTAAATCTCGTAGTCACCCATAGATGGCAGCACATCTCTCATTGCCATCGCGTTCTAATGATAGTACTATATTTTTCGTAAAGTAAATATTTGACCTACGATGAATATTAATGAATAAATTATAAAGGCCAGAATATTGAATTTAGCACTACCTGTGCTTTGTTACCGTTTAAGGCTGGGTTTTTCACATTATTTGAATGGTCACATTATTTGCGTAGATTGACTATGCAGACGATTATGCAAAATGCGTTGACGGCTTTGTATGCTCAACTGTTTGAATTTCGGTAAAACTTTACATGGAACGTGTATAATTATAAAAATGCAATTTCTTAAGGCAATGTAAATGCTAATTTCATTGGAAATAGACTTGGATGAAAAATTATCTTGGCGAGATCACTATTACTATATCTGACCTTTTGTGAAAATGAAGATGAATGAAATTATTGTCACTGAATGTGAAACATTATTCAACAACGCAAAATTATTAATTGGAGTAATATTTCAAAATATCAACAACTAAACCATTTCCCACTCATTTCTTCGAACTTGAATAATGTATTCTAAGTCGTACACGAATGCCTGGCGGCAGAGCCGTCTCTAGGATCCGCGGGGCCCCGAGCGAGAGGGTTTCCGCGGGCCCCCTACTTTTCACAGAAAAATCAAATTTCTCATTTACTTACAATTTTATTTTTGTTTTCAAGTTTACATTAGTATTATTCAGTATTATTATTAGTATTTTTCAATATAATTATTAGTATTATTCAGAAATACATAAACAAATTTTAAAAACCAGTAATTGTTAAAGGTTACACAAATTAACAAAATAATAACCAGCCCACTACAATTTTAAAAGTTTACTTTTCTAGCTTTAATATGTGCAAATCTGTCGATTATTGTTGATTTCTCAATCTTATCAACCTCATCGTATTCAATTGACAAAAGAGATAATCCACTCAGTCTCTCTTGTGACATCGTCGATCATAAGTAATTTTTTATTAATTTTAATTTTGAAAACGACCTTTCAGCTGATGCAACTGTCACTGGCATTGTAAGAATTATCCTACAAAGTATTTCTATGTTTCGATATATTTCCTGCAATCTATTTTTGTGTAGGAACTTCAAAATATCAATTATGCTATGATCTTCTGGCATAACCGTTGATAACATTCTTAACTCTTCACTAAGTTCAATTCCGTCTATGTCGCTCTCTGAACTTCCTTCATCCTTCAAAACTTTCTCTATATCGCAGCAGACTCTCTGTAAATTAGATAAATCCCAATTTTTAATTTGGCTTATGCTGTTCAAGGAACCAAATCTAGAAATGTACTCACTGTACTGATCAAAACGCCACGACAGAAAGGTTAGTGCCATGTCAATCACTCGCAGAAAGAAATCCGTTCTAAACCTCTCCTTCGAGTTTTCCAATCAGAATGTCTCCTTTTTACATTTTTAGAAAACTCTATATCAATTGACATATCATTGGCGACTCTTTCTGCTACTGATACGACTTGATTAAACCCTTCATTTCTGTATATACCGTATTCACCTGAATCTAAGACGACCTTTTTTTCCAAATTTTCAGCTGTAAATATCAAGAGTCGTCTTACATTCGAATACGAAGTATATTTAAGCATTTAATCAATGGTTTTTACAACAAATGGTATATTAGAGTAAACAATTCACAACAGCAAATTCAAGTACGTACATAAAGACGTGAAATAAACAAATAGTAATAACAATAAGAAAAACATGACGGGAATAATAATTATTTAGACTAATAATCATCGTCGACGATCATAACACAGACGACGTACTTTCATCTTGCACGTAATGCCAACCGCAATGTTAAAACAAATGAGAGCGGAAATCATTGGGATTCCCCTTTCAAACGAAGCACCGCAATTCACTAAGTGTGACAGTAACTTTGAGTTGTGCATTCTTGATTTAAATGCACAACCCTTAAGTTAAAATGACAGATCATGTTGAAGTACGTGGCACGAGTGCAAAGGGAAAGTTAACAAAGAAATTAGACGGAGCTAAGATACAAATTTTAAGCTGATCGTGATAAATTACGCCGAAAAACTAATAACTGTGATGCGAGTAGAAAGTTCGGTGTATCTGAGGCAAATGTGCGTCGATGGAAACTCTCAAAACAGGAACTAGAAAATGCCAAAGCCACAAGGAAGTCGCTCAGTGGTCCAAAATTAGGTCGATTTCATGGCATTGAAGAAGAAGTAGTCAAGTTTGTGCGCACCATGAGGAAGAACAGTATGCCTGTTTCGACTGAAAGTATTATACTTAAAGCTAATGAAATTACTAGAGGACTTAATATATCATTGCAAGAATTCAAGGCCAGCAGAAGTTGGCGCGTGAGAATGATGCGACGAAATAATTTTTCTTTACGGTGACGAACTTCGCTGTGTCAGAAATTGTCTTGTCAGAAGACTATGTTGAAAAACTTCTCGCTTACCAGAAATACGTAATTGGACTTAGAAAAACCAATAATTACCTTTTGAGCCAAATAGGAAATGCCGGTGAAACTCCGGTTTTCTTCTACATGCCATCTAATTATACTGTGAACGAAAAAGGTGCGAAGTCCGTCCTAATTAAAACTACAGGCAACGAAAAAATGCGAGTCACGGTAATGTTGGCGGTTTTAGCAGATGGGACTAAATTACCACCATATGTGATTCTAAAGCGGAAAACAATGCCTAAGAAACATTTGCCAAGTGGAATAATGTGTCAAGAAAAGGGGTGGATGACTAAAGAACTAATGAGAGATTGGTTACATGTGGTGTGGAATAGACGGCCAGGAGCTTTACTGAAACAAAGAGCAATGCTTTCACTGGATGCATTCAAGGACACTTATCTCCTGAAATTAAAAACATAATGAGTGCGATGAATATTGATCTTATTGTAATACCTGGAGGAATGACATCGCAACTTCAAGTTTTAGATGTTGCTGTCAATAAGTGTTTTAAAAATAATTTAAAGGTTTTGTATTCTGAGTAGTTACAGAGTGGAACTCACACTTTAACACCAAAAGGAAATCTTAAGAAACCTGAAGTTGTAATGCTCTGCCAATGGATCAAGGCATCGTGGCAACAAATAAATGCAAAAGTAATAGTGAAAGGATTTAAGAAATGCTGCTTATCTAATGCCATAGATCGGAGTGAGGATGATGTTTTGTGGGAGACTGATGATGAAATTGAGAGTGATAAAGATAGTGAGCGTGAGGAAAATAGTGAAGGTTGCATAGACAGTGATGATGACTAACACAATAAAATGATTTTATGCAGCACTTGGATTGAAATGTTTTTTTGTTGTCCTGAAATGAGTGTATTCTTTCAATGTATTTACTTTATTTTTAATGTTATCTTAAAATGAATGCTACCATTTAATTTGTTTAAAAACCTGAATGGTTCTATTTGTGATGTGATCTTATGATTTTAAAATGTTAAAAGACAATGACATTCAAGAAAAGTATAAGAGAAAATAAATATTTCACAAGATTTATAATTTTTGTAGTAATGAAGGTCAATTTGAGCTTTTTTCTCTTTTGGAATCATCAAAATGGGGGGTCGTCTTAGATTCAGGGTCGTCTTGGTTTCGGGTGAATACGGTATTTAATGATAACTTCAAAGCATCCAGATGTTTAACTGCAATATCCAACGGAATTTGAGCAGATTGTAGAACCTTACTTTATTTACAGTTAGTAATATGTCACACCAAACAATAACAGATAAGATAAATTCAAATCTGTTTAATTCATGGGAAAGGAATGAATTTGCCTCGCTTTTTGTCTTCGGATCTTTACAAACTTCAGCTACCTCAACTAAAGCATTTTTTATTTTTGGTAAATGAAAGCGTACAGCTTTTATGCTTTCGAGTCGGGACTCTCACCTAGTGCTAGACACAGGTTTTAGAGATATATCTGTGTAATTCTTTAAGACACTCCATCTTGCCGGTGAAGCTGCGAATAAAGTATACAATCTTTGAATTATACCAAAAAATGACACCGCTCGCGTACAGGAATGAGCCATGTCACTAAGAACCAAATTTAAGTTGTGTGCTCCGCATGGCATGAAAAAAGCTTTAGAATTTAAACTTAAAATTCGTGTTTGAACTCCTTGTTCATGACCTTTCATATTCGCACCGTTGTCATACCCTTGCCCTCTGCAATATTTCAATGAAATTCCCATATCATCTAATTCTTTCAGTAGAGCTTGGCTAAGTCCTTTTCCTGTAGTATCTGTGACTTCAAGAAAGTTTATGAAGTGTTCAACTACTTCTACATTTCTGTTTTCAATATGAACTATTCTTAGAATTACTGACATTTGCTCTTTGTGGCTCACATCTGGAGTACAATCCAGAATAATAGAATAGTATTTGGCATTTAAAACTTTTTGAATGATTGAATTTCTAACTTCAGAAGCCAAAATTTGTATTATTTCATTTTGTATTAATGGTCCCATATAGTGATCTTTAATTTCACTTTCCTGGTATCGTCGTAAATGATCTTGGATGATCGGATGAAATTTAGCTAACAGCTCTATCTGACCTAAGAAATGCCCATTATTTGGAAAGTATAACGAACTACTACTACCGCGAAAAGGCAAGTTATGGCGAGCTAGATAAAGTATTATCTCAATAATTCTTTCCAAAACATTACGCCAACGCTGTTTTTCTTTTTGGTATAAATCTTGGTTTATGCTATCAATAAAAGTCCCTTTCTGTTTTCTCTGCACATAATCCTGCCATTCTTGGAAGCTTCTCATATGTGATAAAGATTTATCATGCTCACTTAGCTTATTTCCTACATTCTTCCATTGACTAAACCCCTCAGACGCCAATGCCGACTTTGACTCTGATGATGGAAACAGTTTACAGCAGAAACAAAAGACGACATCTTTTTCTTCAGAATAAACCAACCATGTCCTTCTCACCTTTTCCCCATTTTTCGAAATCCTATAAAAATGGTAGTCAGAAAAGCATCTGTGCTCTGAGTTCCGTGGATAATTCCTCATTTTTTCTTCAGTGTACTTCGGACCCATTTCTAATAAAAGATCCCTATGAGAAGGAGTAATAAATGTAGGCCATGTACCGGGGTCTGACGTAAAATAAAAATTTTCAGAGCTTACAGCAAGGTGACTGTGACTAATATTTATGGAAACGTTATTCACATCACGGGAAGAAAAGGATGGCGTACTCGGTGATGGAGTCACAATGAAATTAACGTGTTTGGCAAATTGCTGTTCACTGTCACTATTTGTTGACACCTCGATTCCTACTTCTGAAGAAATCAATGCTTTACTTTCACTTTTACCCGATATGACCTCACTTAGCACTGGAAAGGTCTTGATGAACTTTTTTAATGTTCCGTTTTGTTTCTTCAATTGTTCTTGTACTTCTTTCACCCTTTTTCTTTTTTGTGAACCACTCTTGTATTTTCTTCCTATATCTCTCTCCCTGGAGGCACTCATTTTTTCGTGATGGGATACTAATGAATATAAAATACGCGAATTTTATTTTAAAAGTCGTATAAAAAGAGTATCATATTCTTATATTACAATAATGAAGAGATATCGGTACTAACCTTTAAAACTAAAATTATGAACTCAATTCCCAGACTACGTCCAAAACTTCCAAAGAATAAAAGGTTCACTATTTAACAGAGATAGCATTCTAAATTAATTCAAATGGCCCATGAGTACGCATACTGAAATATTAAATAATATAAATGAATGCACTAACCTTCTATGTTAATGTCAAATTCTTCACGAAAATGTCTAATAAATCCAGGTGTCCTTTTGTTTGCAGATAAGATTCACATGCCACAAGAAAAAGTTCTCACAGTTGATGTTCCTTCTACCACAGTTTTAGGAGAATTGAGGAGATGCGTTTCACTGTTTTCCTAAGTTCCAAAATGACACCAGAGCTGCAAGCAATAAACTGAACCTAATGTGGCTGAAAAATTGTGTCCTCACCCTCATTTTGCGCATATCCCTTCTGTATTCTACTATCCGGGATAAAGTGCCGCTATGTGCGGTGGACAATCCCGTTAGGGAAAGGGAAATGAATCTGTAGGGGTTCCTGGTGGGAACCTCAAAGCTCGGGCGGCACTTCTTACTTTGTAAGTGGCATTGACCTTGTTGAAGGCATGATAAGAATTTTATTGTGGCGAAGCATGTCTTCCCTTTCCCGAAAGGAATTAGGATATGGAAAAGCAGGCTAGATCTCCGAAAGAATGCCTGGGAAACGGCGTTGTCGGGGTTTATGTCGATGTCTGCCAGATGTTTTCAAAGGCCGAATTTTGTAAATGACGTCCTCATGTGTGTCTTGGAGGCAGGGACATAGGGACATAGCTTTCTCCTAATTCTTTGACGAAGCGGTCGCATTGCCGACTCCTCTATCCCCAAGTTGTATCGACTTTTTGAGTGGTTTCCCAAGAGATGTTTCTTGAGATTCTCCAGAGAATTCATTGAGAAGCAATATTACCGAATTATTTTTAAAAAATGGTTTTATTGGTAATCGAGAATATGAAATAACAAATTTTAATGAGAATTTTCGAGACAGATTTTATCGAGCATAATCTCTACTAGAGTTCCTCGTAGGCGCGGGGCCCCCCATAGGCACGGGGCCCGAGGCGACTGCCTACCCAGCCACCCCCTTAAGACGGGCCTGCCTGGCGGTATACCGTCAACTCATAGCAGCCAGTTTGTCGCATGACAATTTGTCGCAAGACAACTAGTCGCATGACAACAACGAGTTTGCCCTGCGACGAATTGTCGTGCGACGAGTTGTCTTGTGACGAAGTGACGCACAACTAATTGACTGCGACCGCACACTTCAGCATAAAATCTACGAAATTTACTTTTTTGCCAAAAAATTGTGGAAATTTTTGGGGGATCGGCTTCTATTCGGGCAGATACGGTACATGTGTGCTCTGTGAATTTTTAAAATTATTTGTACTTTATATTTAAAAGTAATTTACACAGTAGGAATCATGCATTATGAGTGTGGTCAGTGAATTAGTAAAATTATTAGTGATTCATATCTAAAAGTAATATAACCCTTATTATGTCCTCAAAGAGACCAGCATCTTCAACTCCTTCCACTGCTAAGAGGAAGTGAAACTTGTGGTACTTAAGCACCATGAACAAGGTGATCGTGTGATTGATATTGTTAATTCAATGGGGTTGGTTGAATCTACCATGCGTACTATAAGGAAAAATAAAGACAAAATTAAGTTGTGGAGCCATGATGTAACACCATTATCAGCAACTAAATTGCAGCATTTGCATAGTTTGGTGATGGAGAAAATGGAAGCCTTGTTAATTGTTTGGATTGAAGACCAGACTCAAGGACGTGTTCTGTTAAGCACATTGATAATTCTAGAAAAAGCCAAGAGCCTCTTTGAAGACTTAAAAAATAAACAGGGTGAATCTACATCTACTGAAAGTTTTAAGGCAAGTTCTGGATGGATGGAGCACTTTAAAAAAACAGCTAATTTACTAAACCTGAAATTAAGTGATGAAGGAGGAAGTGTTGATTTAAAGGCAGCAGAAGTGTATCGTGAAACTTTGCAGGCTATTATAGAAGGAGGATATTTACCAATTCAAGTCTTCAATGTCGATGAGACTGCTTTCTTTTGGAAAAGAATGCCCTAAAGATCTTTCATTTCCCACGAGGAGAAGTCTGCACCTGGATTTAAGGCGGTTAAAGATAAGTTTACCTTTCCTTAAGAACAAATGCAGAAAGGGATTTTAAGTTGAAGCCCATGCTAGTCTATCAGAGAGAAAATCCAAGGACTCTAAAAGGATGTGAAAAATCCTCTATACGTCTTTAAGTTTATCTTTGCGACTGAAGGGGACAGGGCTCCAGAAATCTGCTCACCCGCCTGCCACAGGCGAGTTAATGGAGACCGGTGGCGAATAAATTTTCAGCTTCTTTCAAGATGCATTTTAAATGTATTACGTTATTTCTTTACATAATTCACATAAATTTTTCCATCTTAAACACAGTCTCATTCACTGTCTAGTTACTATTGTGGCTAGGAGGTTTAATATTACAGTGGAACCCGTTTAAGATGTTCTCGCTTAAGATGTTTTCCTGCCTAAGATGTTCAAATCTTTCTGTCCCAAAAATTTACTCATAAGAACAATGTAATTTTTTCCCGTTTAATATGTTTCTGTTTAAAATGTTTTCCCGCCTAAGATGGTCATAATTAAACTTAAAAAATGGCAATGTACCCGTTTTATATTTAATTTCATTTCTTACATAAAAAATGAATGCAATTTGCACATTCCCGTGTGCATTTTCCATATTAGTCCAAATGTAATTTTACTCTAAATATTTTAAAAACTTTTCTATAAAAAGAAATCTAATATCCCAGTCATTAATTCATTTTGGAATGGCACACCTTGCCACCTAATATTGTTTCTATGAAATAACATTACAATGAACACATTATGCCAAGTGACGGCGCAGGACAGACGAAACAGCTGACAAACTCGAAGCGACAAGCGCAAGAGGCTAACTTACGTAGCGGTAAAATTTTAAAGAGGGAAATCGCTGGATGCAACATTCTGAATAATTACCAAAAACCCATCGCTTTATATTCCGGTCAGTATTGTAATTCCCTATGTTATTGTAGTTTTTGGCTCTGACCATTCAGTTATGATAGCGTGTTCGAAGTATTCATAGTGTTCTGTGTGTTTATGGCTGTGTCGTAGATTTCCTTTTTTAAATTCAGTTTATTAACCCACGCATATTATTTTTGAATAGGAATGTCATCTAAAAAGGGAATTAAAAGAAAACCACTTCCACTAAATGAAAAACTGGAGATTATAAGTAAAGTGGGTGCCAATCGAAACTCTATGCGTGTAAAGATGCCAAAATTACTTAATATTCCCGTATCTATGCTCAATAACATCATGGCTAATCGAGAAAAAAATACTGAACGATTCCCTTGTTCAGCAACCAAGTCGAAAGAAGATGAAATCTGCAAAAAACGAGAAACTGGAAGGTGTTGTTGGAATATGAGTTTAATGAATTATATTTTATAAGGGATGTATGCTTGGTTTTTAATAACAAATTAAGAAAAAATAAACTTAAGAGGGCTGAATTCCCGGATATTAAAAATGGCTTAGGTATAGAGAGTTAAAAATAGAGAGAGAGAGAGAGAGACAACTAGAAATGGGATTTTAGTAAAATAGATACAAAATATAAATAACATGAATTCTGCGTTCCATTTATTTGCATTAAATTCATATCTTTGGACATTTCGAGCAAGTTTTAATCTTATTATCTATCGTTAAACCTTGATTTAAGTGCATATGCATGGAAATTACCGAGGACAACAATATTGGTAACCATGGAATCTTATTATTGCAATGTTAAAAAATTTACCAAAACTCTAGTATAAATTCAAAATATGAGCAAATATGAATGAGACAGTAGTCGACGGTAAGAATAAGAATCCTCATTCATTTTGGCATGTTTTTACGCAATTTTCATGTCTATAACTTAATCTTAAGATATTTTAAAGAGTAAAAGAATAAAAGCCTTCAATCCAAAATCAATTACTTTGTGAAGAGTATTTCTCCATTGATTTTGTTAAAAATACTTATATAAAAACAGGCCGCAATACTATGGACGAGTAAATTTTTTTTGTGGCGAGTAGATTGAAGTTGTATTTCTGGAGCTCTGGAGGGGAAGAAAAAGAGAAAGGTCCCTGAAGCAGGGATGTGAAGGAACCAATCAGAAAGAAGAAGAAGGAACAGCCTTGACCGAGGGCCTCATTCTCTCTCTAGCATCCACTGTGAACACATCGGTGTCTGAGTGCAGTGTTGTCACGTGTATAGCCCTCCGTTTTCTTTCTCTTTCTGGTGTACATATTTACATTTATTTATATACATACATTTATTTATATACATATTTATTTATTTATATATTTATTTTCTTATTTATTTATTTATTGACAATTGAACAATGGAAGGGGAGAAATCAAACTTAGTTCTTCACAGTCAAGCGAAAAATATTGCTCATAATGTATTAAATTTTTTTTGAAAAGAGAAAGAACTTGGTAGGCCCTTTATTTCTATTGATCAAGTTCAGAAAGAGCTGCTGAAGCTTGTGGACTTAGGATAAGAAGAATTCAAGCCATTGCTCGTGAAGGTAAATATAATAATTATTAATATATATAAAATACTAATTCTGTTGGTTTGCTGGTTAGATCGCTCTATGGGATATCCCATGAGAGAGATCTTTAATATACTTCTTTCACATTTGCAGGCTTATTTTGCTAGGTAAAATTAAATTAGAAATAATTGACGCACAATCTTCGGATAAGAACCATTTTAAAGGAAATTAAGTGAAGATTCTTATTATTATCGTCAGTTTTTGTTTTCGAATGGAACTTGCTAACATTAATCTAAAATATTAGATATTTAATCAATAATTTGTTTTTATTTAATAATTGTATTAATAATGACATATTGCACGATGTGTCATTTTGAATATTATTTGGAACCAAAAATTCTGGTAACGATGATCGAAGAAGGAAAGTTTTTTTCCATTAAACTGGGTTTTCCCATCTTTGTCTTTCTCCCTGTATAAGCATTCCCCCGTCCTTCTACGACATTCAAGGACTACCTGCACATTCTTTTCCGTGGAATTCCCTCTTCTCTGCCTTCTCCCAAATCCACTCCCATTATTCCTTATCCATCTCCTTACCCTGCTTTCGCTTCGCTACTGGGATTTTCCCAAGTTTTCTTAAACCTCTTTTGTTCTGCAAGGGGTTAACATCTTTCCCTGTCTCCTCCTCCATCTTTTTCTCATTATATATGTGCTGAATGCTCGGTGTTGCCACCTGATGACGACGATCAATCGTCGAAATCGGTCCTGTATTGTCTTTGATATGAAAACAGCACAAAGTTATTAAAACTGCATTTTAATTACTTTTGCATTAATTTCTTCTCACTTCTTCCATTCGTTAAGGCTAAGTTTCTTTTCGTTTTCACAATTTCTGTATAATAATAGTTGATTTTTTTACAGGTAGAGATTGTGTAGATATAACTGGTTCTCTCTCCTTCAAGTCACCATACAAAAACAGGAAACCGCAGCAAAAGACGGTGACCAATTTTGATGAATTTCAGAAAGACTTACTAAAGGCCCATACACACGTCAGTTAATGGCCGGACGGCGGCCTCAAGGCGGCCTGAACGGACGAAAAACCGACGTGTGTACACTCGCTGGCGGCCTTCGGGCCGCCGGATAGAACCTCTGGATGGATAGTGTTTTTCCATCCGGACTTCGTCCGGCCAAATCTTGCGCATGCGCAGTAGACCTTTCAACCCCCTCTCCTAGCTACACATGCTCTCAGAGAACACGTGGATTTGGGTGATGCATGGTAGTTTCGCATTGTTGTTCACGTTTCCCTTTTGTGAAGATCGCCCCGGTACTTTTTTGTACTATAAAGCAGTGGTGCACAACCTTTTTCTATCAAAGGGCCGTATTTCACATTTTTTCCGAGTCCGCGGGCCGCATTATGAAAAAAATTACATTGAATTCGTAAATTTAAGGAAAATCTTAATTAAAACTTATTTTATTACATTTTATGGGATTTACGTGGGACATCATCACTCACAACATTGTCAGTCTTCCATTGAATGTAACGAATTGTTACTGTTTATATTAAACTTGTTTTAGTAATCTGACTTATTTCGAGAGATTTACTTCAATTATTTCTCGGTGTATTGTGACATTTCTCGGAATAATTAGTATTATTAATATTAGCCGATGTCGGCATTTTCGCCTTGTCATAATGACCCCTATGTTATTGATGATTCCTATAATAACTTGCAAGTTCAAATCAGTCATTCAAGTAAAAATCTCAAAAGTTGAAAAACTATACCCTAACCCTAATATTTAGGATGATCGTTTTTCGGATAAATTTCCCACCCCGTTATTCGCTAAACCCTTTGTTGTGAGGAAATCCTACCACAGGCCACCCAAAGGAAACGGCATCACGTGTGTATGCTAGGATCTGAACGGATCAGGCCGCCGTCCGGCCATTAACTGACGTGTGTATGGGCCTTAAGGCTAACAATCCTGGGATTTTATGACGAAGGAAAATTTCCTAGTTTAAAAGAAATTTTCCAAAAAATGAAGGAGGGGATCCATTACGAGGGAAGCACTGTTTCGCTCTGGAAAGTGGTGAAAGAAATAGGTTTTAAATATAAAAGAGCGGGTGATGGCCGAAAGTTCCTGATGGAAAGAAGTGATATTGTAGCGGCGAGAATTTCATTTCTTCGGAAAATGCGGCACTTACGAAGCATGAAAGCAGGGCCTATCTTTTATTTAGATGAAACCTGGGTAAACCAGAATTACTCCCTCGGTTCAGCATGGTTTGGACCAAATGAAGGAGGTGGTTTAAAAATTCCAACAGGAAAGGGGTCACGATTAATAGTTTGTCACGTTGGGTCTGCAGAGACAGGATTTGTGCAGGAATGTAAAATGATATTTCGAACAAATTGCAAAAAAAATAGTGACTACCATGCGGACATGAATGCAGCATTATTTACGAAATGGTAATTACTATTAGACTTACCATTATATATTAGTAATGAACTTTTATTTCTATTATAATCTGAATGATCAATTTACTACACTGCATTTATCATCTTAAATTTCATTTGTGTATTTATTATTATTATACTTAGTATTATGTGTATATTGCTACTCATTTCTATTGCTGTCATAATCTGAATGATCAGTTTACTGCAATGTATTTATCATATTTCTTAAATTTAATTTGTATATTAATTATTATACTCACTATTATTTATTAGTAATGTATTTTTATGAACGATCAATTTACTGCGCTGTATTTATCACATTTCTTAAATTACATATGTATTTTACAGGTTTGACGATTTCCTCAAATCTTTAAAGGAAAGAGAAATAAAAAACGTGGTGATAGTTATGGACAATGCGAGCTATCATTCTGTTGTAATTAATAAGCCTCCTTCTTCCAATACAAAAAAAAATGAAATGCAGAATTGGCTCGCGGCGAAAGGCATACCTTTGACCAGACTAGGGCAGAGATCTTATCATTGGTGAGACTGGCAAAGGGAGCGAAGGAGTATGAAATAGATATGAAGGCCGCAGCTGAAGGGCACACGGTTGTGCGACTGCCTCCTTACCACTGCCAATATAATCCAATAGAGCTTGTCTGGTCACAGGTTAAAACGTATGTCGCCGAAAATAATCCTACTTTTAAGATAAAGGACGTAGAAACTTTAACCGATCAGGTAAGATTTTAAACGAACTCCGGAAATTTTGTATTGACAATGTTTTTTACAAGCTCCTTTTCCACACACTTACTGTATTGTCTTTCACAGGCAGTCGAAAGAATTACCCAGGAGATTTGGGCAGTATATGTGCGACACGCTGAAAAACTTCAAGAAGAAGATTTCGAAAAGGAGATTACAAGGGAAGAAACAATTGAACCAATAATAATAGGATTAAATGATAGTGATGATGATGACGACGAAGACAATGACGATGTAGAAAGTGACTACGAAGGTGAAGACAGCGAGATTTTAGCTAGGCCATTGCCTTAAAAGAAATGTAGATAAATGTTTATTAATGAATCAATACTGTAAAAATTACTTTTTAGGCACGTTTCGTTTACAGTGTGAGTGGCTGTTATCGTAAGTTGGTCCGCCTGTCCGTCCATTCACATGTTCGTTCTCGGCTTCTACCGAACGGATTTTCATTAAATTTGATATTAAAGACTTACAATCAAATATAATAAGAAAATCTCAAAAATGAATTTTGTATGCCAATCAGGGGTACCACTTTATTGGTGACAAAAAATGAAATTTTTGTCATATCTCATAAAGTATTGCTCATATCAATATATTTTTCAAATGAAAGTTGTAGAACTGGCAAAGACGAGTATTTCCTTTCCTATACATTTTCATCGTAGAGGTAGCCGTTATCGAGAAAATCGAACAAAAATGTCTTAAATCGAGTTGAACTTAGAAAATTTCTTACATGGTTACTTCTTCATTGTTGCTAACATAAACAATCTCCCAAACAAACGTTTAATTTCCTTACGTGTGCATGCAATATTTTTAAATAGGAAGAAAATGGATTATTTATGATGAAGAAAAAACTTTAAAACGCTATTTCCCTTATGTACAGGTATATAATTTCTTTCTAACACTCCACTGCATGAAATGCGCCCATTTGTGACACACTGTACACTTTCCTAACTTTTTACTTTTTTTAATGATCATCATTAACATATATGGCTATCTCTTGTATTATCTTCCTATATGCGGTGAGTACGTAATTGAGAGGCTAGATGAGCGGAGCGCGTCGTGCATGTGGCAGCGTTGATGCTTGACTCCCTCACTCCATGGGACGATCCCTTTCCCTCTCCGCCCCTCTCTCAGAGACCAAGACTCCCTCACTCCATGGGCCGATCCCTCCCACCCTTTCCCTCTCCGCCCCTCTCTCTCAGAGACCAAGACTCCCTCACTCCATGGGACGATCCCTCCCACCCTTTCCCTCTCCGACCCTCTCTCTCAGAGACCAAGACTCCCTCACTCCATGGGACGATCCCTCCCACCCTTTCCCTCTCCGACCCTCTCTCTCAGAGACCAAGACTCCCTCACTCCATGGGACGATCCCTCCCACCCTTTCCCTCTCCGCCCCTCTCTCTCAGAGACCAAGACTTCCGAGCAGCCCGAGTATGAACCAAGTCTCAGTCGCTTTTCCTCCTCATCAGTTGCAAAGATAAACTTAAAGACATATAGTTGTGTGGCGATCAAACAGGAAGGCGTGGGTAACTAGGAAGATTTTCGAAGAATGGTTTACATATTACTTCTCTCCTGCTGTAGAAAAATATTTTTAAAATAATAATATTGCTCATAAGGCATTGTTGCTTCTCAACAATGCCCCTGGACACCAAATCAACTTAAAGGACAAGTCTGGTAACATTAGAGTTGAATTTCTCTCAAAAAAATACAACGACTTTCATTCAACCTATGGATCAAGGCGTAATACACACATTTAAGGCAAACCATTTAAAGAAAACATTAGCCCAGCTGATTCGTGGAACAGAAGAAGGAAAGTTGACGGTTCAAGAATTATGGTGAAATTATAACATGAATGCCATTAACAATATTGGAGAATCTTGGGATGAAATGAAACGTTCAACATTGAATTTAGTGTGGCAGAAAATATGGCCAGAAGCTGTTCTCGATTCCCGGGACTTTGATGAACCAGAAGCTGTAATAACGAGCATTGTTAAACTTTCACAGAAGGTGGGCTTCAATGAGGTTGAGACAGGTGATGTGAAGGAGTTACTAAATTCACATAGTGGAGATCTATCTATCTTAATTTGGATATGACGAAAGCATCTTCGGAATATGAGGAAGATGAAGATTCGGAAGGACATATCATTCGTCAAATTTCAACAAACAAACTAGGATGGGCATTCTCTTTAATTGATGAAGTGTGGTCAATTATCGAAGAGATGGATCCCATGGAGAACCGGAGTTCGTGTGTTTTGAGGGACTTGGATCAATCGATTGAATGCTATAGGGAAGTTTATAGGGAGAGAGCATAAGTCTACGGTTCAAAGTACATTTGACATTTTTAAGAAAAAGACCATAATCAACGCCAAGCACAAGGATGCCTCTAACACAGACTCTCAATAAATTTACGCAGGAACCTCTTTTTAGGCGAGTGTTTAATGAAATTTTTCATTTTTACAGTTAACAATTTAATGCAATCATTTTTAAATTTTTTAAATGTTTTATATAGGTTATCACGATATAATATTTTTAGCGAACTGACTACTGATGGCATTAGATCAAAAAAAAAACCTTAGCAATTTTTGTGGAGTTACATGCAAAAATTTTTGAGTTAGGAACACATCATTATTACGTGTATTTTTATGGAAAAGTAACTTTCATTTAGCGTGTTTTTGTTTAGTGGTGCATTTTCCCAGAATGTATCTACCACGTTAAACAAGGATGCCTGTATTACATATCAGTGGTCAGGAACATATCTCCCTCATATTAGTTGTTTCTTATGGGAAATGATGCACTGATGCTTGAAAAACCGTAAGTCTGGTGAACTTATGATCCTAGGCTTGCCACTTAAGGAATCTTGTGCTGTTTATAGAAATATAAAGGGTTGGTTAATATAAACATTCTCTATAATGAAAACGTTGTTCTGTAAGGAACACACGATGGCCGACAGCGAAATTTAATTAGACCACTTGAAAATATGTTTTGTCAGTTAGTTAATACTGAACGCATTCTATCACAATATACTTTTGGTAGTTGTTAATATTATAGTGGCACATTTATTTGTTAATGTAAATATCATACCTACCTATTATTTTCCCTACGTCATATATGTATACATATAATTATTTCCCTGTCTTTGTACACCGACAATTATATGTAGCATTGACCAGAACAAGGCGGGAGAAGAATATTTATAGCCGAAAATAAAAACCAAAGGCATTTAGTACTAAATGACAACAGAATATTCAGTAGAAATGTAGTAATTGACAAAATATTTAATATGTAATAGTGTACTATTAATTATTTTACATGCAAATATTAATAATCAATGTAACTATGATTCTTCTGTTGATATTTCAAGGGGAATTACACTAGTTATTAATAAAAAGTGAATAAGTTACCTAAATGTGTGAAGAGGGGTTGTAGTTGTATGGATCTGTCCACCTCCAACTGCAGACCAGATGTTCAGTATATTGTCATTTCCTCCAGTAGCAAGATATCGCCCACCTGGAGACCACCTAATCCCACATACCTTGTTTAGGAAAATGGAATATTGGCAAGTGTAAATGTAATGTTTAAAAATGTATAAGTATACTAGTGCACACAAGCAAGACTAAATAAATATTTCATGCAGATACAATCTTAAGAATTAATTAATTAAAAAAAGGTTTTTTAAAAAATAACATATATTATGCACTAAAAGGGAAAAAATAAATTTTTATTTATCAATCGTGAGTTCGGCTGGTAAGGAGGAACAAAATTTACAACAATTTTAGTGGAATACATTCCTTCTTGCTCAACAATGTTGATTTACTAAACTTTATTAAGAACTTTTGTAAAAGTTATATGGCGCAAGATAATAAAACCTGTAAGGCCTTAAATTTTTAAAGCAGGAGTGCCCTGCACCAATTTCAATGCTTAACTTATGGAAAATAATCTCAAATTTAAGGCTGCCTGAAGTCGAACTGATGACACCTATGCAGGAGTTGTCAAATAATATAGAGATAAACTCATGACATCGACAAACCCTGAAAGTATCAGCTCTTTATTCCTCTTAGTTTCGTCTATAAGCAGGAATTAATTTTTTCCATGCTTTCTTATGGGAAATATACCGGTTCGTCTGGAGTCAAACCCAGGACACCTGCGGTAAAAGTTATAACGTTTTCCAATAGATCTCGTGGATATCTATCAACCATCCAAGTTTCAATCCTCTATCTAATAGGAAAGTGCCCGAAATAAATTATCAAAAATGCTGCAATGCTTTTCTTATGGGAAAAAATGCAAATTTCGGAATTTTTGGAGTCGAACCCATGAAACTTAGATAGGAGATCTCAAATTTTCCTGAGGTTTATCCATGCCATCTACAATTTCTGAAAATTTCAGCTCTCCATCTATTGTAGTTTAGTCCAGACATAAGTATCCTCCTATATCCAATCTATACAATAAGCTCAGATCTTACAAAGTAGGATATGGGATACTATACCCGTTTTCTACTCTTATGAAGTTTGACCTTGATGCAGCGAATAGCCAATCAAGAGCGTTTTTCCCTTCCACCACCATTTGAAGTTTTCGAGAGGCGTGGGAAAGTAGTACACTCTTGCCAGATATCAGCTCTTGAAGAAAGTCGCATGCGAACGCTAAGGCGTAAATGCGGTAGATCTGGCAACACAGTCGAGCTCGGAGCGATGCGAAAAGCACAATGGTGAGAGACAGACTGACTTCCTCCCCTCCCCATCGACAGTCTCTCGAGCTTTCACTGTCTGCAGCAGTAAGCATGCAACTAGGATTTTCAAGGTCAAGCTTCATAACAGTAGAAAACGGGTATAGTGAATGTGTGCTTGCATTCTGCAAGCATTTTCTCTCACCTAAATGTAAAAAATAAAAGCAGATAAATAATTTTTAAATGCATAAATATGAACCTCTGCGCCGAAATACGTTTTTATTTTTGGACAATATTGGGGTAAAAACAATCCTAAAATGTGTAATTATAAAAATTTTATAGGTTTTCATCATTCTTTTCCAATACTTCACATTTCAGTTAAATTTAATTGATGTATCACCTCTAGAAGTGCATTTATATGAATTTAATTGCTTAACTTTTATGAATATTTAACAGCCACAATAATAACCTTTTCTGAAATTTTTGATGTTACTTACCACCAAAACATTATTCCCTAACTTTATTAAAATTTTCAGCTTCCTGGATTTTCAGCAAGTACATAAACATTAGTTAATTTGTTTAACATTTATGAATTTTTTATGGAAAGAAAAAAAATTTCAAATTTCTATAATCCCGTTTTCGTTATTTTGTATATTCTACCAATATAAAAAAAATTCAGTATTGTAGCACATTTAGAAGTACCTAAACCGCAAAATGTTTGTTAAAATGTCTATAATTTTTAACGTCCAAGAAAATAAACATTGGTGCAATTTTACATTTATTCTGGCGGTTTTGTAACCAAACCTACCTATTTACCAAATTTCAGCTCTCCATCTAATGTAATTTGGGCCAGACATTAGTATCCTCCTATATCCTGCTCATTCTATAAGCTCTCTTCTTACAAAGGAGGATATAGGATACTAGTGAATGTGTGCATGCATTCTGTAAGCATTTATCTAATCTTATTATAAATAGTAAGAGCCGACAAATGAATTTTAAACGCAAAAGTGCGCTGCACCAATTTCAGTGCTTTTCTTAGGGGAAATAATCTCAAATTTAAGGCTGCCTGGATTCGAAACAATGACACCTATGCAGGAGTTGTCAAATAACATGGAGATATACTCATGACATCTACAAACCCTGAAAATATCAGCTCTTTATTCCTCTTAGTTTCGTCTATAAGCAGGAATTAATTTTTTCCATGCTTTCTTATGGGAGATATACTGGGTAGTCTCTAATCGAACCCAGGACACTTGCAGTAAAAGTGATAACGGTTCCTTATAGATCTCATGGATATCTAACAACCACCCATGAAACTTAGATAGGAGATCTCAAATTTTCCTGAGGTTTATCCATGCCATCTACAATTTCTGAAAATTTCAGCTCTCCATCTATTGTAGTTTAGTCCAGACATAAGTATCCTCCTATATCCTCTGTAAGATCTGAGATTATAGTATAGACTACCTGGAGTACCCGGAATTGCCAGTGATAGGCTACAATAAAAAACTGATTTTATTCACAGCCTTCATTGTAGCGCTTTTTGGTATACAATATTTTTAGTCTTTCCTTCTGGTGCATATATGAAAAGATTTTTGGAATTCCGACCCTGGAGCAGGCAACATAGAACACGAAAAAAATTGTAAAATATACTTATCAATGTAAACATTTTTAAACTACTTAAATGAAATCAAATGCATCTTTTCAATCGACAGCATACGTTAACAAAACTGTTTCTACGATAAACACCTTTAACGACCCGTGTTTTTAAATTTTGTACGATGATTCTAAGTAATTTTAAAATGCAAATGAAAAATATGCTGAACTCGTTCCCAATGCAAAGTTTCAGTTCTTTAGTTTTTATGACCGTTTATTTAATTTTTTGACCCCCTCCCCTCTTCCAAGCCAAAAATTAAAATATAAGCCCGAGGTGCACACCCTCAGGTTTCCCTAAGTGCACATGCCAAGTTTCAGCTTTCTAGGTTTATTGGTTTTGGAGTTACAGCGTTAACACTCAAACTAACACATTTTCTTTTATTGATATGATAAATCAAAATGTACAACTTTATCTGCGTAAATGTAGCTACGAAGAGAAAATAACTATGTAACTTTCAATATTAAATTTAAACAAACGTACGTCCCTATTCTCATCTAACTTTAAATTTATGCGCGAGCCTATTTGCATTAGTAAGCATTACAGATGTATAATATAATAGTTTTACTTACGAAAAGTTAAGATTCCAGCATTTAAATGATGAAATGCCTTGATTAAACGCTTCCCAGATGCAGTCAACAGTATAATTATCTTTAAATATTTATGTTGCTATTCGTCATTAATTTCGATGCTTAAACAACTGTTCGAAGCGAACGCTTTTCTTTCGTCAATTTGAATGTTTAATTGGCACTAATTGAATCGGAGACAACAATAATGGTCGCCTTGGCAATGTCCGGAATGAGTACAAAAAATATGCAAAATTTCGAAAACAAATGTATATTTCTGAAAACTTCGACCGTGTAACATGTAAACATCGCAAGAATAAGATAGTATAGAGCAGCGGTTCACAAACTATGGTACGTGAAGCTTTTGCCAGTGGTATGCGAGCAGAGTGAAAAGCAGCAGAATACCTGCTTCGACAGGAAGAAGCAGGGACTGATCAATTGTGGTACGTGAGTTTGGCACCACATTCATACTTACTAGTACTATGTGGTACGAGGAAATTTAGTCACGTTTTTGGTGGTAGGTGAAAAAAAAGTTTGGGAACAGCTGGTATAGAGTTTTATCCGTCAAATTAAGTAAAAATAAAGAAAATCGGTCCATATTTATGTATTTTGATGAGCGAAGGAAAAAAACCTTGCACTCTGAAAAATCAAAAATCCCGTGTAAACTTATGGGAAAATATAATTGCCTTATGGATTCTAACCCGGGACACTTTAGCAAACGAAAATATTTTTTCAGGGAACTCATAGCCAGTAGAAACAAAATGCCGTTTAAAATGATAGATTTCTCTTGCTTCTACAATCTGTAGTTTTCGAGTTTTAAAATTATGATTAAAAATTTCAAACTCCTAAACCGTAAAACAAGATAAATCGAGACCCACAGGGGAGAAAAGAAAGAAACAAAAAGAAAAAACTTGCAGGTTTAGGGGATTTTTCGCTGCACCAGGGACCTGTTGTCAATCACACATGCACTCACACATCCACTCAAGCACCCATATGCACCTTTCAGTGACAACAGGGACCTACAGACAACCAACTCCACACAGATGCACTCAAAACACTCGTGCAGGATCTCAAATTAAGCACACCAACAACTATATACGTATTTTGAGAGCCAAGCCCTCATCATCAGTAGATGATGTGAAGTGACTTGTGGAAGTGTTGTGACCAGTATTTATAGTCTCTGTAAAAGTGAAAGGAGGTGGGATTTTGGCCGTTACAAGAAAAGAGGTGAAAGGGGGATCGGTCCGCGGTCGCTATTCATAACCAAAGTTTTGTTTTTGTTTATGTGTATGCTCTCATAGGTGTCTAGTTTGTTGTGGTTGCTTATAGATTTTAAGTGTTAGGTTTTGAATCATTGTTTATTCTGTTGTGTTTAAATTGTGCTAAATGTTCTTTAAAACGTGTTTCAATTTTTCGTTTTGTCTGCCCAATGTATATTTTATCACAATCCCCGCATGTTATTTTGTAAATGCCAGATTTGTGTAAAGTAAGGATTGTATCTTTGGGGTTGAGTAATAAATTTCTGAGTTTGTTGTCTTTTACCGACACAGTCTTAAAGTTAAATTTTGAGAAAATGTTGGGAAATTTGTTGGCGAGTCCTGGATCGAAGGGGATTTTTATGTATTTAGAATCTATGGGGGAATTATCTGTTAATGTATTGTGTGTTTTTATTTGGAGTTTATGTTTACGTAGAATGTTTTCAATGACCTGGGGTTCGTATCCGTTGTCTAAAGCACATTTTTTAATGTGTGTGAGTTCTTTGCGGTAGTATGATGGGGAGAGAGGTACATTTATAAGTCTATTAACCATGGAATGGAAAGGGGCTAATTTCTGTGAGAAGTGGTGGTTGGAGTCGGAAGGGATATATCTGTCCGTGTGTGTAGGTTTCTGGTAAATGTTGAATTTTACCTTGTTGTTATTTCTTATTACTAGAGCCCGGAAGTTCAGGCAAAGTGCCATAAATGTCTTCTTTTCCTATTTTCAAGTTTTTTTTCCATATATGCCTCTTTTATCCGAAGATGCCTATTCTTTCCTATTTAACTCAATTTTTGCCATGTCATTCCTCTCTGCCAAATCTCTTAAATTTGGCTGCTATACTGTTTTGTTTGACTCTTCAAGGACGGTTTTTACCCACCCTGGGTTCAGTATCATATAAAATTCTGACCATTGGTCCAGCTATGCCTTTATCTTAACTCGACCCTTCAGATTGAGAGAAAGAGATAGAAGTGGAAGGAAGACTTAAAAAAAAAAGGCTTTAACTCCATCTTTTTCTGAGAGAATGAGTTTTCGACCGGGGAGGTTCCATCTTCTTCATTCCTATTGGTTTCTTCATGGTCACGCTGTGGGAAGCTTTCTCTTCTCTCTCTTTATAGTTCACCTTTGGGAAACCCATGGCTGGGTTCATAAATCATTTTCAACAAACTATTTGTGTGCCTAAAGTGTTTCTACAAAGCAGAGACTGAACAATTTCATTAAAGAGTTTGGTGTTGACATTTTCTTGACAGACTGTTTAGTGCTTTTTTGTAAACTTTGTGAAAAGTCGCTGAATTAGGAGAAAAAGCACTTTGTCTCGCAGAATATAAGTACCTCAAAACATAAAGCTGCAGCCGATAAGAAGACTGACAACAGTAAGAAAACGAGCCTTTTACCATTGTTTTGTTCAACTTTTTCTAGGCAGTCGGAGTTTTCCGACTTGTGTAAATCTTTCGTCGAAGCCAGCATTCCTTTGTGGAAATTAGAAAACAGTTCTTTGAAAACGTTTTTGGAAAAATATATGAACAAAGAGGTTCCAAGTCAGCCAACATTGAGGAAAACCTATTTAGATAAAGCGTACAACTTTGTTATCCAAAAAATCAGAGATGATGTTAGGGACAAGAAAATTAGGATCTCTATCGACAAGACTACTGACGCTGAAGATTTGTTGCAAACGCCATAATAGGAACCATGGAGGTTAGCCATCAAAAATTTATTTATTTACATAAGAAGTTTTGGAAAATGCAAATCGGTCAACTTTTCACCACAGCATTGAATCTTCAATGGCCGGATGGAACGAAATATGAAAATGTTCTTCTTTTTTTATTAACATATGCAGCTCCCTATATGAAGAAAGCAGGGAAGGCTGTTCAGATTCTTTTCCCTAGAATGCTGCATTTGACCTGCCTAGCACATGCCCTTCACAGAATTGCTGAGGAGCTACGTTCTCTATTTTGTGACGTTTATTTGCTTTTATCTAACGCCAAGAAATTTTTCTTGAAAGCTCCATCAAGGATAAGGACTTTTCATGAAATAGCACCAGACCTATCACTGCCTCCTCAGCCTGTGTTGACGAGATGGGGTACATGGATTTCTGCAGCTCTTTACTATGCTGCCAATCTTGAAAAGATAAAAGAAGTTGTTGACACAATGAAGAAGACGCCTACTCCATATGTATCGTCAAAGAATTCTTGAAAAAGAAATGTCAGCCACGATTTGGCATACATCTCAGCCTAGTCCTCAAAGTTGCTAGATGCCATTACATTACCTGATAAAGGGGAAGAGACGTTGGTCAATTTGCTGAAGGTGTTTAGAGAAATTGTGGAAGAAATATGCTGAATTCCAGATGTAGTTGTGAAAAACAAGTGTGAAAAAGTGTTGTGTGCCAACAAAGATTTGGATAAAATGAAAATAATTGCAAAGATCACTTTTAAATACATCCTAACTGACAGAAGACAGAGTTTCTCATTTGAGAATTTAAAAAAACATCTTGTTGTCGCATGTAATAGTTCATAATTTGAAGACATTATTAATAGCGATTGCAATAATATTTTATTGAAATGTTATACCTACTTCATATAAACTTTATATAATAGTAATATTTGGGTTAAAATAAATACCTTTTTAGTGCCTATTTTCCTGTTTTATTGTGCCATTTTGCCTGCCTATTTTGACTTTTTATAGTGCCTGAACATCCGGGCTCTACTTATTACTAATACATCTAAGAAAGGTAATGTTTTCTTTTTCTTTTTCCACTGTGAATTTGTGTCATATAGGTTGTTTAATTCTTGAAGAAAATCAGTGATGATGTATTTAGCTGTGTTGAAAACCGCAAAAATGTCATCTATGTATCTGTACCACGTCTTGGGGAAATAAGTGAAAGTGGTTTTGCAGTGTTTTTCGAAATTTGTTATAAATATGTTGGAAAGAAAGGGTGTCAAAGAATTTCCCAAAGTTGTGCCATGGCTTTCTTGGAAGGTGTTGTTATTAATTTGAAAGAAGTTTTGTTTCATGCAGAGGCGTGTTAATAGTATGTATTCAGTGACTGTTTTTTGTGGAAGGTTTTGTTCTTTTAGTCAGGATTCAAGGAAATTTTAAGTGTCTTCTATGGGAATAGTGGGGAAAAGGGAAATAACATTGAATGAGACTAAAATTTCAGTGTCTTTCAGGATCAAGTTTTTAATTTGGTGGTTGAAATGGATATTGTTCTTAATGAGAGATTCTTGACGAAGAGGCCACTGCTTAAATTGCTCATTTAGCCACTGAAAAATTTTTTAAGTAGGAGAGTTAATGGCAGAAACTATTGGTCTAACAAGGAGAGGCTACGGAGTGTAACTCTCAGATTTGATTCATCTTCTACTAGTGGAAAGTTTAGGTCAAAAAAAAAATACCATTTCAGAATTAGGGGCCAACGCCTTTTAGTTTAAGAGAAATAATTAATTAAAAAGTACAAAAATGGACCAATCTCAATAAATGCTTATAACTTCGATTCTTACCTCGTTAGCGACCGTAGCCTAGGGGATTAAGCGCTTGCCTCGTGTTGCGTAATCTCGGGGTTCGAGCCTAACGGCGTTCAACTTTTTTCTCGTGTAAAATTTACTTTTTCGTACTAGTTTTTATCCCATTTTTCGGAAGACACTTATTCACCGCAATTTTTATTTTTTCTCGCAGGATAATTGTTTTTAATCAGTAGACTACTATTTTTTTACCCATTTTCAGAAAATATCTATACACCGCTATTTTCGTATTTTATTCTCAACCTTCTACAAAAGAATCTCCTGAATTTATTATCGTACGTTTTAATCATTTTTCTTGCAGGAAGAAGATGATTGCAGGAGCTTAAGATAAAAAATATATTTGCGGATAATAATAAAGTAATCCATCTTATTAGCTATTATTGGTACTTACCACAGGTCTTTAGCATCGGAAGGTATGATTGCGAAGAATATCTTCTGCGAGCTCCTCGCTCTACATCCGCCCGGCACTGCGTTGACACCCTCCACCTTTCAAAATTTGCCTGCATTTCCCTCGCATTCCCTTGGATGGTAATCGTCGAAAAAACACGGAAAACATAAATATTCATGGCACCAGGAGCAACATATAAATGAAGGATATAAATGAAGGCTTGCCGCAGTCGCAGCGATTTCTTTTAATTTCGTCTGTGAACGAAACTTCGTTTACATTGCGAAATAATTCGTGCCGCTCGCACAGTCTTGATGCATACCAGGCGTAGCGTAGCATCGAACCAAAAACAGGCGCTGAAATTTGGTGGTGTACAAGAGAATGCATTTTCATGACTTCTGATCTGCTTGATATTTCACGCTTTTCTTCGAAGAGGTACGGACAATTTTGGATTTTTGACATTAAAATTTTTACCTGCGGGAAGAAATATACATCACAAGGCTGGCAAAGTAGTGTACATTTTGGCGGAATAATTTTCAATGTGCAAGTTGGAGAGTTTTCATCGTCAATAAACATGTTATCATACACTCCTGAGTTCTTCTGCCCACTCCAAGAATCCACTAATAACAAAAACCGATTTTTTTTACGTAAGGCTTCAAAATACTGTCCAAGAATACCTCGTACGTGGCTGCATGGAGTTTGCCTGATTTTGAACACGTTACAAATACATTTCGGTGTTCACCCATCATCCTATTCACTTCCTGTCTAACTCGGGGTACAAAATTCCCACCAACCTCTTGTAGGCACAGGAATACTTTAGATAACAATTTACCTGACAGAGTGAAGCCATACTGTGCCGTGTAGGAATGTGTTATGTGCTTCATTTGGCCCACTGCTACCTCTGTTGCCCTTTCACCTTTATGTGTCAATGTTCTCTTTATACTGACACGATATTCACATCCCGTTTGATCAGTATTTATGATAAAATCCGGATCGTAGGAGGGTATGACCGCGGAGACTTGTTTCTGAAATATTTCTGCAACCTTCATTGTTTCCTCTAACGTTGCTTGGTCTTTCTTGCTTACGTACCTTGTGACACGACGTTGGCTTATTCCAAATTCACATTTAAATTTTTTTACCCAAGCCAGGGAAGCTTGAAATCTAAAATCTTCGCTTAAATATTGAAATGCCGCCACCATTGCCCATTGCTGGAGCATTTTTGTTGTCACGGGCTCTCGTCTCGCTCTTGCTTCACTAAACCTGTCAAAAGTCCATGAGTTGATAAATATAAATCTATCTTTATAGGTTCCTCCCTGTTCAACAATATCTTTCCACCTCATAAGCTGCACTTTTGATTTTAAATGTTTGGATCCAAGCTTTTGAAGCGATTTCAAAGTATACTTTGGGTTTTTCTCTGCAAGTTGAACGACTTTCAAATTCGTTTCAAATGGAATGTTGTCATTTTTCCTTTTCTTTACCTCCGGAGAAGACAGGACGAAACCTTCACTTGAAGGAGGGGACTCGGGAGACGGAGTAGAGGAGGAAGATGATTCTTCACTCGCCGGCATCGACGTCTCTGCGTGGATATTATCTACCTCTTCATCCTCTGCAAATTCCATTTCCTCCACCATTTCCACCACTCGCTCGAATATTTCACGGCCTATTAGCGATGATCGTAATGATATCCTATCGCTGACGCTCTTCGAAATCATGTTGCAGCTCTTCATTAATTCCACACAATAGTGCAAAGCATCAGCTAACTCCTGCTTTTCTTTATTACTGCTCTCACAAACATGCAAGATTTTTGAAGGAAACTGTGGGGATTCCATCGCACACGTTAGTATCACTCTCTAATGCCAAGACAAAACTGCAAATCCATCAAAGTATGTTAAAAAGACAGAAGAGCACTGAAAGCTATAGACCAGGGGTCGGCAACCTTCCACAATTGGCGTGTCAAATTAACGTCAATGTATGGTCTCGCGTACCAGTAATAAATTTTAATTTAATTAAATGGTAATTTTTATTATTTGATCTCCCCCGGATTAATTAAAGAAGGATCACATTGTAAACGGTATGCATTTGTACCAATAGGTCTGAATTTCCGCATTTTGTTTTCATTAATCATAACGGTGGCGAGAAAGAACACGAGACGCAGGCACGTGAACTATGTGAGAATAGTGTTTCAGTATTAGAGTAAGAATGAATGTACGATAATAAATTCAGGAGATTCTTTTGTAGAAGGTTGAGAATAAAATACGAAAATAGCGGTGTATAGATATTTTCTGAAAATGGGTAAAAAAATAGTAGTCTACTGATTAAAAACAATTATCCTGCGAGAAAAAATAAAAATTGCGGTGAATAAGTGTCTTCCGAAAAATGGGATAAAAACTAGTACGAAAAAGTAAATTTTACACGAGAAAAAAGTTGAACGCCGTTAGGCTCGAACCCCGAGAGTACGCAACACGAGGCAAGCGCTTAATCCCCTAGGCTACAGTCGCTAACGAGGTGAGAATCGAAGTTATAAGCATTTATTGAGATTGGTCCATTTTTGTACTTTTTAATTAATTATTTCTCTTAAACTAAAAGGCATTGGCCCCTAATTCCGAAATGGTATTTTTTTTTTTGACCTAAACTTTCCACTAGTAGAAGATGAATCAAATCTGAGAGTTACACTCCGTAGCCTCTCCTTGCAAGAGGAATATCTTTTTTGTGAATCTTTGGGAGGCAGTACATTCTAGGAATTATAGGATTTGAGATGTGAAGGTGGGTTATGAGTTTTTTTTTGTGATTATTGAGGAACAAGCTTTTAAGGTATTCTTAGTTTCAGTAATCATTTTGATTAAGGGATTTTTAAGGATGTTAGTGTAAGCTCTACCTTCCAACATTTTGTTAACCTTTTCAAAGTATTGTTGTTTTTCTATTATGACTACTGAGTTTCCCTTGTCTGCCTTTAAATAGAAGCAGTCCTTGTTATAGAACATTTAGCACATTTTAAACACAACAGAATAAACAACTCCAGTGTAGCCACTCACCAGAAAACCATCCAATCACGATTCAAAACCTAACACACTTAAAATCTATAAGCAACCACAACAAACTAGACACCTATGAGAGCATACACATAAACAAAAACAAAACTTTGGTTATGAATAGCGACCGCGGACCGATCCCCCTTTCACCTCTTTTCTTGTAACGGCCAAAATCCCACCTCCTTTCACTTTTACAGAGACTATAAATACTGGTCACAACACTTCCACAAGTCACTTCACATCATCTACTGATGATGAGGGCTTGGCTCTCAAAATACGTATATAGTTGTTGGTGTGCTTAATTTGAGATCCTGCACGAGTGTTTTGAGTGCATCTGTGTGGAGTTGGTTGTCTGTAGGTCCCTGTTGTCACTGAAAGGTGCATATGGGTGCTTGAGTGGATGTGTGAGTGCATGTGTGATTGACAACAGGTCCCTGGTGCAGCGAAAAATCCCCTAAACCTGCAAGTTTTTTCTTTTTGTTTCTTTCTTTTCTCACCTGTGGGTCTCGATTTATCTTGTTTTACGGTTTAGGAGTTTGAAATTTTTAATCAATATCTCGCCGTAGTCTCCACTTCTCTTTATTTACGATTACGATACACACACACACAGATACACACATTCACTTTTATATAATAGATAGTAGGATATAGGAGGACACTAATGTCTGGCCCAAACTGCAATAGATGGAGAGCTGAGATATGGTACATAGGTAGGTTTGTCCACAAAACCACTAGAATAAATGTAAAATTGCACCAATGTTTATTTTCTTGGACGTTAAAAATTATAGACATTTTAACAAACATTTTGCGGTTTAGGTACTTCTAAATGTGCTACAATACTGAATTTTTTTTATATTGGTAGAATATACAAAATAACGAAAACGGGATTATAGAAATTTGAAATTTTTTTTCTTTCCATAAAAAATTCATAAATGTTAAACAAATTAACTAATGTTTATGTACTTGCTGAAAATCCAGGAAGCTGAAAATTTTAATAAAGTTAGGGAATAATGTTTTGGTGGTAAGTAACATCAAAAATTTCAGAAAAGGTTATTATTGTGGCTGTTAAAAATTCATAAAAGTTTTATATTAATTTTGCTGCGATAAATACTTGTATGTATAGATAGATGTACGCAGTCATGTTATCCAGCTCGTTTGTAACAAACGACTCGCGTCTTCCGGACCGGGCTGTCTGTAAAGCATATTGCATACATCTATCTTTGAAGTTCGAAACAAATTTATTTTTTCCTTTTTAGTGCAAAAATTAAGTTATACATTTAAAATATTTATTACATAATTTATTCATAATTCAATATTGTTGTATTAACATATTAGTAATGTTATTTTATCTTTATAGAACGTGAGGGGAGATTTTTTCCCGAGATGCGGGAACGTATCCCCCGGTTATAACATGCAAGGATATGGAAAAATGGCGTTCGACACTCGAATATTCGAGATTCGAAGACTTTTTCAGGAACGCATCCCCAATGAGACTCAGGAGTTGTCTGTATATATATGTATATGTGTGTGTATATATATATATATATATATATTTATTAGAGATGCACCGAATACTCATTTTGGCCGAATGCCAAATATTAATATCAGTACTCGGCCGAGGCCGAATATGTCCATTAGCATAAATTAGTGATGTACTGAATGACGGCTTTGGCCTTGGTGATCGACCAAAAATGATTAAAATAATTGTTATCTTTTAAATTCTATGAGATGGAACTCTTTTGGATCTCGGAAATAAAATTTTCGTTCATTTCCATAACAGTGTAAGAACACAACTTAAAACGGCAATAAAACTACAAAGAAAACGCTGAAATACAAAGTATTTGTCACAACGGCGGTTCTGGTCGCTTGCTTCAAAACAAAGTGTGTTGATCGCTTCGAAGACGCTCGCTCACCGCTAGCACGAGTATACGCATTGACGCCAGGACTTGGTACAGCACCATAACATTACATTGTATTGTTTTTCCTCTTAGTCGCTCGCACCGCCCGCGTCGCTAGTACGTGGGACGGAGCCTTAGCCTCGCCTATTAAATTTAAAAATGATACAACTAATAAGTTCTGGGTTTACGAAAAATCTGCACACATCCCCAATGTTGACTGTGAAAGTTGGTTACAATCGCACGAATATTCCTCCTGGGGAATTTCCGAAATTGTTTTTAAAACACTACCGACCTGAAGTACCAACTAATGAACACTGTTTTCTACAGAAATCTATTTAAATTCTTTGTTAATATGAAGATATATACAAAGAATCACAACCTTGTTAAGTTTATTATATATTCTGTTATATAAAAATGTCTGCACTTATGAAATTCAAAAATGAAACGAAAACTCAGTCGACATTGTGTCATTTTGGTTCTGGCATGATGGCGCTAATGCTTATACGTCATATTACGTCATGCAAAAACATGCACCACATGTCAGAGGTTGTCTGCTATTTACACAGTACAGTAAAACATCAAAAATTCCAACTAATGAGGAGGAGTATTCTAAATAAACGAATTGTCCACATATTGGAACACACTAATATATCATATGTCATAGGCCATAAAAATAAGTAGCACATAATTGTCAGGCTGAACCTGAGATATGTGAATTGTATTGGCAACAACTCAATGAATTATGCTTTTATTTACTGTTTTCAGCTTTCTTCTATTATGTCATTAACATTTTTCGTTTTATCAAAAAAAATATGTAGTACAGTAAAACCTGGTTAATTCGAAATTCACGGGACCAAAGAAAAAGCATTTCGAATTACGAAGAACCTCTATAATTCGAAATTTACAAAAAAGCGTGATTTACCAAATTAAAAAAATGTAAATATAAATTACAAAAAAACAAAAGAATATGACACCATATTAAAATACAGAAAAAAAGGATGTACTACACATGCATACCTCAAAATATGATGTCCATGAATAAAAGTCAAATTTAGGATTACTCATTTAAACATTGAAACATATATGAACATATAATTAAACCACTAAAATGTTAATAATGTCTTTCACTTATTTAAACTTAAAAGTAAATAAACAAAAGTGTGTAATAAAATATTAATGTATATTTATTTTTAAAAGTTGGTTATTTTCCCGTTTCAATTTCAGGGCACTCCCTAGCGCAACGTGTTGCGTAATGGCATCAACTTATTCACAGATATTCATTGGCACGTCTGGCATCCCGGACACGTACCTTTGAAGGGTATCTTAAGCTTTTAAAACATCCTCCTTAGATGGCAATGGCACATCCAACCTAGCATCGACGTTATCCACATCGTCTTCTTCGTCGCTATCACTCGCAACGGTTTTCGATTCGTCGATCGTGGGGTCATACACAACCGACATCACCAAGTCATTATCAAAGGAAACAAAGTCTCCGAAACTGACAGGCCCCAATACATTACTGTCGATTACTTCCTCCACTTCTGTACCTTGGAACACTTCTGCCGGCTGCGAAGATAGCCCGCTTTTCTTAAAACAGTTGGCGATGGTTTGATGAGTCACCAATTGCCACGCCGATGACAAGGCCCGGCACGCGTCTAAAATCGTCCATTTTCGTAAATCATATTGCGAACATCCATTTGTAATTTGCACCAAGTATGACGACAATAGTTTTTTTTCTGTAATGACTCTTTAAATTTTGAATGATGCCCTGGTCGAGTGGCCGCAGAACACTGGTTGTGTTCGGCGGAAAATACAGCAACTCAACATCGGGCGTATTTATCTGAGCCACATGGTGAGCTGAACAGTTGTCTAGTGTCAACAAAATTTTACGATTTTGCACCGCCACACGTCTTTGCATTCTTATTTTAAAAACTTTTGAATATGTCTGTTGTCATCCACGCCTTTTTGTTATGCTTGTAAATTATCGGCAAATAATCACGATTAATACCTTTGAAACAGCGTGGCTTGCCATATTTTCCGATGATTACCAGTTCTTCTTTATTCGACCCATCCATATTTGTGCAGAGCACGGCACGGCGGTGAGACGCTCCTTAATACGTTTGCCGCCGTGTCATTTTTCGTCTCGGAGAGCCAAAGTACGATCGAGCAACATGTTGAAAAAATGCCCGTTTTATCCATATTAAAAATGCCCTTGAGCGCATACTTCTCCAAAACATGTTTATTACTTTGCAGCCAGGTCGTCACTTCCTCTTCGTTAATATTTTGGGCATCACCACATACTGCGAGACAAACAATATTGTGGCATCTTTAAAACCATCCAACCACCCATTGGACGCTTTAAAATCTTCAATGTTCAAAGCGTTCGCAAGACTTCTTGATTTTTCAATGAGCATCGGGCTTGTCACAGGTAAATTCGCCGCTCGTACTTGTGAAAAAAAATCGGACAGTTCTTCTTCGAGGTCTTCGTTTTTCGCAGGCCGTGAACGCTGACGTGTAGCGCTCCCTTTAAATTTATAAAAACTTTCTTCAATCTTCACCCGATTCTTTAAAATTATAGATAAAGACGAGTTCGGAATCCCATACTTTGAGGCCAGCTTTCCTTTCGATTCTAACTTCTTGTCAATGTCTTGCAGCAAAGACATTTTTTCAGCAAGAGTAAGAGTCTTATACGCACCATGAACCGGAGCCATTGGAGGGTATATTTAAAAAAAATATTTTATAGCAATAAATTTAAATATAGTCTCTCTTGCAGTTATTAAACTAAGAGTATTATTTAAACAAGTAACTAACAATGATGAAAAATACGATCTAATACGAAACAAACAACGAACCAAAGGAATATTAGAACGCGTTTTCCACACAAAACTCGCAAAACAGTAGATAAATTGAGGGGATGGACAGAATCTTGTGACAATACCCAGTCGGTATGATCACGATCGCACAATGTTTGTAAACCAGCCGACATAGTGCCAGAAATATTTTAGTAAATTTCATTTAGTTTCTTTTTGGTAAGTTTTATTTCGAATTATGTCGATAAAAATGCATTGATATTCCGAGAATCGGGCAAAAATTTTTTTCGAATTACGAATTATAGAGATTTTCGAATTATTGAAACACATTTTTATGGAATTGGCTTTTTCGGTCTTTCAGGTGTTAAAAAATTTCGAATTACGTCGAATTTCGAAATATAGAGGTTCGAATTAACCAGGTTTTACTGTATTCAGCTATTCGGCCATCCAAAGGTCGAGGCCGAATAGCAGATTTTGCCCGAATACAGAGGCCGAAGCTGAGCTTCGGTGCATCAGTAATATACACAAACACACGCATGCGCACGCACACACACATATATACAGATATATATATAGACATATATATACTCATATATATACATACATACATATATATTGTAACGATACGAGTCCGGTAACTCGGACCCCACATGTTGCGTAAGAATATAAATGTTTTCTAGTAGGAAAAAAAAAGGGGCACAGCATTCCCTCCTCGTGGGTTTTGACAGCCTTGGTATCTATCCCTCCAGGTCGGTGGGTGGAGTAATGGCAGGGCGAGAGGGGAAACCCTTTAAATAGGACGTCTTGGGGGTTTCGGGAGGAGTTCCTTTTTGCACTCGGTTCCAGTCTGCTCTTTGCTCTCTTGTGCCTTTTCGCTGTCTCGCTAGCGGGAGGGGGTAGGAAATACGTACCGTTACAATATATATATATAAATACTACGGAAGAGGAAAGGTAAGTAAGGATATTTAGGGCAACTAGGTGTTGAAGGAAACCCAGTGAACACTTACCGGAAGTAGAGCCGCTGGGGTGTTGGAGAGACACATTTGTAGAGGTTAGAGCTTTCGGGATGATCCCTTCGTCAGCACAAGAGACACACCTAGTTGCCCTAAATATCATCATCATAGGAAGTCTGTCCGTTGACAGGTCCGTGATTATTCTAGGTTAAACTTGGTTCTCCATATACTCCTATTTTCCGCAGTTTTCTTCATGACTTGATAGCTCTCTTTCCCTTTCAAGTCGTCTACTAGCTGAAACCTTTTCCTACCTCTTTCTCTTTTTCCATCCAGTTTTCCTTCTAGCACTTCTTTGATCATGCACTCTCTCCTCAGGTAATGCCCAATCCAGTTCGCCTTCCTCTTTCTGATAGTCTGTATAATCGTTCGCTTCTCTCCTATTCTTCGTAGTACTTCCTCATTTTTCACCCTATCTGTCCATTTTATCTTCAGCATTCTTCTCCACGTCCACATTTCGAAGCTTTCCAAGTATTTAATATCATTTTTCCTTAGCGTCCATGTTTCTGCTCCGTACAAAGCTATACTCCATACATAGCATTTTATCAACCTCTTACAGACATCCTCCTTTATATTTCCCGTTAGCAGGAGTTTCTCTCTTCTGAGAGCGGCTTTTGCTTTTGTTATTCTAGTCCTGATTTCATCTGTACATTTTGCTTCTGTCGTTATGATGCTTCCAAGGTATTTATAATCTAAATATAAACACACACACACTCAAGTTAGTATGTGCTTGCATTCTGGAAGCATTTTTAAATACAGGCGACTCCGGAGATTAGACAGGGATGTGGTCCTGAAAACATGGTCGAATATCGAGCAGTCGAATGTCGAATCAGCACAAATTCAAACAATTAGAGCAGAAATAACGATGTCTAGACTGAAACTAAACCTCTTGTGGTCAGGTGGACTGAAACTTACTTTGCGTAAAGTAGTTTCTAATTCGACCGATTGATCGGCTGGGTCAATTCGACCGGTCGAATTCTCGAGTTGGCCGAATCTCGAACAGTCGAATCTAGGGAGTCACCTGTATTAGCATTTTTACAATTTTTAATTATTCCCAATCTATTATGTACAAAATCATATAACTATGTCAAATTTCAAGTTTGTAGCTCGTTTAGAAGTGCCTCATAATTTTAATCCTCATATGGGGCAATAATGGGGCAAAACAGCCCCTAATATTTTGAATTATCACAATATCAGATTTGATCCTGCTGTTGTAAATAAAAACTCATAATTCTGCCAAATTTCAAGTTTGTATCACATTAAGAAGTGCTTTATAATTTTCACTCTCCTATGGGGCAGAAATGGGGAAAAACCACCCATAAAAATTGGAATTTTTGCAATACTTTATTTTATCTTTGGTTGCAATGAAATTTGTATAATCGTGCCAAATTTCAAGTCTCTAGGTCGTATGGAGCTGCCTCATCTTTTTCGTTCGTTCTCGGATGGAGCAATACTGGGTCAAAACAGCCGCAAAAATGGGGATTATTACAATATCGGATTTCCTTCATTAGTCGTAGTTTAAAATTTATGGCATTAAAATACAAGCCACTGAGTTCCGTTAGCCACGAGTTCAAATCTTGATGGAAATAATCTTAAAATGCAAATATAAAAACCTCTACAACAATTTATGACACGCACGCACGCACACACACACACAATATTATATATATATATATACACACACACAGGGTGTCTTAATTACATACCTTAAATATAAGCATCGTGTTCTACACCTACAGACAAGCAAAAAAGTTCACATAAACATATGGTCGCAACCGCTTATTTAGCGAGATATGGCAATATTATAAAAAAAAACTCGATCGTTTCTCCTTCCAATCCTTTCCCTTCCCCTCTCGTGCTTTGTCGGCAACAATGGCAACAATAGCAACATTGGCAACAATAGCAACAGCGAGGCAGTGCCGTGACACGGAGAAAGCAATCATTCAGTCACACAGGGTTACTGTTCTGGGAGGCACGTTACGTATTGAAGAATGGCGCATAATGCGGACTATTCATTAGACGAATTAACAGATATGGTACTTCTGTACCGAGAAGCAAAGCGGAATAGTGCAGTCTCTGCACGTCTTTACGCCGAAGGGTATCCGCAACGACGGCATCCAAATCGCAGGACATTCATTTCTCTGGAACGTCGTCTGAGAGAAACAGGTCGTATGTGGCCCATTATGACAAACGCTGGTAGACCACGAAGTCGCAGGAGCGCCGAAGTGGAAGAGGATGTTCTGCATTCCGTTGAACGGTCCCCTGCTGTTACTAGTACCAGGCGGTTGGCTGCTCGTCACCAGATTTCCCAGCGAACAGTGGTGAGGGTGTTGCATGATCAGTTGTTGCATCCATTCCATGTACAGCGTGTTCAAGTTCTGCTACCGCCGCTGGATTATGAGCATCGAAGAGCATTCTGCGAATGGCTACTGAAGCAATATGCAGCATATCTGAACTTTCTCAGCCAAGTTTTGGTGATGGATTAAGCATGCTTCACAAGGAATGGGATATTTAATAGTCGTAACCAGCACACATGGGCTGATGAAAATCCACACACATTTCAGGAAACACGATTCCAACAGCAGTTTGCAATTAATGTTTGGGCTGGAATACTTGGCAATCTCCTCCTAGGTCCTAGGTCAATTTACGCAAGTGATCTCGCCAAGATATTATTACATCCAAGTCTATTTCCAATGAAATTAGCATATATATATATATATATATATTGCCTTAAGAAACTGCATTTTTATAATTATACACGGTCCATGTAAAGTTTTACCGTTATTCAAGCAGCTGAGCGTACAAAGCCATCAGCACATTTTGCATAATCGTCAATTTACGCAAGCTATCTCGCCAAGAAATTTTTTGTCCAAGTCTATTTCCAATGAAATTAGCATTTGCAGTGCCTTAAGAAATTGCATTTTTATAATGTTACACGTTCCATGTACAGTTTTACCGAAATTCAAACAGTTGAGCATTCAAAGCTGTCAACGCATTTTGCGTAATCGTCAATTTACGCAAAGCGATCTCGCCAAGATATTTTTATATATACTCATCATAGGTCAAATATTTCCTTTACGAACACTATAGTACTATCATTTGAATGCGAAGGCAGTGAGAGACTTTGACATTTAACCATAACACAATTTTTCCTCGGACTCGCATTTAAGCAGATGGGGTGATTTTTTCATGATAGATTCTGACAGAAAATGTCAGCTTGTATTCGGGTAGATACAGTATATATACATATATATATATATATATATATATATATATATATATATATATATATAAATACTAAGGAAGAGGAAAGGTAAGTATGGATATTTTGGGCAACTAGGTGTTGAAGGAAACCCAGTGAACACTTACTGGAAGTAGAGCCGCTGGGGTGTTGGAGAGACACATTTGTAGAGGTTAGAGCTTTCGGGATGATCCCTTCGTCAGCACAAGAGAGACACAACTTCAACAACTAGTTGCCCAAAAAAAAAAATATATATATATATATATACACATACATACACATATATACACATACACACATATATATGTATGTATATATATATTAGAGCTGTCAATAATCGATTTTCGAAAACCGATTCTACTTACCGATTTTCGACCGCCGTTTTAAAAGTCGAAAACCGAAAAATCGAAATCGATTTTTACCGAAAAGTCGAAATCGATTTTTTTTACCGAAATGTCGAAATCGATTTTTTTACCGAAAAGCCGAAATCGATTTTTTTACCGAAAAGTCGAAATCGATTTTTTTTACCGAAAAGTCGAAATCGATTTTTTTACTGAAATGTTGAAATAGATTTCTACTGAACTATTGAAGTCGGTCTTCTGGATGTCTACATTGATTTTCTCAAAAAAGCCTACAGTATGTGATCGTGGAACGTAGTGACACCGCATCGTGTCCGTTGTCTATGGTAACCCGATGTGCTACGGATCTGAAATTTGGAATGTAGGTAGAACTCCGGGTGAAACAAGTTCGAAAAATAAAATTCTGAAATTCATACTCCAGAACAGACATATAATGTAATGGTGAAGGCTCACTTATAAATACTGCTCCTACTATTTTATTTTATTTGGAGTAAGATTAAGTAATGATTAAGTTATAATTAAGTAAAATTAAGTAATGTATATGTATGATTGTAGCAGTAAATGTAAATCATCTTCTGTGTTTTTCATCCTATTATGAAAATATTACTGCTGTAATCATAAAATGCAGCTTACGAACAAGGATTACTGTAAAGTGCTTCCTTTTCAAATCCTAGAAGAATTTGCCGTTTCTTATTTCACCGCCAAGATGAAAACGTCGCCTGCTGGGAAACGGTAAGGTCCGAAATAGCCTTGAATATCCACGGGTCCATCTGCAATTGTCCGCTTTAATTATCCTTTATTTTTTATTTATAATGGTATTTGTCAGACCAAAGGGCAGTGGGGTATCAGCGTCACACCGCCTTGATTGTTTTTGTGGAATGAGAAAATGAAAGAAAGGAAAATGGAAGAAATGCAAACCTCGATGCATCCTTTGTGTAGAGATTGCCATAATCGAATGATTTCCATAATAGTATGTTTTTTAATTATTATAAATCGAAAAAAAATAGTGTTTTTAGGCGCGTTTCGCTTACAGCGTGAGCGCCTATTATCGTCGGTCGGTCCGTCCGTCCGTCTGTCCGCATGTTCGTTCTCGGCTTCTACTGAACGGATTTTTATGAAATTTGATATTAAGGACTTTCTATCAAATATAATAAGAAAATTGCATAAATGAATCACGTACGCCAATCAGGGGTATCACTTTACTGGTGACAAAAAATTACATTTTCGTCATATCTCGTAAAATATTGCTCATATCAAAATATTCTTCAAATAAAACTTGTAGAACTGGTAAAGAAGAGTAGTTTCTTTCCTATACATTTTTATCGTAGGAGTAGCCGTTATCGAGAAAATCAAATGAGAATGTATTAAATCGAGTTGAACTTAGATAATTTCTTGCATGGTTACTTCTTCATTGTTGCTATCATAAACAATCTCCCAAACAAAAGTTTAATTTCCTTACGTGTGCATGTAACAGCATGTAACACTATTAAATAGGAAGAAAATGGATTATTTATGATGAAGAGAAGGACTTTAAAACGCTATTTCCCTTATGTACAGGTATATAATTGCTTTCTAATACTCCATTGCACGAAACGCGCCCATTTGTGATACGTTGTACACTTTCCTAACTTGTTTAATCATTTTAAATCGAGAAAAACGACATAGACATCCAAAAGACTGACTTCCCCAGTTCAGTAAAAAAAATCGATTTCGACTCCTTGGTAAAAAAAATCGATTTCGACTCCAGCAGTAATATTTTCATAATAGGATGAAAAACACAGAAGATGATTTACATTTACTGCTACAATCATACATATACATTACTTAATTTTACTTAATTATAACTTAATCATTACTTAATCTTACTCCAAATAAAATAAAATAGTAGGAGCAGTATTTATAAGTGAGCCTTCACCATTACATTATATGTCTGTTCTGGAGTATGAATTTCAGAATTTTATTTTTCGAACTTGTTTCACCCGGAGTTCTACCTACATTCCAAATTTCAGATCCGTAGCACATCGGGTTACCATAGACAACGGACACGATGCGGTGTCACTTCGTTCCACGATCACATACTGTAGGCTTTTTTGAGAAAATCGATGTAGACATCCAGAAGACCGACTTCAATAGTTCAGTAGAAATCTATTTCAACATTCAGTAAAAAAATCGATTTCGACTTTTCGGTAAAAAAAATCGATTTCGACATTTCGGTAAAAAAATCGATTTCGACTTTTCGGTAAAAATCGATTTCGATTTTTCGGTTTTCGACTTTGACTTACCGACTTTTCGATTTTCGACGGTCGAGTTACCGATTTTCGAAAAAAATTAACAGCCCTAATATATATGTATATATATGTACACTAGGGTGGTCCTTAGCTACAGGCAAAAAAATTTTTTTTTTAATTTCTTCCGGGACGCCCCCAAAATTTGTTCCATTTGGTTAGAAAATAAATTGTGTTAAATATTTTTACAATCGGATAACGGGAAAACGTGCCGCATCGCACTTGAACTTTATAGATTTCATCATTTTTTGTGGTATTTGGGTCATTCCTAGCGAAAACGGAGCAATTCCAATTTTAGATTCTAACGGATTGTTTTGATATTATTACCAACACTTTATTAGACATTTTTGGTGATGTATCTGGAATATTCATATAATCTGCCCAGTTGTTGCCAAGATCCGGACCGGAAAGTGAGCGCGTACCATGCAAGTCGCAGCGTGCCGCGGTGCAACTGCTCAAATCTGTCAAATTCGCTGCCTCTTATCTCGTAAAGTATTTCGCCAGTAGTTTCGAAAAACACAACTTATTATCGTTTTTGGCAGTTCTTTAAGGTTATTTACTTCAATATACCTCATGACTTCCATATTTTGAATAAAAATATGCAAAACTTGAGAAATATTCAGATATATATCATCATCAGCCTTTTTCAGTCCACTGACGGACGAAGGCCTCTCCCAGACTCTTCCAGTTTTCCCTGTCAACTGCCTCCCTCCTCCAAGTTTGCCCCAAGAACTTAACAAGCTCTCTGTCCCACCTGTCTTTCAGTCTTCTTTCTTAGATGTTTCTTGGTATCCATTTGATGACACTGGACGTCCAACGCTGGTCATTTCTTCTAGCAATATGGCCCGCCCACTGCCATTTTAACACCTTCACTCTTCTAATCACGTCACAGACTCCCATCTTCTTTCTTACCCAGTCGTTCCTCTTGCGGTCTCTTCCGGTGATCCCTAACATGCATCTCTCCATGCCCCTCTGTGTTGTTTGCAGGCGTTGTATCATTCTGGCATTCATGGTCCATGTTTCACAACCATATGTCAGAACAGGCAGAACACATTGGTCATACAGTCTCCTTTTTAGGAAGTGGGAATATTTGATTTAAAGATGTTTGAATTCTTGCCAAAAGCACTCCATGCCATCTTCACTCTCCGGTTGATTTCTCCAAGAAGTGAACCATCAGTAGTGATGAGTTGACCTAAGTAAACATAGCTGGTTACTTCTCCAAGTTCTGCTCCGTTGATATGTATCTTCTCAGAATTTGTGAAGGAGTTGTACATAACCTTTGTTTTATTAAGATTCATCTTAAGTCCAGCTTCTCGGCTTGCTTGCTCAAGCTCTTCAGTTCTTCTAAGGAGCTCTTCTGGGCTTCCTGCGAACAGTATGATATCATCTGCAAAGCGCAGGTGACTCAGATGTTCTCCATTTACCTTTATGCCTTTTTCCTCCCAGTCTAGCGTTTTGAATACTTCCTCTAGAGCTGCTGTAAATAACTTAGGGGACATAGTATCTCCTTGTCTCACTCCCTTTTCGGCCTTAAAGGCTCTCGTCTCTTCATGCAGCTGGACAGATGTTGTCGCATTTTCGTAGATATTCTTGATCAAGGTTATGTACGTTTCTTCTACTCCTTGTTTCTTTAGTGCACGTAACACCGACGAAGTTCGGACAGAGTCGAATGCTTTCTCGTAGTCGATAAAGCACATACATAGAGGTAATTCATACTCGTTA
Source organism: Uropetala carovei (assembly GCA_036926305.1). NCBI lineage: Eukaryota > Metazoa > Arthropoda > Insecta > Odonata > Petaluridae > Uropetala > Uropetala carovei. Next base: position 8,237,425 of record JAXCHB010000084.1, on the reverse strand, counting down.
GTCCGACTGATTACCTCTCTCATGACTTGGATGTGGTCCATCGTGCTATACCCACTGCGAAATCCAGCTTGCTCTCTGGGTTGGGCAGCATCAAGATGGTTTTGAAGTCGCATATTGAGTATTTTGGTGAATATTTTGTAGACTGTTGGGAGTAGGCTGATCGATCTGTAGTTATTCAAGTCTTCTTTGGAACCTTTCTTGTGCAGAAGGATAATACATGCGTGGTTCCATGTTTCTGGTATCTTTTTCTTCCTCAGACAGGAATTAAAAATCTTAGCGAGAATTGTTTCCGTATGATTACCCATTGCTTTGAATACTTCCGCTGTGATACCATCCATTCCAGATGCTTTTCCATTCTTCATACTTCTGATTGCGTGTCTCATCTCTTCCGGAAGGATACCTGGGACCTCTTCGGTGGGCATGTTTGCATCATCATTTACTTTATCATTTCCTAGAGGATCCTCATACAGCTTGGTGTAAATTCTTGTACCCGTTTCAGGATTAGTTTCCTACTATGGGTTATGGAGCCGTCTTCTAGCATCAGGGCCACCAACTGTCTCTTTCCGATCGAGAGATGTTGCTTCGTTTTCTTGTAACTTCTATTGTTTTCTATGGCTTTGACTTTGAGGCAGTGAACTGAGGCAGTTGGAAGGGATATATATATATATATAGGAGGATACTAATGTCTGGCCCAAACTACAATAGCTGGAGAGCTGGAATTTAATACATAGGTGAACCGAAAAAAATAATCGAAGGAATAATTGCAAAATTGCAGCAATGTTTATTTTCTTGACCTGTAAAAATTATAAACAATTTTGCTTACATTTCATGGTTTAGGTACTTCTAAATGCGCTGTGAAGCTGAAATTTTTTATACAAGTAGAATTTGCCATATAATGAAAACGGGAATATACAAATTTGAAAATTGTTATTCGTTCAGCCATAATAAATTCTCAAATGTTAAAAAAATTGACTAAAGTTTATGTACATTCTTAAGATCCAGGAAGATGAAAATTTTAACAGAGTTAGGAAATAATGTTCCGGTGATAAATGATGCTGAAAATTTTAGAAATATGTATTGTCGCGGCTGTTAAAAATTAATAAAATGTAAACAATGTAATTCAGATAAATGCACTTCTATAGGTGCTATATTGATGAAATCTTGCATAACTGCGAGGTATTCGTAACAAATGCTAAAAACCTATAAATGTTTTATAATTATAAATTTTAGGGGCTGTTTATACCCCAATATTTTCAAAACAGAAAAACGAAATTCGGAGCCGAGATGCGAACTTATGCATTGAAAATTATTTTTCGGCTTCTATTTTTACTTTTAGGTGAGAGAAAATGCTTGCAGAATGCAAACACACATTTACTTGTATAGTACATCCTCCTCTGTAAGAAGAGTGTTTATAGAATGATAGGATATAGGAGGAAACTAATGTCTGGCCCAAACTACAATAGTTGGAGAGCTGAAATTTAATGCATAGGTGAACCAAAAAAAATAATCGGAGGAATAATTGAAAAATTGCAACAATGTTTATTTTCTTGGCCGGTAAAAATTATAAACAATTTTAATAACATTTCATGGTTTAGGTACTTCTAAATGCGCATTCAAGCTGAAATTTTTTCTGTTGGTAGAACTTGCCAAATAATGAAAACGGGAATATAGAAATTTGAAAATTTTTATTCGTTCGGCCGTAATAAATTCTCAAATGTTAAACAAAATGGCTAATGTTTATGTACTTTCTGAAGATCCAGGAAACTGAAAATTTTAACAAAATTAGTAAATAATGTTCCAGTGGTAAATAACATTGAAAATTTAAAAAATAGTTATTGTTGTGGCTGTTAAAAATTCATATAGTTTAAACAATGAAATTTATATAAATGCACTTCTAGAGGTGCTACATTGATGAAATTTTACATAAATGAGAGGTATTCGTATGAAATGCTAAAAACCTATAAATGTTTTATAATTATAAATTTTAGGGGTTGTTTATACCCCAATATTTTCAAAATAGAAAAACACGTAATTCGGAGCCGAGATGCATACTTATGAGTTGAAAATTATTTTTTGGCTTTTATTTTTACTATAAGCTGAGAGAAAATGCTTGCAGAATGCAAGCACAATAACTAGTATCCTATGTCCTCCTCCTCTGTAAGAAGACTGCTTATAGAATGATATAGGAGGATACTAATATCTGGCCAAAACTGCAATAGATGGAGAACTGAAATTTTCAGTAATTGTAGATGGCATGGAGAAACCGCCAGGAAATTGAGATATCATACCTTTGTGTCATGAGTTTGACTCCTGAGATTCCGAAAGTTGCGTTTTTTCCCATAATAAAAGCATTACGGCATTTTTGAAAGTTTATTTTGGGCACTTTCTGATAAGATAGAGAATTCAAACTTGGAAGTTTGTTAGATATCCACAAGATCTATAGGGACCCGTTATCACTTTTCCTGCAAGTGTCCTGTGTTCGTCTCCAGACGACCCAGTATATCTCCCATAATGAAAGCATGGACGAAACTAAGAGGAATAAATAGCTAATACTTTCAGGGTTTGTAGATGTCATGAGAATATCTCCATATTATTTGAGGATTCCTGCGTAGGTGTCATCGGTTCGACTCCAGGCAGCCTTAAATTTGAGATTATTTCCCATAAGGAAACCTTTGAAATTGGTGTAGGGCACTTTTGCGTTTTAAAAGTTGTCGGCTTTTATTCTTTACATTAAGGCAAGAGAATATGCTTGCAGAATGCAAGCACACATTCACTAGTATTGTATATCCTCCTATATCCTCCTCTGTACGATTTGAGCTTATAGTTTAGATCAGTGTTTCCCCAAGTGTGGTACGCGTACCACTGGTGGTAGGCGAGATGATTTTAGGTGGGTCACGGACGAACATTTTTTATTTTAATAGTTATGTATTTATTTTAATGTGTATTAGAAAAAAATGTAACTAGAACATCAAACCCATGATTTCACGGATATTATTGCTGCCCTATACGGATAATATGAATCGCTTGTATGGATTCTCGTATTCTGAATTTCCATGTACATCGCTGCGTTCTTTTCAGCGATACATAGAAACGTCACTTCTGGATGTTGACAATCGTTTACTATGCGAAGTATGTATAAGTATACGTAATTGTGAATTGGAATCGGGTCTGTGCTCTCTCGTTTTTTTCTGCTGAACCCATCATGGATCAGTGGTTAAAAACAGGATTTTTAAAGCGTAAAGGTGAAGATTGTGATGGAAATGCGAGTAATAGTGGTGATTGTGATGAAATCAGTCATATGTCTTCAGATAGGTATGAGGACCAAATTAATGAATCGCTTGAACCATCTCTTAGTGTTGTTAAAGTGCCAGCTGCAAAGAAATAAAAAATAACGTGCAAATACGATAAAAATTATTTGAAATTTGGATTTTCATGGACTGGTGACGAGAGTGAACCTATTCCATTATGTGACATATGTTTGGAGACGCTCACAAATTCTGGTTTGAAACCATCCAACCTCAAGCGTCATTATGAAACACAAAGAATATCATGCGAAACCTATCGAATTATTCGAACCAAAGTGGAACGACATTCAAGCGTCCCGGAAACTAATGCGCAGTGTGACAGGATGAAAATGCAAAAGCTGCGGAAGCCTCGTGAATAGTGTCGTATTTAATTGCAAAGGCCGGAGCTGCTGAAGTAATTGGTGAGACACTTATCAAAACCTGCTGCCAAAGAAATGGTAAAAGTGATGATCGGGGACAATGCAAGCAAAACGATTGATAAGGTGCTTCTGTCAAATAAGACAGTTCATTGTAGAATTACAGATATGGTCGAAAATGTAAAGCAGCAATTATTATCCCGAGTACGACAAAGTCGATACTATTCACTGCAAACTGATGAATCCACCGATATTGTGAACTCAGCTAATCTTTTGGTGTTTGTCAGATATGAGCTGAATAAAGAAGTCCATGAAGACACTTTGTTCTGCCAACCTTTGCCAACTCATACAACTGGAGAAGAGATTTTTAAACTTATTGACGACTTCATGACAAACATTAACATAGACTGGAAGCGATGTATTGGGATAAGCACAGATGGTACTAAAGCCATGGATAGTCCAATAAGAGGACTTGTTCCACATATTCAAGCTGTTGCCCCGGAAGCAAAATCTACTCACTGTTGTACACACAGGGAAGCCCTCGCCATCCAAGATATGCCCTGCATTAGACCAAGAATATTTCCAATTTTAATTAACCCCTCAATGCTGTCATATGTAGTGGCTACATCCATCGCAATCTACCAAATGACGCCGTCATACGTAGTCACTACGTCCAGGAGATCGTTATTTACTTATTTTCTAGACGCAATGAATTTTCTTAATTCTAAAAAAGCTTGATATATTTCAAAAGAGGAACCTTTGGAATCTACCAAATGACGCCATCATATGTAGTCACTACGTCCAGGAGATCGTTATTTACTTATTTTCTAGACGCAATGAATTTTCTTAATTCTAAAAAAGCTTGATATATTTCAAAAGAGGAACCTTCGGTCTACCTACTTATCGTCATTCTGCAATCTTTTTTATTTCAATTAATGTGCATTAAATTTTGTGATTGATTTTTCATGAATTGGGGAATCACATCTTCTAAAAATCCCCTATGCAATGCTGAGAGGAACCCTATCTTGACACAAATGCTACTGCTAAGTGAAACAAAATATATACTGCTTATCTGCCTGCAACTTTCCTATCTCTTTGGTTTTTCTTACGCGTCAGATGTTGAGACATATAAGATGAGGAGAGCCGAAGAACAAAAACTATTGTTCAACTCTCTGCTGGGCCATGTGCTTGCTTCAGCATTTCTTGAGACCATTATAGTATGTTAGAGAGAGAGGGAGAAATGTCTCTTCTTGGGTCCAAGGTCTGTTTATAAACATAAATCACTGATGATGCATAGTAAGCGAGAGTTTCGGAGTGAGCGCTTCCGTCGTGCCCTTACGCTCGGGTCTTTGCAGGAGAAATGTTCTCGTGTTGCTCTCCCATATTTTCATCCACCTGTTTTAGATGTCCAAAAAAATATTAAGACAGCTTATCAATACAAGGCCAAATGATTTTATAATATTATAGCCCAGGTCTGTTGGTTGGTCACGCTATTCCATAGGCCATGTCCCTGGTAGCGAATAATTATGGTATTAACTCAAGAAAGAATCGAGATAGAATCTCGAAATTTGGCAGGAATGCTCGTTTAACTTACCGTATGTTCACGTGTACCACGCGCACTCCGTTTTTGAGGATCAAGATATAGGAAAAATATTAATTTGGAAAAAACCGGCAAAAAATTACAACAACAACGGCAAAAATTAAATTTTTTTATATGAAAGTAAAAGCATTCCTTTCAGAAGATATTTCAAGAAGCAACAAATTTTCTGAGGAAATTAAATTATTTACAGCTACGTCAATTTTTAGGTGCATTTGCTTCCAGCATGAGTGACTATTATCGTCGGTCTGTCCGTCCGTCCGTATGTTCGTTCTTGGCTTCTACTGAATGGATTTTCATGGAATTGGATATTAAGGACTTACAATAAAATATAATAAGGAAAACGCAAAAATGATCCACGTAAGCCAATCAAGGTACCACTTTACTGGTGACAAAAAATTAAATTTTTGTCATATATCATAAAGTATTGCTCATATCAAAATATTTTTCAAATAAAAGTTGTAGAACTGGTAAAGAAGAGTATTTCCTTTCCTATTCACTTTTACTGTAGAGTAGTCGTTATCGAGAAAATGAAACAGGAATGTCTTAACCGAGTTGAACTTCTTCCTTGCATGGTTACTTCTTCATTGTTGCTATATAATCTCACAAACAAACGTTTGATTTCCTTACGTGTGCATGCACTATTTTTAAATAGGAAGAATGGATTATTTATGATGAAGAAAAGAATTTTAAAATGCTATTTCCCTTACGTACAGGTATATAATTTCTTTCTAATATCCCATTGCACGAAATGCACCCATGTGTGATACGTTGTACACTTTCCTAACTTGTTTTACACCAAAAATGGTTGACGAATAGCGATATCAGTTGCCACTGCCCAGTCAATTTAGATGTTCCCCTGTGGTAGAAGAAATTATATGCGATTTAGAAATTTAAAAAATTGTGATAAATGCAGAAGAATATATAAATTACTATAAGAAAGATTTTTATATTGACTTTTAATCTTCATGACTCATGCTATCACCCTCTCCAGTGGAACTCACACCTTCCTCGTCGCTAGGTCATCTTAACCTATAAGTACTACCGTGGATTCTGCCCGATTCCGAGCGAAATGTTACTTATTTTAACTCTTTTTCATTTTAGGGTCACACCCTACCACTCCCAGTACCTTCAAGTTGGTTGAGCTTCAGTTTATTTGCAAAACAAGATCAGAGTGGCGCAAGCCGTGCGAGTTCTAGGACGTGTCAAATTACGTGTAGAGTCAGACTGTCTCCATGTTAGTGCTTACGGTGTTTACCCTATTTCTATGAATTTGATATTTGCTGTCCCACACATTCTAAAGACAACTACTACGTATATACTTTCAACCTATAACCTACTGATTTACGTATTCTGTTTTAGTGAAATCAACGAAATCAAAATTTTCATAGCTGTTACATTGGTACTTTTTCTCTGGGATTTTATGGAGTAATCAGCACCAACTGCGCCGCTGTCATACCAAAAGACGATTTGTAGATATAATACATTGCACAAATTTGGTATAATACATTGCGTTTCAATGGCTTTGATGGTGTACTCGTATAAGACCCGCACCCTGTTTTTCGATGGTGATTTCAGGGAAAAAAGGTGTGCGTGGTACACATAAAAAAAAGTTTTTTAAGGTAATGACGAAAATAAATCGAAAAAATCCTGGGTTCGACTCCAAGGAAGACATTTCCATTCTCCGTAACACACAAAATCGGCTTTATGACGTGCAGGCTTTCATTCTTTTTTAGATTAAAATTAGAAAAAATTAACCTATGATCTTTGGATCTGAACCATTTTGAAGAAAAAATTACATTTCTTATTCTGTTCATCTTTTCTCGCCTACAGTTTGAAACCACACATGTTGAACGTTTATTTTACATATTTTGTGGAAATCTTGCCATTTTAATGGGATGCTGCCTTGGCTACCAATTACAGGTCAAGCACCCTTTATCCAAAATCCTCGGGAAAGGCAGTACAGGTGACTCCTGAGATTCGACAGGGATGCGTTCCTGAAAACGTGGTCGAATCTCAAATTGTCTAATGCAGTTTTTCCATATACTTGCATGTTATAATCTGGGGATACATTCTTGCATCTCAGGAAAAAGTCTCCCCTCACGTTCTTTAAAGATAAAATAACATTGCTAATAGTTGAACCATACATTCCCAATGATCGTGTGATTTCAGCTTGGCTTTCACCTTTCTCAACACGCTTTAAAATTTCTAATTTCAATTCATAACTATGAGTCTTATGCACTCTTTTATTTGATTCACTTGCATTATTGCTATTACATTTCCTTTTAGATATCATGTCAAGTGATAAATTTATAAATAAATCAATAAAATAAATAAATTTAAATAAAAGATTAACAGAAAAAAGAATGAAATCAGCAATCAATCAAACAATTACAGCAGAAATAACTATGTCTACACTGAAACTAAACCTCACATGGTTGGTCGTGACCAAAATTACTTCGCGTAAACTAGTTCCAAATTTGATGGGTCGAATAAGCAGGTTTCGACAAGTCAAAATCTCGAATTTGTCGAATCTCAAACTGTCAAATCTCAGGAATCACCTGTATTTCGGTTTTGGGAAAATCTCGGTTTTTGGATATTACACATTAAGTTAGTATGCATAGCATTCTTGCATAACTGTATCCTGTACATTATTCTATGAGCACTACACTACTCACGCTACCTTTTACCAGCTTGAATACAAATGAACAATTATTAAATGTTTTATTATAACACACTATATTAAAATAAAAAATACAAACGAACAATTACCATAGAGCCGTTAATTTCCGCCTTATTAGATCTCCATAGTGAATTTTTACGGAATGGCTCACGGGATGAAAGAGTTTCAGAATAACTGCTACAGTCAGTACACAATTCATGATGCACAGTACAAATACACGTTGGTGATACCCACGCCATAGTCCTCGCTTAATCACTTTACAGACATACCACGATCAAGTTTTTGCAATAACTCCACTTTATTAGCAATTGATCATGAATTGCACTTCCTTTTTGTTTTCATACTGTTACCCATAAGGGTTATCTGATGGTCCTTTTGACATGTTCACTATCACAAATATGATAAATAACCACAAACGTCTTATGGTATGTCAGGAACTAACCACTACGAACTGCGATGATAAATGACACTGTGCGGGCGGTGTCAGACGTCAGGCTACATTGTAACTTAAGTTCGTCAACAAAGAATTCTTTGAGCAAGCCAGACCCAGTGATGACAATTTAGTTATTTTGTCACTAGATTTAGAGACTTCATTTTGTCTAGCAAATTTTTTTGCGTTTAGCGAGGTTGCAAAAAATTTGAAGATTTAATTGTACTGTGATTTAATGATTTAAACGTGGTTAACAAGTAAGATAGAGTGAATTTTATTATTTATGTATTAGTTATTACAAGTATTATTTTGAAGTAGTTTTTCGGGATAAAAAAAAATTAGATTTCGGATAATTTAGGTTTTCGGATTTACGGATAAAGGGTGCTCGACCTGTATATTGTTAGACCTCAAGATCCTATCGTTATATCAATCCTTATGGGTGTAAACATGGTTTGAATGCTTTTAATATGAGATAGGGAGGGAGAGAGATGGATTGTAACGGATAGGGAGAGAGAAGAAGAAGGGAGAGATGGAGGGAGGGAGAGAGGGATGGAAAGAGGGAGGGAATGAGGGATAAGGGGGTGTGAGGGAGGTAGAAAGAGGGAGGGAGACAGACAAACACAAACGACTTTATTGACGGCAAAATTGAGACTATATAGTCCCTTCTTACATTTAAGAGATAGAGAGGGGGAGAGGAGAGTGAGAAAGGAGGGAGAAAGAAGAAGGGAGGGAGAGAGAGAGAGGGAAGCAACTATTTTAAGGTTAACTAAAGATATCCCATCATATTGACGGGCTTTTATACTAGTTTATAAAATAAAATGAACAAATGAACATTCATGAGTCAACTACATTTCTTAATGCTACTTGGTCTGCTGTCAATAGCAAAACAATATTACCTCTTGGGAATGTCCATTAAGATCTGTAACAAGGGAATCTGGCTGTCGCACATCATGCTGATGAACATGACCAGAACGACTGCCTGAAGTTAGAACATATGAGTTCCAAGCCAAAGAACCAACACGCCCTGAATGGCCAGTTATTGTGCGAACCAACTTCTCTTGAGATGCATCCCACAACTGCAATGAGAAAAACCATTTATGAAAGTCTATTGATAGGTTAAATGGACATTTCAATGAGATTAAAATAGTCATTTTCATCATAGTTTCCATATAGAGCAATTCTAGAACTGATGATTTTAATAACGTGCTTCCTGTTTGAGTTTTTCATATTTAACCCAATTACCACACAATCTGAATAATCTGTTAAGATAAACTCAACGGTCTTTGTGACAGGGGTAAAACTGAATTCTCCTTTAACAAACTGGAATGTTCATTAAATTAGAAAAAGTATAATTGAAATTATCCCAAGTTTACTTTGGTGGTGGGTAAACATGCAACTAAGACACAATACACAGTATTTTAATTCTGAGTGATAGACTCACTAAAATTAGAATTATTTTGATTTTAGCTCTTTCTACTTGTAATTTGGGAGTTCTGATGTTTTCTCACTCCAGCTGTATTTTGGATGAACCCTAAAACATAATTTGCCTGATTTCTATAATTTTTCTTGTGAAACTGTTACATATTTGGCCAATCATAATTATTTCCAGGGTTGGTTTTAGGAGTACCTTAAGTTTTTAGCACTTGGAAAGGAATATGGAAAGGGAAACGATGTTTCTTATCCAACAACGAAATTGACCTGGTTGACAATATTTCCCCTGATAGTGAAATCTCCTCTTCTACCACAAGCAAATCACAGGGTCCAAAGGCATCATTCATTTATTTATTTACTAGTAGAATAATCCGTTCTTCACCCAGAGTAATTATAATTAATATCTTGTAAAGTTTCATTGGCAGGCACCTATAATCTTTCATGGTTTTGAATTAATAATTTCTATTCCTTGAACTCAATTATCTTGAATAAAGTACACGTAGTCCTGGACATTCGTACATAATGCGTTCCTGAAAACGTGTCCGAAAGTCGAATGTACGAAAGCCGAACATAGATTTACACGTTATAGGAGGGGTTCTGTTCCCAGAGATTCAAAAAATATTATAAAATCTCTAATTATGGTATAAATGTTTAGTTGTTTGTGCAGGGGCCTTTTAGACAATCGTCGATTTTATAATATAGAGAGATAGGGCAAAATGCAATAAAATATTTAAATAATTGCACAAATAAACACTTCTGTACTGACAAAGATGGCGATGCGGTGGAAACTGGTGGCCTGGTGGCTGGCAACCAGCACCACTCAAAATATTCGTTCGTCATTTAGCTGACGTGCAAAAGTCTGATCGCCGCACAAAAGGCGGTTCAGGAGTGTCAATCTATGCTATCTTGGGTTCTTGTTCCCTTGTATTATCCTAAGGTTATCACACACATAGTGTAATTAATCATTATCTTTCTATAATTTATCGTTATTTGTTTTTCATTATTCTTTTTTCTCAAGAAATTTTTATTACTGTAAGAGTTACATTTACTCATACTGTTTGTAACACAGTGCTTCCATCCTTATCATCATCTAGTTGTTGACTATAGTTATTATATCTTGGTATTAAGTTCCCTTTTTCTTGTTTATGTCTATTTATTTTTTTGGTGATGTGCGGAACTTTTTTCAATCGTTCTGCCACTTTTAATTTTCTTTCTAGCCACTAGGTGGCTGATGTTCTTATTGCATAGTCTCTTCACGAGAGTGCACCCTACGTGTTTTTCTCATGTCAGGTTCTCGTGCATGCTTTCTCTTTTCCACTCGCTCTCTCCCTCTCTTTCTCTCTCTCGAGCCTCTGTCCGTGCATGGTCTCTCCCGCCTCGCTCGTGCCTTTTGTGTTCGGATTGCTTTGTGCTTAATGTACTGCTTGTGCCATATTCAATGCTTTTGCTTTATACTAATAAATTGTTACTGTTCTTAATTGATCTTTAACCAGCGCTTTGTTCTTTTCTTTTGAAGTGCACATACGAAATTCCTCTTTTTTCATTAAAGCAATTGCTATTTACATAGTCTTTTTTGTAATATTGCCTTAACTTGGCCCCATATACAGTGATGACTGAAATGAAAGAAAAGTCGGTAAAAAGTGCAAAAAAAAGTGACGAGTTTGGCGAATAAAATTGAAGTTTTAGATAGTCTTGCGCATAATGAATTTGCTCCATCAGTTGGTAAATTACTTGGTGTGAACGAGTCCACAATAAGATCGATTAAGAAAAGTGAAGAAGCGATCAAGAAAGTCCCGCTGAGTTCAATTGTCATTCACGAGAAAGCCAAGCTACTGCACAATCATTATGTCTCAAATTGTTTCGCGGTCTGCTAACGGGAAATCGCCAACGTCATGGAAGCGTGTGTAGATCGGTTCCTTGCTCTTTAATAAAATGTGGCATTTATTCAGAATGCAACAGTATGTATTGTATTATTATACAGTAAAACACGTTTAATACGTACTTGAGAGGACCGACGCATTGCTTCGTTACAAGCGTGACTACGTTATATACGAGAAACATGGTTTTTGGCCTATACATCCCATATAACACATATACACATACAGTAAAAGCTGTGCTATCCGGCTATTTAGAACCGGCCACCCTTAGATACCGGCAATTACACAAATACAATTAATTTTGTATTTCTTTTTCTATGAATTTTTGTGTGAATTGTATATGCGTAATACCACAACTTCCACTTTAAAATTTCTTCAAATATAAGATGTATATATTACGTATTTACTCCGTATACTTCTGTGGCTACCGAGTAAGCATGGCGTTATCGAGAAAATCAAATGAGAATGTCTTAATTCGAGTTGAACAGAAAATTTCTTGCATGGTTACTTCTTTATTGTTGCTATCATAAACAATCTCACAAACAAACATTTAATTTCCTTATGTGTGCATGCAATATTATTAAATAGGAAGAAAATGGATTATTTTTGAAGAATAAGAACTTTAAAATGCTATTTCCCTCACGTACAGGTATATAATTTCTTTCTAATACTCCATTGCACGAAACGCGCCCATTTGTGATACATTGTACACTTTCCTAACTTGTTTGGTTTTGTTATGTGCGGTTATGGCGATTTAATTTAAGAGCAAATTTTCTCCAAGAAGATAATGTAAGAAATCGTCACACAAAAAAAAGTTTGTGTGTGAGGATTCAGAAAAGCCAATTAATTATCTTGAAAAGCAATTTAGGGTTGACTTCTTCAATGCCATTCTCGACACAGCAATCTCATCATTCACTGAAAGATTTAAGCAATTACAAGAATGTAATTCGGTATTTGGTTTCCTTTTTGGCTTACAAGGAATCAGTAATCTAGAAGAAGAATACATATATTTAAAATGCTGTATGAATTTGGAAGCTGCTTTAACGCATGGCACGGAAAGAGATAAAATAGTTCTTGACCTTTTCGAAGAGTTGAAAGCCATCTCTCGTAGAATTCTGAGTCGTTCCCCAAAGGAAATTTTGTTGTATATATGTGAAAATAATCTTGTGTGTTTATTTCCCAACTTGTACATAACACAGAATTTTATTGACACTTCCAGTGATGGTTACTTCTGGTGAACGCTCCTTTCCTAAACTGAAGTTATTAAAAAATTATTTGCGTTCCACCATGTCTCAGGAGCAATTAGATTCACCGGCAATAATTTCCATAGAAAGTGAAATAGCAGATAATTTAGATTTGGAAGAACTGACTCAAGACTTTGCAGCATTAAAAGCTAGGAAAATAGTTTTATAAATATTTGTTCAAGTTTCGCAATTTATTTAAAAATGTATTGTGATACAACTGTGTTTAATTCAAATATAAATTTTTTGTAATGTAGATTTAATTTAATTTATCTGTAATTTATGTCCTTTTTTTAAATTAACTTTACTTAATATTCTCTTCTCTGCATTTTTATTCAACAGATTTTTTGTTTTAATTCATTATCATCTGAAATTCACATAACTGTATTGATTCATTCATTCCTTTTGTGACGTACCAAACGTAGCGAAAAATCGACTGTTTATGGGCTCCTTATCTTGTGTGATTACAGATAGGAAATTGAACAATAGTATGTACTTCGCTAACCTAGAGTTTCCAACCAAGAAAACAGCGCTATCGGGAAAATTGAGCAAAATACTAACATAATATATTGTGCATGCCTGACGGGCATTGCCCGTGCTTCTAATGAGTAAGAAAATAAAAGTAATTATTACAACATTTTTGGTGATTATAGATGTTTTTCATCAAAAAATTAACAAAATCAGTAGGATTAAATAAATTTTCCAATGAAAAATAACGAATGTTTCCTTGAAATAGCGTATTCTCAAAACTTTGTACGGTGTTGGTAAGACGATATACATGCATAGATATGTATATTTCGCTAACTGTGGATACAAGAAACCACGGTTGGTAAAGAATTCCTTTATTAGGGGCGGCCAAATAAATTCTTGCCCACACTCATAAAAAGGCTTGGGCCGGCACTGTATCTACGGCAAGACAAATTCTGAATCTCAGCGAATGGCTCGTAGCTCTGATTACTACGTTTATTCAGTGATTTAGGATTGGTGGCGCAGTTATAAAGTAGGTACCACTACAATCTTTCGTTGGTGTTCGAGGGAGCCGCCAAGTTTCGTGAGAGAGCGACAAAATATGGCTCATCACATTCACATTTCCATGAAAACTAATTATCTCTTTTGTATTAAACATTTAAAAATAGTAAACATACTTCATTTTCTTCACATATTAGAATCTCCGGGCTAAATTAGGAAATCACAGGTCAGATTAGGAAATCTCCTGGTCATTGACGAATTTGAGGTGGCCACTCAGGTTGCCACCTTTTCATGTCTCACCCGAAGTCTTTAGGGTTATTGCTCATTCTTCGAGTTTGGGGTTACACTCTTTGTTTATATATTATATATATATATATATATGTGATATATATATATATATACAGGTATCCCTCGCCGTTCGCGGGGGTTACGTTCCCGAAGACTCTGCGAACCGCAAAACCGCGAACGGCAAATGCATAAACTAATGGAATAACGGGATTCCGTTCCTACATCCGCGAAAATGGTCCTAAGTGATTATTTACTTTACCTTACTGAAGACTCTAGGCCACAGAAACAAATAGTAAGCTAAAAATATGAAACGAAAACGAAACCGACGAACGTTTAAATTTAGGAAAACTAAGAAAACAAGCTTATTAACTCACCGTGAATTATGCAGTGTATATGTAGGATGTTGACAATGGAGGTGTTTCGGAAGAGCATTATTTGGAGATGGAAGAGGAAGATGAGGGACTTGGCTTCAGAAATTCTGTGATTTGGAGCTGTTTCCCTTTTGTTATGATTTTTTTTATAAATTTCGTCATAGGGAGATATTGCAGAGTCAATTATTCTCTTAAAATTGATGCTCCTTTCCATAGATGGATCAGCCTGCATTACTTTCTCTTTCAACTCGTTAGCCATATTTAAAATTTCTGCTAAGGTCTTCGCTGAAAACTGTTTTATCTTAGGCTCTACATCTTCCTCTTTGTTTTCGCTCTCACTTGTTTGTGCAAATTCTTCAAGTTCCTCATTTGCTAATTCTTCTTGTTGAAAGTTGAGCAATTCCTCCACTTCTTCCTATTTTAGATCTTCAAAGCCCTCTCCACCTACATTTCTAGTCATTTCGATGATCTCTTCAACTTCTCCACGAATGCTGGGATAAACTTTGGAACGAACAGCTTTGGGCCAAAGTTTCTGCCAACATGCATTTATTGTTGATTGTTTTACTTCGTCCCATGATTCTTTTATCATATGAATGGATGTTCGAATGTTGAATGAACTCCAACATTCATGAACAGAAATCAAAGAATTGGTGTCCATTTGCTGTAAAATATGCTTGAAAGTTCGGCGAATATAATAAGATTTGAAGGTAGCAATGATCCCTTGGCCAATCAGCTGTAAGAGTGGTGTTGTGTTTGGTAGTAGGAATATAACTTCTACGTCAGAATAGCCTTCTGCAAGAGAAACTGGATGACCCGGAGCGTTATCCAATACGAGAAGCACTTTAAATGGCAAATTCGTCTGCCTCAGATAGATCTTTACCTGCTGGATGAAGCAGTTGGCAAACCAATCTTCGAACAGTTTACAAGTAACTTACCCATGCCTTCTTATTAGACCTCCAAAAGACAGGTAGATCTGATTTAATCTTCCCTTTTAGAGCACGAGGATTTTCTGAACGGTAAATTACCACTGGTTTGCATTTAAAATCTCCCGAAGCGTTTCCACATAATATTACAGTGAATCGATCTTTTGCAGCCTTGAAAGCTGGAGCAGTACGTTCCTCTTTGGAAATAAAGGTCCTATTTGGCATTCTCTTCCAATATAAACTGGTTTCATCGACATCGAAAATTTGTTCTGGCTTATAACCTTTCTCCTCCATAAGCTTCAAAAATTCACCGGGGAATTCCCTCGCTGCCTCTTGATCAGCTGATGCAGCTTCTCCTGATAAGTTAATGTTATGCAAATTTAAACGCTTCTTTGAATTATCAAACCAGCCCTTACTCGCTAAAAAACAGATAGAAGAATTCTCTTCATCATCATCTTCAGTTCCACTCTTTAAATGTTCATATAGGTTAAGTGCTTTATTTCTTATTAATTCCATGCTAAGGGGAGCATTTTTCTGTTTTATCCTCTATCCACACACTTAAGAGTTTTGTCACTTTTTCTAACACAGGGTCACGTCTACTTACAAAAGAAACTTTAGCACTGGAAGTGCCTCATAATTTTGTATCCTCCTATATATATGATATATATATATATATCATGTGTAAGAAGCATCTATATATTATAGATATCATGTGTAAGAAGCGTCTATATATTATAGATATCATATATATAGAAGGATACAAAATTATGAGGCACTTCCAGATGTGCCAGAAACTTGAAATTTGGTAAGATTATAGGTTTTTGGTCACAACCGAAGGAAAAAATCCGAAACTGTCGAAATTACTATTTTGAATGGCTATCTTGGCCCCTTTTTGCCCCATTTTTAGCCCATATGAAAACATGTAAATTGGTGTAGAGGTTTTCATATTTACATTTTAAAATTACTCCCCGTCAAGATACGAACTCGAGACTTAAACTGTCGGATAGGATATAAATTGTAGTTTCTTATTTTTGAAGACAGAATTCAAATCCGAGTAGAATTAGAATAATTTTATAGTTTTTATCGCAGAAAATTGCTAATTTTTCTGGGTCTAACAATAGGCTTCCTTGGTAACAAGCTCTATCCTTTCATATGGGTAAGCTTTCAATGGGAATCAGAGGCTTATATTTTGATGCTCTTAATGTTAAACTACACCTAATGAAGGAAATCCGATATTGATATAATCCTCATTTTTGGGGCTGTTTTGTCCCATTACTGCCCCATTCGAGAACAAAAAAGGCGATGCAACTGCATAGGACCCAGAGACTTGAAATTTGGCACGGTTATAGAAATTTCATTGCAACCTAAGATAAAATTATAAAATTACAAAAATTCTCATTTTTAACACTTTCAATGCGGATGAGGTTATATAACCTCCTACCGTCCGTCCTCACTGACGGAAGAGGTTATATAACCTCCTGCCTTACCCAAGGTTGAGCGCTCCAAATTTTTATGGTACGGAGATATAGGAAGCCGTAGACTTCCCGTCAGTTCTCTTAGTCATTCTGTATCGTTCTAGTTACGTCCTTGTGAAGACCGTTCTTGAAATTTATGCTCTCTTTTTTATTTAGAGAAATAGTTGTGAATGTAGGTTTTTTTTCGAGTACAATATGTTCGTTTTGTTTTTTTTTGTTTTTATTTGCAGTTTGAGTTTAATATTTCATTCACTGTTTAAGGAGTTACTTTGTGGAAGCAATCCATGATGTACAGAGGTAAAATACTAGGTAATTTTCCACTTATAAAACATTAATTTGCGACCGGTTTAGTGTGCACAACCACATCGTTATGGAAAAAATCGCAATATATACACAAAAAGAAAGAGGGAGGGTAACGTGGAGAGAAGAAGGGACAGTCGGAGAAGAAAGGGAAAATCCATTGCAGTGGGACAACCTCTCTTGGAATATGGAAAAGTGTGATGGGGTGCCCCTCACATGTGGAGAAGGTAGAGATATTTCTGAGTTTGGGTGTTATGAGTGCATATGTTTTTTCTTAGGAATAGGAAGCCGTAGGCCTTCTGTCTTTTCTTTCAGTCATTCAGTATCGTTCTAGCTACGTCCATGTGAAGATCGATCTTGGAAGTTGTGCTCCCTTTTTTGTTTGGAGAAATATTTGTGAAGGTAAGTTCCTCTTCGAATATAATATATTCATTTTGTTATTTATTGTTTTTATTCGCAGTTTGAGTTTAATTATTATTTCATTTTTCAGGGTCATTGAAGGTTTTTCTGAGGCCCGTTCTCTTCGACGTTTCTGTTTTTTTCGCGGCCCTTCAAATTTACTGTGGCCCAAATAATTTTGTATATATTTGATTAGGTAAGTTTCTTTTCGAATATAATATATTCGTTTGGTTATTTATTGTTTTTATTCGCAGTTTGAGTTTAACTATTATTACATTTTTCAGGGTAATTGAAGGTTTTTCTGAGGCCTGTTCTTTTCGACATTTCTGTTTTTTTCGCGGCCCTTCAAATTTACTGTGGCCCAAATAATTTTGTATATATTTGATTAGGTAAGTTTCTCTTCGAATATAATATATCCGTTTTGTTATTTTTTTTGTTTTTATTCGCACTTTGACTTTTATTATATTATTTTTCAGGGTAATTTCAGTTTTTATTTTGTGGTCCTTTTGCTATGGATCGTGGTGGACCTTCAAGGAGATCCTCCTCCAGAGTCCGTAAGTATTCAATATTTACAATATTATATGTAACATTGAAAGATTTATACACAAATGTGGACATATGCACACACTTCCTCCATTAATTTCAATTGTTCCATGTACAGTGAGATCGGCAAAGAAAGCTCGGTTTGAGGACAGATTCTTCCTCAGCGACTTAGATGACGAAACCATTGCGAAGTTGCTTGAGGAAGAAGAAGATGAAGGGGAGGAGGATGGAACCCTTCTTGAGGCCCAGGGATCCCTTCACACTCAGGACTCAAGTAGCGAAGCCCCTTTATGTTATGTACAATTAGAAACTGGACAACCCTCCACTTCCGGAATATCGCAGCATCTTTCACCCCGGCCTTTTTCTCCTCCTACTTTTACGACCTTAACCCCTGTCCCACCTACCAGCTTTACATACCCACCATTGTCTTCCATAGTCCCAGGAACCTCAACCCGAACATCCTCACCCTCTTCCCCATCACCCTCACCCCTACCAACCTCACCCCTCTCACCCTCACCCCCACCACCCTCACCACCAAAATCCCCTGCACCAGTTCTGCCAAATATTATTTGGAGTTCTACTTGTCCCACAAACATTCCTTCCATCCCCTTTAAAGGGCAAAGACTACTGAAAAGCCTCCCAGATGGTAATCAGCCCATTGATTATTTTAATTTACTCTTTACTCCAGATTTCTACAGTCTGATAATCCGGGAAACAAATAACTTTGCGGAGGAGTTATTCCTTTGGGGGTTTCTCCACGAGCCCGGATTGTCGACTGGAAGGATCTGCAGATAGATGAATTAAAAAAATTCTTTGGGCTGATGTTCCATATGGGAGTCATAAAGTTGAACAGGATCAGCGACTACTGGAGTACTGACCATAAATTCAATATCAAATTCTTTTCTCGGACCATGTCTAGAGATCGATTTCAGTCAATAAGGCAGGCATTTCACCTGGCCAAAACTCCAGTAGCTGGTGATCCTGTTCCACGGGACCCCCTGTATAAAATATGTCCCATTTTGTCACACTTCCATGACATCATGGAGAATGTTTACGAACCGGGGAAGGAGGTTGGCATTGATGAATCGGTTGCTCCATGGCGTGGTCGAATAGCGATCCGTCAGTATTTGCCATCAAAAAGGCATAAGTATGGCTTCAAGCTGTACTTACTGACGGATCCAACTGGACTAATTCACCGCCTCTTAGTTTATGCGGGAGCAAAAGATGAACTCAGTGGCCTAGGACACGCCAGAAAAATTGTCCATAAATTAACAGAGGGACTGAAAGGGGTGGGTCGCTCTGTTTATATGGACAATTATTATAACAGCGTGGACTTGGCCACTGAGCTTATTCAGGATAGAACGTATGTAACAGGCACTCTTCGTTCCTCTCGCAAAAATAACCCAAGAGAGGTTATTACAAAAAAATTAAGAAGAGGTGAAATGGTCCAGCAGTGGTCACAGGAGGGCGTCAATGTTGCCAAGTGGAAGGATAAGAGGGAAGTACTAACCATTTCGTCAGAGTTTTCTGGTGATTTGTTTAGTACTATCACTCGGAGAAACCAGACCCTTATAAAACCGGAAGTAATTTTGCATTATAATAAATTCATGGGGGGGTTGATAGGGTAGATCAATATTTGGCTTATTACGTTTACGAACATAAAACAATTAAATGGTACAAAAAAATTATTTTTCATATAATAGAACAAATGCTGCTTAACTCTTTTCTAATTTATAAAAATCATTCACCGGATAAGGGTCTGGATTTATTCCACTTCCGCTTGTCCATTATTGATGCCCTCTGTGGATGCCCCTTACCACTGTCAACCACACCAAGGAGCACCCAATTCATCAATGCAAATCATTTCCCGAAATTTTATCCACCAAATGAAAAGGGGAAAAGACAGCAGAAGCGGTGCAGGGAGTGTTATGGCACCGCAAAGAAGTGGGTTTCCAGTTTCTGCCCTGGGTGTGAAGGAGAACCTCGGCTCTGTATAGAAAAATGTTTTATAACATTTCATAAGGAGAAGGGCTTCCAAATCTTGTAAAGCTGTATATATTTGTTTATATTTATATGTATATAATTATTTGTATGTGCTTATTTGTATAATTTTATATGTATACGGTTATTTTTGTATTATATATATATATTCAATATATATATATTCTATATATATATATATATAAATAAAGAGAAGGGCTTCCAAATCTTGTAAAGCTACCACTGTATATATTTGTTTATATTTATATGTATATATTTATTTGTGTGTTTATTTGTATAATTTTATAAGTATACGTTTATTTTTGTATTCTATATATATATATATATATATATATATGTACATTTATAATTTATGTAATAAATATATATGTATAATTTATGTATGGTATATTTGTGTATTTTTATACTAAATTTTAATAAAATATAAAAAAATAAGAGTATAACATTTTATTACTCGGTTATTATTATCTTTCTTGTTTCCTCTTCTTTCTATTATTATATTTACTACTTAAAATTTCATTTTTCTACTAACTACTAAAGAAAATACGTATACGAAAGAAACTCGAAACAAGTAGGATGTAATGCAGATTGCATAGATAGGAGATGTGTGCCGCTGGTTAGCCTAACTTCCTGAGATAAGACATGTGAACTGACGGATGAGGTTATATGACCTCATCATTAATTTTTTGTTGATAAATGTCAAAAGTTGGATAACAACTATTATTATACCAAGTTAATATGTGCTTGCATTCTGCAAGCATTTTCTCTAACCTTAATATATAGAGTAAGTGCAGACAAATAATTTTTAACACAAAAGTTTGCACCTCTGCTCCTATTTATGTGTTTTTCTTTATGGACAATATTGGAAAAAAGCAACCCCTAAAATTTATAATTGTAAAAATTTTATAGGTTTTCATCATTTGTTGCAAATACTTCACATTTCCGCAAAATTTCATGTATGTAGCACCTCTTGAATTGCAATTATATAAATTTCATTGTTTATACTTTATGAATTTTCAACAGCCACAATAATAAACTTTTCTAAAAATTTTCAAATATAATTGTAACTGAAACACAATTCCTTAATTTTCAGCTTTCTAGTTCGTACGAAGGTATATAAAGATTAGTCACATTTTTTTAACATTTATGAATTTTTAACGGCCGAATAAATAAACATTTTCAAGTTTCAATAATTCCGTTATCGTTATTTGGTAAATTCTACTGTCAGAAAAAATTTCAGCATTGTAGAACATTTAGAAGTACGTAAAAGGTGAAATGTTTTTTAAAAGTTTATAATTTTTAACGGCCAATAAATTAAAATATTGTAAATTTCTATTTTTCCTGTCCATTTCTCTATGCTATGTTAATATGTGCTTGCATTCTGCAAGGTTTTCTAAATTTTACTATTTCTACAAATTTAAATTATTTACAATCGATTTTTTACCAAACCATATAACTGTCTCAAATTTCAAGTTAGAAGATCATTTTGAAGTGCCATACAACTTCAATACTTGTATGGGCAAATAATGGGGCAAAACAGGTAATAGGATTTTGAATTTTTACAATATCAGATGCTTTCCTTCTGTTGTAAGTAAAAACCCATAATTCTGCCAAATTTCAAGTTTGTATCTCATTGAGAAGTGCCTTCTCATTTTCACATTCGTATGGGGCCGAGTAGGAGCAAAATCGGCCCTTAAAAATTGGAATTTTTTTCTGATGTTATAATTTTATCTTAGGTTGCAATGAAATTTCTATAATCATGCCAAATTTCAAGTCTCTAGGACTTATGCAGCTGCCTTGCCTTTTTTGTTCTAATATGGGGCAATAATGGGGCAAAACCCCCAAAAATGAGGATTATATCAATATCAGATTTCCTTCATTAGGTGTAGTTCAACATTAACATCATTATAATATAAGCCTCTGATTCCCATTAAAAGCTTACCCATATGAAAGGATAGAGCTTGTTACCAAGGAAACCTATTGTTAGACCCAGAAAAATTAGCAATATTTTGCGATAAAAACTATAAAATTACGCTAATTCTACTCGGATTTGCATTCCGTCTTCAAAAATAAGAAACTACATTTTATATCCTATCCGACAGTTTAAGTCTCGAGTTCGTATCTTGACGGGAAGTAATTTTAAAATGCAAATATAAAAACCTCTACACCAATTTACATGTTTTCTTAAGGGCATAACATGGGGCAAACAGGGGCCAAAATAGCCCCTCAAAATAGGAATTTTGGCAGTTTCGGATATTATCTATAATATATAGATATATCATATATATAGGAGGATACAAAATTATGAGGTACATCCAGATGTGCCAGAAACTTGAAATTTGGTAGGGTTATAGGTTTTTGGTCACAACCGAAGGAGAAAATCCGAAACTGGCGAAATTCATATTTTGAGGGGCTATTTTGGCCCCTTTTTGCCCCATTTTCTGCCCATAGGAAAACATGTAAATTGGTGCAGAGGTTTATATATTTGCATTTTAAAATTACTTCCCGTCAAGATACGAACACGAGGTGTAAACTGTCGGATAGGTTATAAATTGCAGTTTCTTATTTTTGAAGACAGAATTCAAATCCGAGTAGAATTAGCATAATTTTATAGTTTTTATCGCAAAAAATTGCTAATTTTTCTGGGTCTAACAATAGGCTTCCTTGGTAACAAGCTCAATCCTTTCATATGGGTAAGCTTTCAATGGGAATCAGAGGCTTATATTTTAATGCTGTTAATGCTAACCGACACCTAATGAAGGAAATCTGATATTGATATTATCCTAATTTGATGTCAGTTTTGCCCCATTACTGCCCCATTCGAGAACAAAAAAGACGATGCAGCTGCATAGGAGCCAGAGAGTTGAAATTTGGCACGGTTATAGAATTTTCATGGGAAACTAAGATAAAATTCTAAAATTGCAAAATTCCAATTTTTAATGGGTGGTTTTGCCTCTTTTCGGCTCCTTACAACTGTGATAATTATAAAGCACTTCTTAATGAGATACAAACTTGAAATTTGGCAGAATTATGGGTTTTTAGTTATAACAGATGGAAAAAAACTGAGAGGGTAAAAATTCATAATGTTAGGAGCTGTTTTGCTCCATTATTGCCCCATACGAGGATTAAAATTATAAGGCACTTCTAAATGAGCTACAAACTCCAAATTTGACACGGTTATATGATTATGTACATCGATTGGGAATACCATATTCACCTGATTCTAAGACGACCTTTTTTTCCAAATTTTCAGCTGTAAATATCAAGAGTCGTCTTACATTCGAATACGAAGTATATTTAAGCAATTAATCAATGGTTTTTACAACAAATGGTATATTACAGTAAACAATTCCCAAGAGCAAATTCAAGTACGTACATAAAGAAGTGAAATAAACAAATAGTAATAACAATAACATGACGGGAATAATAATTATTTAGACTAATAAACATTGTCGACGATCATAACACAGACGACGTACTTTCATCTTCCACATAATGGTAACCGCAATGTCAAAACAAATGAGAGCGGAAATCATTGGGATTCCCCTTTCAAACGACACACCGCAATTCATTAAGTGTGACAGTAATTTTGAGTTGTGCATTCTTGATTTAAATGCACAACCCTTAAGTTAAAATGACAGATCATGTTGAAGTACGTGGCACGAGTGCAAAGGGAAAGTTAACAAAGGAATTAGACGGAGCTAAGATACAAATTTTAAGCTGATCGTGATAAATTACGCCGAAAAACTAATAACTGTGATGCGAGTAGAAAGTTCGGTGTATCTGAGGCAAATGTGCGTCGATGGAAACTCGCAAAACAGGAACTAGAAAAAGCCAAAGCCACAAGGAAGTCGCTTAGTGGTCCAAAATTAGGCCGATTTCATGGCATTGAAGACGAAGTAGTCAAGTTTGTGCGCACCATGAGGAAGAACGGTATGCCCGTTTCGACTGAAAGTATTATACTTAAAGCTAATGAAATTACTAGAGGACTTAATATATCATTGCAAGAATTTAAGGCCAGCAGAAGTTGGTGCGTGAGAATGATGCGACGAAATAATTTTTCTTTACGGCGACGAACTTCGCTGTGTCAGAAATTGTCTTGTCAGAAGACTATGTTGAAAAACTTCTCGCTTACCAGAAATACGTAATTGGACTTAGAAAAACCAATAATTACCTTTTGAGCCAAATAGGATAATGCCGATGAAACTCCGGTTTTCTTCTACATGCCATCTAATTATACTGTGAACGAAAAAGGTGCGAAGTCCGTCCTAATTAAAACTACAGGCAACGAAAAAATGCGAGTCACGGTAATGTTGGCGATTTTAGCAGATGGGACTAAATTACCTCCATATGTGATTCTAAAGCGGAAAACAATGCCTAAGAAACATTTGCCAAGTGGAATAATAGGTGTCAAGAAAAGTGGTGGATGACTAAAGAACTAATGAGAGATTGGTTACATGTGGTGTGGAATAGATGGCCAGGAGCTTTACTGAAACAAAGAGCAATGCTTTCACTGGATGCATTCAAGGACATTTATCTCCTGAAATTAAAAACATAATGAGTGCGATGAATATTGATCCTATTGTAATACCTGGAGGAATGACATCGCAACTTCAAGTTTTAGATGTTGCTGTCAATAAGTGTTTTAAAAATAATTTAAAGGCTTTGTATTCTGAGTGGTTACAGAGTGGAACTCACACTTTAACACCAAAAGGAAATCTTAAGAAACCTGAAGTTGCAATGCTCTGCCAATGGATCAAGGTATCGTGGCAACAAATAAATGCAAAAGTAATAGTGAAAGGATTTAAGAAATGCTGCTTATCTAATGCCATGGATGGGAGTGAGGATGATGTTTTGTGGGAGACTGGTGATGAAGTTGAGAGTGATAAAGATAGTGAGCATGAGGAAAATAGTGAAGGTTGCATAGACAGTGATGATGACTAACACAATAAAATGATTTTATGCAGCACTTGGATTGAAATGTTTTTTTGTTGTCCTGAAATGAGTATATTCTTTCAATGTATTTACTTTATTTTTAATGTTATCTTAAAATGAATGCTACCATTTAATTTGTTTGAAAACCTGAATGGTTCTATTTGTGATGTGATCTTATGATTTTAAAATGTTAAAAGACAATGACATTCAAGAAAAGTATAAGAGAAAATAAATATTTCACAAGATTTATAATTTTTGTAGTAATGAAGGTCAATTTGAGCTTTTTTCTCTTTTGGAATCATCAAAATGGGGTGTCGTCTTAGATTCAGGGTCGTCTTGGATTCGGGTGAATACGGTAATTTGAATTTGTAAAAATACTAAAATTTGAAAATACTTGCAGAATGCAAGCACACTTTAACTAGTATATATATATACATATCATGTGTAAGAAGCATCTATATATTATACTAGTTGTTATGTGCTTGCATTCTGCAAGCATTTCCAAATTTTAACATTTTTACAAATTCAAATTATTCCCAAGCGATGTTGTACATAATGATATAACCATGTCAAATTTGGAGTTTGTTGCTCATTTAGAAGTGCCTTATAATTTTAATCCTCGTATGGAGCAATAATGGAGCAAAACAGCTCCTAACATTAAGAATTATTACACTCTCAGATTTTTTCAATATGTTGTAACTAAAAACCCATAATTCTGCCAAATTTTAAGTTTGTATCTCATTAAGAAGTGCCTTATAAATATCACACTCGTATGGGGCTGAAAAAGGGCAAAACCAAACATTAAAAAAAGGAATTTCTGCAATTTTACAATTTTATCTTAGTGTGCCATGAAAATTCGATAATCGTGCCAAATTTCAAGTCTCTAGGACCTATGCAGCTGCCTCGCATTTTTTGTTCTCGCATGGGGCCGAAAAGGGGCAAAGCCGCCCTTTAAAAATGAGAATTTTTGTAATTTTTTAATTTCATCTTAGGTTGCAATGAAATTTCTATAACCGTGCCAAATTTCAAGTCTCTGGGTCCTATGCAGTTGCATTGCCTTTTTTGTTCTCGAATGGGGCAATAATGGAGCAAAACAGCCCCAAAAATGAGGATTATATCAATATCGGATTTCCTTCATTAGGTGTAGTTTAACATTAACAGCATTAAAATATAAGCCTCTGATTCCCATTAAAAGCTTACCCATATGAAAGGATAGAGCTTGTTACCAAGGAAACCTATTGTTAGACCTAGATAAATTAGCTATATTTTGCGATAAAAACTATAAAATTACGCTAATTCTACTCGGATTTGCATTCAGTCTTCAAAAATAAGAAACTACAATTTATATCCTATCCGACAGTTTAAGTCTCGAGTTTGTATCTTGACGGGAAGTAATTTTAAAATGCATATATAAAAACCTCTACACCAATTTACATGTTATCTTATCGGCAAAAAATGGGGCAGAAAGGGGCCAAAATAGCACTTCAAAATATTAATTTCGACAGTTTCGGATTTTTTCCTTCGGTTGTGCTTCTTACACATGATATATCATATATATAGGAGGATACAAAATTATGAGGCACTTCCAGATGTGCCAGAAACTTGAAATTTGGTAGGATTATAGGTTTTTAGTCACAACCAAAGAAAAAATCCGAAACTGGCAAAATTCCTATTTTGAGGGGCTATTTTGGCCCCTGTTTGCCCCATTTTTTGCCCATAAGAAAGCATGTAAATTGCTGCAGAGGTTTTTATATTTGCATTTTAAAATTAATTCCCGTCAAGATACAAATTCGAGACTTAAACTGTCGGATAGGATATAAATTGTAGTTTCTTATTTTTGAAGACGGAATGCAAATCCGAGTAGAATTAGCGTAAGTTTATATTTTTTATCGCAAAAAATTGCTAATTTTTCTGGGTCTAACAATAGGTTTCCTTGGTAACAAGCTCTATCCTTTCATATATATATATATATATATATATATATATATATATATACATATATATACATATATATATATACACACACACATACATACATACATACATACATACATATATATATATATATATATATATATATATACACATATATATATATATATATATATATATATATATATATATATATACATATATATATATATATATATATATATATATATATATATATCTTTTTGGTCTCTTGATGTTTCTTGGGATCCATTCGATGACACTGGACGTCCAACGCTGGTCATTTCTTCTAGCAATGTGGCCCGCCCACTGCCATTTTAACACCTTCACTCTTCTAATCACGTCACAGACTCCCGTCTTCTTTCTTACCCAGTCGTTCCTCTTGCGGTCTCCTCCGGTGATCCCTAACATGCATCCCTCCATGCCCCTCTGTGTTGTTTGCAGGAGCTGTATCATACTGGCATTCATGGTCCATGTTTCACAACTATATGTCAGAACAGGCAGAACACATTGGTCATACAGTCTCCTTTTTAGGAAGACTGGAATATTTGATTTAAAGATGTTCGCATTCTTGCCAAAAGCACTCCATGCCATCTTCACTCTCCGGTTGATTTCTCCAAGAAGTGAACCATCAGTAGTGATGAGTTGACCTAAGTAAACATAGCTGGTTACTTCTCCAAGTTCTGCTCCGTTGATATGTATCTTCTCAGAATTTGTGAAGGAGTTGTACATAACTTTTGTTTTATTAAGATTCATCTTAAGTCCAGCTTCTCGGCTTGCTTGCTCAAGCTCTTCAGTTCTTCTAAGGAGCTCTTCTGGGCTTCCTGCGAACAGTATGATATCATCTGCAAAGCGCAGGTGACTCAGATGTTCTCCATTTACCTTTATGCCTTTTTCCTCCCAGTCTAGCGTTTTGAATACTTCCTCTAGAGCTGCTGTAAATAACTTAGGGGACATAGTATCTTCTTGTCTCACTCCCTTTTCGGCCTTAAAGGCTCTTGTCTCTTCATGCAGCTGGACAGATGTTGTCGCATTTTCGTAGATATTCTTGATCAAGGTTATGTACGTTTCTTCTACTCCTTGTTTCTTTAGTGCACGTAACACCGACGAAGTTCGGACAGAGTCGAATGCTTTCTCGTAGTCGATAAAGCACATACATAGAGGTAATTCATACTCGTTAGTCCGACTGATTACCTCTCTCATGACTTGGATTTGGTCCATCGTGCTATACCCACTGCGAAATCCAGCTGCCTCTCTGGGTTGGGCAGCATCAAGATGGTTTTGAAGTCGCATAGTGAGTATTTTGGTGAATATTTTGTAGACTGTTGGGAGTAGGCTGATCGGTCTGTAGTTATTCAAGTCTTCTTTGGAACCTTTCTTGTGCAGAAGGATAATACATGCGTGGTTCCATGTTTCTGGTATCTTTTTCTTCCTCAGACAGGAATTAAAAATCTTAGCGAGAATTGTTTCCGTATGATTACCCATTGCTTTGAATACTTTCGCTGTGATACCATCCATTCCAGATGCTTTTCCATTATTCATACTTCTGATTGCGTGTCTCACCTCTTCCGGAAGGATACCTGGGACCTCTTCGGTGGGCATGTTTGCATCATCATTTCCTAGAGGATCCTCATACAGCTTGGTGTAAAATTCTTGTACCCGTTTCAGGATTAGTTTCCTACTATGGGTTATGGAGCCGTCTTCTGGCATCAAGGCCACCAGCTATCTCTTTCCGATCGAGAGATGTTGCTTCATTTTCTTGTAACTTCTATTGTTTTCTATCGTTTTCTCGATTAGTTCATAATTATATTTTTTCACATCTTCCTTGATGCACTACCTTATAGTTTTGTTTAGTTCTGCAAAATGGATCATTTCTTTAGGATCATTAGTAATTAACATTTTCCTTCTTTTTTCCATCAGCAGTCTTGTTTTTTCAGTCAACTTTTTCTCTGGCTTTGTTTTAACTGTTCCGCCTATTTCTTCAGCAGTTTCCTTGAGTATCTCTATAAATTGGGATTCAACTTCTTGGTCTTCCAGTGCACTGAATCAATTTTTTAGTTGGAGCTGAAATTCTTCTTTTCGTTCTTTTAGCACCTGCGTGTTGATAATAGACTTAGGCTTCTTCTTTATAAGCTTCTGTCTTTCTAACTTTGAGTTGAATTTTATTCTGCATCTTACCAAGCAATGGTCGCTTCCAGTTTTAAACTGGTTGAGGACGGAACAGTCTTCAGCCAATTGCTTCTTATTTACTAGTATGTAGTCAATTTCGTTTTTGGTACCATTGGGTCCTTTCCAGGTCCATTTTCTATTGGGATTCTTTTTGAAGAAAGTGTTCATTATATATAGACTAGTACATTCAGCAAAGTCTACAAGGCGGTCCCCTCGTTCATTTCTGTTTCCATAGCCCCATTTTCCAACTGCGCTGTCGTCTTCCGTTTGTTCTCCTACCTTGGCATTGAAATCACCCATGACCACTTTTAGATGGCAGCTTCCTTTGTCGTGCAGTTCTCCAACTTCTTGGTAAAAATCTTCCACTTCCTCATCCGAGTATGATGACGTTGGCGCATAAACTTGGACTATTTGAAGTTGATATCTTTTATTTATTTGAATCACTAGTCTAGCTGCCCGCTCGGATGAACTTTCCATTTCCACGATATTATTCTTCAATTTTTTGTTGATGATGAATCCAACACCTCCTGTTCTTCCTGTGTCAGTTCCCCTGTAATAAAAAATATCTCCACTCTTCAACTCCAATAGGCCTTCACCTTTTCTTCTCACCTCACTAAGTCCTGAAATGTCCCACTTGATCTTCTCCAGTTGTTCTTGGAGCTCTTGAAGTTTATCTTCACTGGACAAAGTCCGGCAGTTAAAGGTAGTTAGGTTGAGGTTAAAGGAATTGGGTAAGGATAAGAAAGGGTGGCAGTGGGCGTTTAACCTCCGGGGATTCTTAGCACCCTCTGCCTTCCTGCCTTGTTCCTGACCACTGCCACGGTCAGAGGCAATCCAGCCTCCGGAGAATGAGGATATATATATATATATCATGTGTAAGAAGCATCTATATAGTATAATATATATACTAGTGAACGTGTGCTTGAATTCTACAAGTGTTTTCTCTCACCTGAAAGTAAAAATACAAGCCTAAAAATTACTTTCAATGCATAAGTTCGCATCTTGGCTCCGAATTACGTGTTTTTTTGTTTCGAAAATATTGGGGTAAAAACAACCCCTAAAATTTATAATTATAATACATTTATAGGTTTTTATCATTTGTTACGAATACCTCATATTTATGCGAAATTTCATCAATGTAGCACCTCTAAGAGTGCATTTATATGAATTTCATTGTTAAATTTTTTAATTTTTAACAGCCACAGCAATATATATTTGTAAAATTTTCAATGTTATTTACCACCGGGACATTATTTCTAACCCTGTTAAAATTTTCAGCTTCCTGGATATACAGAAAGTACATAAACATTAGTCAATATGTTAAACATTTGAGAATTTATTACGGCCGAAAGAATAAAAATTTTCAAATTTCTATATTCCCGTTTTCCTTATTTGGCGAATTCTACAGGTAAAAAAAATTTCAGCTTGATAGCGCATTTAGAAATACCTAAACCATGAAATGTTAGTAAAAAGGTTTATAATTTTTACCGGCCAAGAAAATAAACATTGTCGCAATTTTCCAATTATTCCTCGGATTATTTTTTTTGGTTCACCTATGTATTAAATTCCAGCTCTCCAACTATTGTAGTTTGGGTCAGACATTAGTATCCTCCTATATATATCCTATATCGTATCATTCTATAAGCACTCTTCTTACAGAGGAGGATATACGATACAAGTAAATGTGTGCTTGCATTCTGCAAGCATTTTCTCTCACCTTAAAGTGAAAATAAAAGCCGAAAATTAATTTTCAATCCATAAGTTCGCATCTCGGTTCCGAATTACGTGTTTTTCTGTTTCAAAAATATTGGGATAAAAACAACCCCTAAAATTTATAATTACAGTACATTTAAAGGTTTTTATCATTTGTTATGAATACCTCACATTTGTCAATTTGTTAAACATTTAGGAATTTATTACATCCGAACAAATAAAAATTTTGAAGTTTCTATATTCCCGTTTTCATTATTTGGGGAATTCTACAGGTAGAAAAAATTTCAGCTTGGTAGCACATTTAGAAATACCTAAACCATGAAATGTTAGTAAAATTGTTTATAATTTTTACCGGCCAAGAAAATAAACACTGTTGCAATTTTCTAATTACTCCTCCGATTAATTTTTTCGGTTTACCTATGTATTAAATTTCGGCTCTCCAGCTATTGTAGTTTGGGCCAGACATTAGTATCCTCCTATATCCTATATATATCGTATATCCTCCTCTGTAAGAAGAGTGCTTATAGTACGATATATATATCATGTGTAAGAAGCGTCTATATATTATAGATATAGGAGGCTACAAAATTATGAGGCACTTCCAGATGTGGTAGAAACTTGAAATTTGGTAGGATTATAGGTTTTTGGTCACAACCGAAGGAAAAAATCCAAAACTGTCGAAATTTCTATTTTGAAGGGCTATTTTGGCCCCTTTTCCCCCATTTTTTGCCTATAAGAAAACATGTAAATTAGTGTAGAGGTTTTTATATTAGCATTTAAAAATTACTTCCCCTCAAGATACGAACTCGAGACTTAAACTGTCATATAGAATATGAATTGTAGTTTCTTATTTTTGAAGACAGATATCCAATCCGCGTAGAAAAAGCGTAATTTTATAGTTTTTATCGCAAAAAATTGCTAATTTTTCCGGGTCTAACAATAGGGTTCCTTGGTAACAAGCTCTATCCTTTCATATGGGTAAGCTTTTAATGGGATACAGAGGCTTATATTTTAATGCTGTTAATGTTAAACTACACCTAATGAAGGAAATCTGATATTGATATTATCTTCATTTTTGGGGCTGTTTTGCCCCATTATTGCCCCATTCGAGAACAAAAAAGGCAATGCAGCTGCACAGGATCCAGAGACTTGAAATTTGGCACGGTTATAAAAATTTCATTGCAACCTAAGATAAAATTATAAAATTACAGAAATTCTAATTTTTAAGGGGCGGTTTTGCCCCTTTTCGGCCCCATACGAGAACAAAAAATGAGAGGCAGCTGCATAGGACCTAGAGACTTGAAATTTGGCACGATTATAGAATTTTCATGGCAATCAAAGACAAAATTGTAAAATTGCAAAAATTCCAATTTTTTAGGGGTGGTTTTGTACCTTTTCGGCCCCATACAAGTGTGATAATTCTAAGGCACTTCTTAATGAGATACAAACTTGAAATTTGGCAGAATTATGGGTTTTTAGTCACAGCAGATGGAAAAAATCTGAGAGTGTAAAAATTCATAATGTTAAGGGCTCTTTTGCTCCATTATTGCCCCATAAGAGGATTAAAATTATAAGGCACTTCTAAATGAGCTACAAATTCAACTTTGACACGGTTATATGATTCTGCACAACATCGATTGGGAATAATTTGAATTTGTAAAAATGCTAAAATTCGAAAATGCTTGCCAAATGCAAGCACATATTTACTAGTATATGATATATATATATCATGTGTAAGAAGCGTCTATATATTATAGATATAATTATTATTTTCATTTAAAATAATTAATATCACTCTTTTACATAGAAATATTTTGCCATATACAACATATCTAGTGAATATTCTGTTGTTGATGGGCTATCTTTAGTTAAACTTAAAATAGTTGCCTCTCTTTCCCTCCCTCTCCCCCCTCTCCCTCCCTCTCCCCATCCCTCACTCTCACACCCTCTCTCCCTCCCCCCTCTACTTCCCTCTCTCCCCCCCCCCTCTCTCGTATTAAAAGCAATCAAAGCACGTTTACACCCATAAGGATTGAATTAACAATATGATATAGAGATCTAACAATGGAATTGGTAGGCAAGGCAACATCTCGCTAAAATGGCAAGATTTCCTCAAACTGTGTGAATTAAACGTTTACATTGAGAAAAATCGAACTGTAGGCGGAAAAAGATGAACAGAATAAGAAACTTTATAATGTTTTCTTCAAAATGGTTTATATCCGAAGTTCGTAGGTCAATTCTTTCTAATTTTAATCTAAAAAAGAATGAAAGCCTGCACGTCGAAATGACCCTTTTTACGTGTTACCTTATGGAAAATGGAAATTATCTTCTGGAGTCGAACCTGGGTCTTTGATCTAAGTTTAATACATTAAAACATATTTTTATTATATCACTAGCTGAAAGTACCCGGCGATGCCCGGGTTATGCCAGACGTCTTTGGCAAAAAAAATTGTGATAGTTTTCCGGTAGAACACATTAATATTTACATATTGATTCAACTTACGTATTCCAATTTATCTGACAGGTACTGGGTTTCATTAAAAGACATTCCTTACAGTAGCTTATTGATAAACATATGAAAGAAACAAACATGCCATTTACCATGGCAACGTGACGTGAAATCGTGTTATAGATAATAAGGCTGAAATTAACGATTATAATATAAATATGAGGTGTCAAACGCACCATATAAAACATAAAATCAAAAAAGTTAAAACATGATTATGAAAAACTTAAATGATGGTAATTATGTTTAGAATTTCTTCTAAAAATATTCTTTACGTAATTATGATAGAATCATACTTTTTTGTACGTGAGAATAATAAGATTTCGAGTTTAACAATGTAATCGGTTGGCAAGGCAGCTTCACGTTAAAAATGCTAAATTTTGTCAAAATATGATATTAAAACGTTAAATTCGAAAGATTTAGATTCGAAAGCGATAAAAGACAATAAGAATAAGAAACTGCATTTATTATTCTTTAATACAGTCCAAGTCCAAAAATCATAGGTCAAATATACGAATTTTAATAAGCAAAATAAAATAAGGTTGCAGGTCAAAATATCGAGTTTTCCATGTTATCTTATGAGGAATGAAAATCATTCTCAGGAATAGATTTTGGATAGTTTGTTTTTGTAAATGGCTTCTACTCTAAGAACCGAACATTCTTACCAAATGTCAATCTTCTAGCTACTCGGAAAGTTTGTTAAAAATAGCATTACAGAGTTTCCCGCCAATGACGACGAAGTCAATTTTATATATTAGATAATGTTATTCTGAAAATCACATCAAATTCGGTTCTTTAATTTGCGAGATATTAAGCTTCAAAGAGGGTTACGATGACAGAGAGATCTGGGATATTATAGTTATAATTATTTGTTTTCTTATACAGTTTTAACAAATTGCATTTGTACTGATGTTTCCTCAATATCAGATGCTTCGTCACTTGACATAAATAGACCCTCCATTTCCTGTAATAAATGTCTGTACTATTTGTTTTAAATTAAACTAATTTAATAAAAATGTATATATGATTTATTGTGATACAATCAAATTCAGATATCAAACTTACCTAATACACCTATCACAATTAATCATCCTTTGTTTATAATATGAAAACAAAAATTCTGTAAGAAGTGCAGATTAATTTAAGCCAGAAACATCTTTCTGTAAAAATATAGTTATCGTATATACTCGAGTAATTTGCAACTTTTTGAGACCTATTTTTTAGCCAAAAATTAGGGGGTCACAAATTAAATGAGGTATGTTCTTGAAACGGTGAAATCATCTCGTTTTGAACATATTTCTAACTCGTAACCTTGATCTGAGGTCTTGCCTCACGAACTTCTAATTTTTAAATAACTTATTATTATGTATGTATATTTAATAAAGTTCTCATATAACCTTATTTAATCTTTCAACCTCCATTATGAAAAGAAAACGAAATATCTAAAAATTACCAATAATTCATAAAATAAATGTAAGAATTCATCTGCCGACATCAGGTCATCGTAAGGATCATCATTTTTATCATCTTCCATATCAATATCATCTGCATCATCATACAAAGCATCATCTTCTGTTCTGTCAATTGCACATGATATCCCGCACTTTCTAACCCTCCGTGACTTGCGCGGGGTGCTGTAAACACCCCAGCCCATTTTTTTTGGCGGCATACTTTTCCGGGTAAGCTTTATGACCCCTCCTTTTCAGTAGCTGGAGTTACAGATGTTTCCGACCTTTTCTGTGAAAATATTTAGTTTCTTGCCATTTTTCGTTAAGTTCAGACACTTTTTTCAAAACAGTGTGCTTCTTTCTAGAGCGATTCTTGAGAGATATCCGTTTTAGTGATTATCTTACTCTAAATTTGTTGAAGTTTTCTAGTTATTTAGTGTATTGTGTATCCTAAGAACAATTATCAATTGGTATATTGTCTTCTTTTATATTTGGTAAGTCCATTTACATTTTATTTCTATATACCCTGCCTTTATAATATATTTCGATATTTAGTTTACCGATACTTCATAACGTTCATGTAACAATTTTCTCTTTGCTTTAACATAAATTATATCCTAAAATATGAAATGATAATATTTTAGGTCGACTTTTCATCATATAGATCGGACGCATATTTTCAACTTACAGCTAGTGTACGTGGTGAAGTTTACAAATTGAATACGATAAGGTTTGTAAATACTTATTTTTCACTCTCTCATGAATTTTTAATTTGCAATTAAATTTTTAGGTAACTTGAATAATACATACTTGAATAATTTTCATCAATTTATTTTCGCCCTTAGATGAGTGATTTACGTTCTGAGAGGGATATTGAAACGATTCTTCTGCTTTCAAGTGGATTGTCTGATGAAGAAGCATTTGATTCGGACGATGAATTTTCGGAAGATGCTGTACATGAATCGGAGCACGACACAGTCAGCGAGCAAGATATCAGCGATTCAGATACTGAAGATCTAACTAGTACCCAAGAGCATTTCTTGATGGGTAAAGATCGTATAACGAAGTGGAGTACTATTGAGCCACGACGAAGTGTTAGAACACCCGTGCACAACATCCTCTCTCAAGCAGCTGGGTTCAAGGGAAATAAAGAAGATATAAAATGTCCATTAGATTGTTTTAACATCATGTTCGATGAAAATATTCTAAGGATAATTGTGAGCAGTACAAACATTAAGATTAGTAAAATTGCAGAAAATTATTCGCGAAAGAGGGATGCAAAGCATACCGACGAAGCAGAAGTAAGATGTCTCATTGGCCTACTTTTTTATTTAGGGGCTAATAGATCAGCTCGCCAGAATATAAAGGATATGTGGGATCAAGGTGGTCTAGGTGTAGAGATATTTTGGGCATCTATGAACTATCAAAGGTTTAAATTTTTACTGCAATGTCTACGATTTGATGATGTCAACGACAGAGAAAATAGGAGAAAAACTGATATGTTGGCACCAATACGGGAGGTTTTCGAAATGTTTGTGCAGAAATTTCAACAGTACTACAGCATAGGTGAGTTTGCTACAGTGGATGAGCAGCTGGTCCCCTTTCGAGGTAGATGTTCCTTCCGCCAATTTTTACCAAGCAAACCCGCCAGGTATGGGTTAAAAATTTTCGCTCTTGTGGATGCTAGCATCTATTACACCCTAAATTTGGAAGTCTATGTTGGGGTTCAGCCGGAGGGACCGTATAAAGTGGAAAACAGCCCTAGGGAAGTCGTAAAACAGTTGGTCGGTCCGATTTCGGGGTCAGGGAGGAACGTCACCGCCGACAATTGGTTCGTTAGCGTGCCACTTGTAGAAGACTTACTCAATAGGAAACTGACAATGGTGGGGACTTTGAAGAAGAATAAGAGGGAACTTCCCCCCTAAATTGTTGACGTAAAGAATAGGGAGGAGTGCAGCAGCCTCTTTCTATTTAGAAAAGACATGACCCTTGTGTCATATGTCCCTAAGAAGAAAAAGAATGTTTTAATTCTTTCAAGTATGCACAGTGAAATCAGCATAGATGCGTCCACGGGAGAAAAAAGAAAACCGGAAGTAATTACTTTCTACAATTCGACCAAAGGTGGTGTCGCCACTGTAGACGAAATGTGCGGCACCTATAGCATTGCAAGAAATACGAGAAGATGGCCAGTTACAATTTTTTACCATTTATTGAACACATTAGGCATCAATGCGTTCATTATTTATAGGAGCATCTATCCTGAAATAAAGACAAATAGGCGGACGTTCCTCAGAGAAATTTCAAAAGGATTGACAAAGCCATTTATAACAAAGAGAAGTTCGCTAACAAATTTGTCAAAAGAATTTAAGAGAAAGGTCGAGAAATACGGAGAGCCGTCCACATCAGAATCACAGGAAAAACAAAGGAAAGGAAATAGTGAGAGATGCGTAGTTTGTCCGAGAAGTAAAGATATCAAAACTAAAATATACTGTGAAATGTGTGAAAGATATATGTGTGCAACACATATGATGAAAATTTGTAAAGAATGTTTTCAAACTATTAAAAACTAAATTAAATGAATTTATTTTAATAATTTATTCTTTCAAATTTTATTAAAATTCTTGTTTCTTTCATTAAACCTTCACAGATGTATTGCTCATCAACATATGGTAAAACAGCTCTAAGTTAGTATTAAGTAATGGTAAAAGGACAAAATATTTAGGTAGGATGATTATAGCTTTACATTTATAATAATTAAATGGATTAATTAATCAAAATTTGATTTCTCCCTTATCTTTTCCTCATCGAATTCCAACAGATTATAATCTAGATGCATATATATATATATATATATATATATATATATATATATATATATATAATATATATATATATATATAAACTTATTAAATTAACAAATAATAGCGTGAAATAATTCTAAGAATCATTTAAAATAGAATTTGCGGTAAAATTTTATGGAAAAAATGTGTCTAATCTGAAAAACTGGTGGGGTGTCAGGAACACCCCACGCGAGTTCTCACGTTACTAAATCGAGCGCGAGTCACGGAGGGTTAAAGACCTTTATAATGATTTCTTTAACAGGTTCATCCCATGCCTCATTGATCCAAGCACAAACCATTGGCAATGTTAGAGCCTTCATGCTTGGTGAAGATTTTCCCACCTTCTAGCATCCAGTCACTCCACTTTTTTCGTATCTTATATTTGAAAGGTTTATTAAGTGATACATCCAGTGGTTGCAACATGCAGGTTAATCCACCAGGAATGACTGTGATGTCTTTGTTGGTTTCCTGGAGGGCTTTGACAACATTCTTGACTTGGTGTGATCTGAACATATCCCACACTAGGAGAGACTTTTTTTTCTTAGTCCTCCCGGCCATGACTCCCACACTTTTCATATCCAAATTTTGCAGCCATCCTCATCCATCGATCTCTTTGGATGAACATGAATGATTATTCCACTAGGAAACTTTTCTTTGGGTAGCGTTTTGCAGTTAAAGATGACCATTGGCTTGAGTTTTGTCCCATCAGCCATACATAAAAGAACAACCATGAATCTTGTTTTTTCATGGCCAGTAGTTTTGATGATAGACTTTTCACCAGCTTTATTAACAGAGTTCATCAGCATGTCAAAGGTCATGGGAGTCTCATCCATATTTCCAGTACAGGCTAAATTGTATGCATTTTTCTTCCAATGTTCTAAGATGAATTTATGGAATTTAAATACACCTTCTTCAAGTTCCTTTGGTTGGAAACTTTTGAGCAATTTTAGTTCTTCTTCTGATCACAAAGTCGTGCCTTTTCATGAACCTAGAACACCATCCAGCACTTGCAACAAATTCTGGAATTTCACCTTTTCTTGCTTCTTTTACTGCATAAAGTCATATTGCTGCTCTTGCGATGGTAAGTCCATTCTGTCTTTGTTCAGAAACCCATTCAGCAACTTTCTTGTCTAAATTTGGCCATTTGCATTTAGATCCGCGATTAGCGCATTTGTGGGATGGCATCTTCTTCAACTTTTCAATATTTTTCTTCCATATACGGACATGGCTCTCTCCGACCCCGAACTCTCTCACAGCCTGTTTATTCTTTCTGCAGTCGCTACAACTTGAAGTTTAAACTATGCAGTAAACTTTCGGTACTTATTGGAAGACATACTAATGGGTAATGAGTAAATGAATTTTTAAAAAGAAATGAGGAGAAAGGTGGAAACTATCTTATGGCAACATAACTGTGTTACGATTGTACGAAAGTTAAAGATGTGCTAGTAGGCAGGCAGTTATTTGACTCTTAGCTGTTCCCACAACACAACTTTCTTAAAACATTTCTGACTAGTGAGCTACGAACTATGATAATTACAGTTATTCACTCATTTTCCCATCATAATTACATACATACAGGTAATTAAGAGGTAGTTTTTCAATTAGAAGTACAGGTATACATTTGAATGGTTTCTCTTTACTTTCATGAAGACAGAAAGCATATGGAAACGAACTAAAGAAAATGCACTATATTTTACGAGGAACTGAAGGTCGCGCTACCGGAACTCAAAAATTCCAACTCGCACATTACATGACACAGGATAAAAACAAGAAATTGAAGCGAAAAATAAGGGGTCGTAAATTATGCGGAGCCACAAAATACTCAAGTATATATGGTAATTTTTTTATGTAAAACAATTAATTTAAAAAAATTATATTTTACATATTTTCCCTACCATTTTATTATCTCTCTACATTATATCATGTGTACATTGTATCATGTGTAAATTGACCTTGACGCTGCGACAGTGGCATTGGTGGAGAGGGTCTGTGGTCAAAATCGGAACTAACACAATGACGTTGCATATATCTGTATCTGCTTATCGGCTGTAGCGACTTAGCCAGGGATTAGTGAGCGGTAGTGAGTAGAGGGCAGAGCCCCCTAGTAACTAAATAAAAATGCTAATGCTTCGAGAAAGAAAAAAAGAATATTGATAATCCATTTTATAAATCCTAGAAAGTTATTAAAATATTATTGGTTGCTAGACAAGCTGTGCACTTTTTGTATTTATTTTAAGAAAATGCTTTTAAGTAAAAGCAAACTTTTATTCACTCAAAAAGAAGCATTTGCTTATGCTTTTAGCAAATGCTTTTGCTATTTGCTTGATTTTAATTCACTGTATAAATGTAATGATTAAATTTTAGTGAGATAAAGCAACCTCTGCCCATCCTAGTCTGTGTGTAAATACAACCACCTTTTAATTAACTAAAAAACTACTAAATACATACCTGTGTGTTTCCATTACTAATGCCAACAGCTAAATGACAGCCTTCTTGGATCCAGGCCACTGAAGACACATATTCAGCTTGTGAGCTAAGCTCCAACAGATGATTTATAGATCCTGTTCCTGCATCCCAAAGGTAGACACTAGATCCTAGTGCCACAGCCAAGAGGTTGGTAGCAGACCAATCGACAAGATTGAGATCTTCATGAAAAAAGCAAATTCAAAAAATTACCTTTAACCATAATCAGATTTACAATCATGATATGAAAACACAAAATGTTGACTTTTGAATAATAGCCGCTGGGGCACAATAAAAACAATGCCACTCAGCATAGAAGAAATATGGTAACAGATGACATGCTCTAGACCAGTGCTTCTCAAAGTGGTGGTCCGCAGACCAGTGCTGGTCAGCGAGCCATCAGTCACCGGTCCGCAGCGAGCTGCCAGGAAAGAATGAAATATGTTTTCAAAAGCATAACATTGATATGTCATAGCGCCACAGTTCGTATATTCCAACATTCCAGGTGACGTCATGTCGTGCGGGGTGAAGACAGTACAGTAAAACTCCGTTATAATGCAGGTTTTGGGAGACAGAGTGAACACCCACGTTATCGGCAACCCGCAGTATTTCGGGAAATTTCGCTGGAAATAATTTTTTTAAAAACGTGAAATGAAAAGCTTTATAACAAATTCAATTGCAAAATACAATAAAAACTGATATCGTATTTTGATTTTGTTGAGTGGTTAATAAGACTTTGAGACAATGTAAAGAAGCATGGGTGTCTCCGTTGCAAATTATGTGCATGGTCATGGGGATTAGATATGTTATTTGATATAATTTGTTATCCGGAGATGATGGGAGACTTCTCATTATGAGTAAGTAATCAAATCTCATGAATGTCAACAATGTATAAATTTCGTTTTTATTATTTTGCTTACCAGGGCACACGGGTACCAAATTACATCTTTGTTTGCTCTGCTGTTCTGGAGTAGGATATCAGACCAATTTCCTGAATCAAATACATATTCAGTCAAAAGAATAGCCTCTTGTGAATTGGTTGTCGCGGTGAAATTTGAGACAAGTTGTTTACGAAGAAAACAAATCGTGGTAAAATTTGAAATAAAGTTGTTAATGAAGAAAACACGTGGCCAGAAGCTCCAGGTGCATGCATGGCCAATGGATCTCAGAAGCAGTGTCCTTGCGATAGGTATACATGCAGATGCTTCCACCAGTTGAGCCGGTCACCTGTATTTCTTATTTGCTCAGAATTTTAAAATCATCATTTCCGTCGACAGAAAATAAACTCCATTCGTGGTCTGCCTGCTATCAGGTCTGAGAATGTAAGTACAGGCAGACCTCGTCTTTCGTGGGGGTTACGTTCCTTAAAAGACCACAAAAGATGAAATCGCAAAGGAGAAGTAATTAAGGTAATGGAAAATACAGGGTTTGGTTCCCATACCAGCAGAAACGGATCATTTCTCCTCTGTATTGGTGACCGCAGAACAATAGAGAAAGAGACAGAAAAATTAAATTCAATGAACGTGAGACTTAAACAAGTTAAAAGAAGATGAAATGTATCAGAAAATAGTCTTATTTAAGTTCCGTAGTAGACTCGAGAAAAACAAATGAACTGAGACCTAACTTGCAGGGGCTAATTTCCCAAATACG
The DNA here is from genome assembly GCA_036926305.1 of Uropetala carovei. Lineage (NCBI taxonomy): Eukaryota > Metazoa > Arthropoda > Insecta > Odonata > Petaluridae > Uropetala > Uropetala carovei. The sequence continues at coordinate 8,195,562 of JAXCHB010000084.1, read as the reverse complement.
GCAGAGCGCATCTTTCTTGGGGTTACATTCCTGAAAAAATCTGTGAAACTCCACCAATAATACATGATGCGCAAAACGCAAAGCTTAAGCATTTGCACTATGTCAAACCTGAGCAAATAACCCATTGATCCTGAATCGGAAGGGTCAAGAGTTGAGTCTTTCCCCTCGGGACTTCCCTGACGTAATAAAGACAGAAGGCTCCTGAACGGTGATGCCAGCTTATATTCTGCAACTTGTCACGTGCGAAGGGACACAAAAGTGTGGGAGGATTGCATCCCAAAAATACTTAAAAGTATATATAAGACATGTACACGTGTCTTATATATATATATATATACTTTTAAAAAATAGATACACGTATCTATTTTTTTAAATCATGTAAATATTTTTACATATCAGAATAACAATTTTTCAGGCCTGACTATGAGAAAAAAGGTGAGGAAAACGCGATTCATTCCATATATAGAAAATTTCGCACAGCCTTTTCTGTGATTTTTTCCACGAAAGAGCGAAACATAAGAACGCGAAAGACAAAATTGGTCGCAAATGTGGAACTGCGATAGATCGAAACACACGTAAGATAAAATTGTGAAAGACGAGGTCTACCTGTATTAATTAAAAATTAAAATTAATAATTAAAAATTAAAATACGAAATAATAATCATAGTAACAATCGTTGAAGAAAAAGAATCATTTATAATATAAAAACGTTGTTCTGTAAGGAACGCAAGATGGCCGACAGCGAAATTTAATTAGACCACTTGAAAATATGTTTTGTCAGTTAGCTAATACTGAGCGTATTCTATCACAATATATAATTTTGGTTGTTGTTAATATTTGAGTGGCACATTTATTTGTTAGCGTAAATATCATACCTACCTATGAAGAAAATAAATATTTAAAAAAATAACCATGCTATCAGAAATACAAGACGATAAACGACAAGTTGTCGTTATAATTATTAGATTGGAAACAAAATTGTAAATGACGTACAGATCATATTTATACTTCTTAATATTAAATTTGGTTGATATCGGTTACATGATTCTCGAAATAACTCTATATAGTATTATAAAATTCATGTAGATCTTTATGTAAAGTGGTCGTTGATCTGATTACACAATACCACATCTCAGTTTCGATGATCACTGCACTTCACACATTAAATTAATTTTATAGTAATGTAATTTCACTTACCTTTCTTTCGGTGAAAACGACGGGAATTATATACTAAACACTTATGTTTGTTTATGTAACGGTTTCTACGATAAACAATGAGTTTATTTTTTTGACAATAAGGATCTCCAATAGTATTGTTCATTGAACTACAGCAAATTAACTTATTAACAAAGTATATACATACTTGGATAAGAAAGATCCAAGTAAACAGAAAAAGTTAAGTATCTACTCTCTCTCATTAATGAATACTGTCGAAAGTACATTTATACAATGTATAATAATGTGAAAGTTATTAAATCTAAGTAATTAACAAATATCAGATCCAGCAAAAACAGTATATTTAGTTAAATTCAAAAAGTTTTTCTTTATATTTTGAACTGCATCTTTAATAGCTTCCATGTTAAACGGGTTATCTGCTTATATTGAAACATTTGAAAATAGTTCCTTAGGAATAATTTAGGAATACTGATGTTGACCCATAACAGTTCTAAGGCTTATTACTTTCGGGAGCATTCGGGTATGTGGAATTTATATTAATTTTTTACGTTTTGGTGCACATAAAAGTTGGTGTAATTAATTTTTATTTTATATTAATGTAATACTTAATTCATGAATACCCGTCATATTTGATGGGCAATTACACTAGTTGTTTCAATAATGTAACGTGAAATTAAAGAATGATATAAAATCTGTATTTTTTTAAATTAATTTTTTATATATTAAATTATATACCCGGGCTAATAGAATTTATACTCAATATTATTATGCCTAATTTACAGATGGTGAAGCAAGGCCCAATGGACAAGTTTATGAAGAGGAGACATCCGGACGCCGAGCACCAAAGTAGTTTTGATTCTTCAGAATCAGATGAAGGCGCGGTAAATACAACCGAAGCATCGTCAACAAAAAGAATTCGTATTAGCTTCAAATACGACTCCTCATACATTCGGTTCGGTTTTGTAGCCATGGATGATGGTGCAGTGCCAAAACCTAAGTGCGTTATTTGTGGTGATGTTTTGTCTAATGATGCAATGAAGCCCTCAAAACTCAAGAGGGATTTAAATAATAAACATAAAGACATGAGTTCAAAGCCGAAAGAGTTCTTTGAAAGGAAGCATGTTGATTTAAAAGGCTGCCAGAAACATCTTTGATGTGTCACACATAAATACTTGCGCTTTGTGAGCTTCGTATAAAGTAGCCCTTTGAGATGCTAAGGCTAAAAAGTTGTACAAAATTGGGAGACTCTAGTGATGGGGTTTATTAACCTTTAAATGCCGAATGGCACACCCGTGGCCCGCTTAGCTCCGAGGCTGCTCAAAGATGTCATTTTTGTCATAGAATCAAAAGTTTTGGAGGAGAAGAAAGACGAGGCATCCTTTTCCTCCTGCTCTCCCAAGGCCAAAAGGTCTTGCATATTGGGGGAGGGAAGAGAAAACAAACAATCGAGAGTGCCTTGCTCAAAGTGTACACCTCTGCCGAGGTGAGACCCTCTCTCGCAACCCAAGGAGATGCAATAAACTGAACCCCAGGACTAAGTCCTACCCCAAAAGTCCCTTCCCTTTGTTCTTTTTTTCTTCCTTTTCCGCATATGTTGTGTTTTACTATGTTTACGTTCATTCATTTGCAGACCATGAAGTAGAGCGGGTGTAAACTTGTGCATGCAAAATATCTGTAGCTGTTCGTCTATTTTTTAGTGATTCCTTATTTTTACATAATTAGTTCATAGGTCTTCTTTTTTGCAAATATTTTTAGAAATGGACCCTAAGCGTAAAACTCCGCACGAGGATATTACTGAAGTATTTGTTGACTCTGGTTCGGATGCTTACGAAGAGGAAAGTCAGAGTGAATTTTTGGAAGAACAGCCCGAGAGTGTGAGTTGGGATGGATATCTACACATCAAGGCTGAAGAATAATTAGACAGCATCCCTTTACCGGTGGCCCGAGTGGACTGAAGGATGGTGAGGCTCTGAACATCTCGAGCGATTCGACTCCACTCAGCATTTTCTCCTTTATTTTGCGGAAGTTTTCTAACTCCTGGTGGATGAGACGAACAGGTACTATCACCAATCATACACAAATTAGACGAAGGACCTTCACCACAGCCTGACATGACTATATACGAAACACTTGTTTTTTTCAATAACTATAGAAATGGGAAACGATGTAAGAGATATATTGAGGGACTACTGGTCGACATTGCAACAATTCTATACTCCTTTCTTTAGTGCTATTATGAGACGTGACTGATTTATTCACATTCTCCACTTTCATTTCAATGACAACATTAATGAACCTGATAAGACTGAAGAAAACTGACAGATTATGGAAAATTACAACTCTTTGAAAAGCTCAATGACAGCTATGCTAAGTATTATAAACCTACTGAGCACTTGGCAGTAGATGAAGTCATTGTGCTTTTCAAGGGGAGAGTCATTTTCAAACAATACATTCCTAAAAAGCACAAATGTTTCGGCATAAAAATCTATAAACTCTGCGACAAGACCGGTTATACTTACGACATGAAAGTGTACTTGGGGAAAGACAGACAAATTGCAATGTAAGACATGACAGCGACACATGCAACTGTTAGAGAACTTACTAGGAGAGTGGAAGGGGTTGGGCATATGTTATATAGGGACAATTTCTTCTCTCCTACTCTCTTTGACGATATTCGGTCAAAGAAAATTTATTGTTGTGGCACTGTTAGACAAAACCGAAAAGGCATGAGCAACGATTTTCCCGCACCTACGCACTTAACGAAGCACTTGTACAAAAAACACAAAGAAAAATGCCCGCCCATAGAATATTGCCCCCCTTTGTTATCGCTGCCATTTGCAATCGCCGAACAGAAACACTTAAGGCTCGGCCCTATGGCTACTCGCCTTCGTCAATTTCATCCCTATTTCCCGTTCATCCCTTGTTCCTATGGTTACATAATCTACTCAAGCAATTAACAAATACCAAATTGAGGAGTCGCCCATTCAAACTACCCCTCTCATCTGCTGCCATCACGTGACCGCCGCTTTCACCAGGGCGACACGGCTTGGTCGCTGGCAGAACAGACTCCCAGAGTCAGAGAGCTGAATGAGCGTCGGTCTACGCTACGCGCTTGTTGTTTGTCGCAGTGAGAGAAGAAACCACCATTACGACGAGAAGAGTTTTACTGAACTATTCCTGTGGACACCTTGTAACTATAAACAATACCCATGAATTGTTTTACGTTACGAGACAAGTGTGCGTCTCAAGTTTATTTGTTTTCCTGTTTGTTATAATCTGTCATTAAAATATAGCAATTAGTTAGAGATTGATTGATTGATGATTTCATGATAGTCACACAGAGTAGCCGGCTGGCCTGGGGCATTGTCAACCAACAATAATATCTTAAATGGTATGTTATTTTCCTCGCAATAGTTTTCAACCTCAGGCACAAAATTGTGGGAAAACCAGTCTTGAAAAATTAGTTGAGTCACCCATGACTTTGGATTAGATTTCCATATAACAGGCAGTGAAGCCTTTGCAATGTTTTTGAGGGCCCTAGGGTTTTCACTGTGGTAAACTAACAGTGGTTTTATTTTGCAGTCCCCAGCAACATATCCTCCTATTAGGAGCGTCAGCCAGTCCTTTGATACCTTGAATCCCGGCATACTTTTTTCTTCTTACGCAATATAAGAACAATCTGGCATTTTCTTCCAGTATAACCCAGTTTCGTCCACATTAAAAATCTGTTGTGGACGGTAATTCTCATTTTCGACGACTTCTGCCAAAATCTTAGTGAACTCTGTGGCTGCTATTGTGTCTGCACTAGCAGCCTCACCAGTCACTTTGATACTGTGCAGTTTAGCACGAACCTTAAGCCTATTAAACCATCCAGAACTTGCGTTGAATGTATCACTACTCTCACCATGCTTATCTTCAAAAAGACTCGATGCTTTTTCCTTATTGAGCCTATGTCTTAATGGCATTCGTCATTGGTATTGATCTTCAATCCAAACAGTAATTTTTCCGTTTCTTCTATTAATATGCCTCTTTTCTTCGTAATAATTGTAGATTGCATTGGCACAGAACTTTTTACGTGTTCTTTAATTCGATCTTTACTAGCATAAGTGCCCGTTGAATTTCAACAGGTTTAATGAATCTAAATTTTTGTCAATGCAACATGTAAAAATCGCAAGAATAAAATTGTGCACTGTTCTAACCATCGAATATTTCCATATTATAAATCTGTTTTAATTAATTAACTAAAATCTCACAGAAATTCTTTGTGTATAAAATAGTACATTTCTTTCTAATAAAATAGCCATTGTTATTAGTTTTAAATTGATTATAGCATTAGGATTTCAATTTCATGAAATAAGCAGAATTCCGGTTCCAAAAAATTGATTCAATCTTCAATTGCCTCAGATAATACTTTAAATAGATTTTGGAATATAATGTACCTCAATATCGTTTATCGTCTGCTCAGCACTCTTGCCTTCTCATTTTCCAAAACAACCACTTTCACCAGTTTTAAATGGATTTCAAACTTAGAAGAGAACTTCATTCAATTCAGTTAAAATAACCACAAATTCCAAAGAAAATCCTTTTATAATATGCAATGTTAACCTAGAATTCATTCATTCTGAAAAGTGAATAAAAGTACCATGTACATATATTTCTTTCAACTAAAATAGCCACTCTTAACAGTTTTTAATGGATTAATGCATTAGCATTTCAATTTCATGAAATAAGCAGAATTCTGGTAACAAAAAAATTTGTTCAATCTTCAATTGCCTCTGATAATACTTTAAATAGATTTTGGAATAAAATGCACCTTAATATCGTTAGCGTCCGCTCACCACTCTGGACTTCTCAGTTTCCGAAACAACAACTTTCAATAGTTTTTAATTGATTTTTGCTTTGAAATATACTTGAGTCAATTCAGTACAACTTCCACTTTACATACTGTAAATTCCAAATAACTCCTTTTATAATAGGCAATGCCAGCCTAAAATTAATTCATTCTGTAAAGTGAATAAATAAAGTTCTTTCTTTAAACTATAATAGCCACTGTTATTAGATTTAAATGGATTATAAGCCTTAGAACTTACTCTATATTAAATAAGCACCAAAATTCCTTTTATAAAAACAAATCAATTCATTAAAAGATCCACTGTTGTTTCTTCGAAAATTGCCTGTTAACAGTTTTAAATGTCCTTTTAATTTTAACTGAATTGTAATTTATATTCATTTCCAAACTTCGCCATTGTTACGAGGAATAACAATATAAATTCGTAAGCACGTATGGTTTACAAAGAATTTAATTTAAGAATGCTTTTTATTTCCAATGTTTCTAAAATGACACTGTTGATACTTAAAATTTTTTATATTTACGTTAATATACTTATTTTCCACAAAACACGCCAATCTTTCCCATTCCTTCCTCTCTCCCATATGGAAGCACTCAAGGCACGCTCATTATAATAATAATTTGAGGAGTAACACTGATAATGGTCGACATAGCAACATCACGTTAAAATGGCGAGATTACCACAAAATATGCAAATTAAACGTTTAACATGGAATATATCGAACTGTGGGCAAAAAAAGACGAACGGAATAAGAAACTTTATAAATTTTTCTTCAAAATGGTTCAAATCCGAATGTCGTCTGTTAATTTCTTCTAATTTTAATTTCCAAATGAATAAAAGCCTGCACGTCAAAAAATCACAGTTTATATGTAAAGTAATGGGAAATGGAAATGCCTCTCTTGTAAACGAACCAAGGAATTTTTTCGCGATTTAAATTCGTCATTCTCTGAATAAGTGTTAATCAAGCATCCCTACCAAATTTCGAGTTTCTATCATTATTATTTCTCGAGCTATTAGCGTTTGCATAGCGTAACCAACCAACCAACAGACGATGGCTAATATTATATTAAATAATTGTTCTAATTGTCAACTCATTCAGCTCATAAACATGCGCAATGTCAACAAACTTTTCACCTTTGTCATGCCTTTTAATAATTTCTATTTTGGTTTCCAAAGTTATAGTTTGCCTCTTCTTATTAATACTCCCAATGTTGTCACCACTCCTACGTTTCTTAGCTATAATGAGGGCTTATACCTAGTTCGTTTATCAAGTTTGTTTTAATGCAATTACGAGACAACTTTCATGCACTTAAAAGCTCTTTCACAATAAAAAACAAATCTAACAAAAGCAATTCTGTCTGCTACGTTTCCTGCAGTGTACAAGTAACGCCATCTATCGAGCAGCTGTCTAACTAACTGTATACGTGCTGCAGTTCAACTACCCTAATGACACATTCTGATCTGCGGATCCATGTATCTGCGAATCGGTGTAACTCAGATCCGTGTAAGTCGGGGACTTACTGTATACAGGAAAGACAGGGATTATGATTGGTAAAAGACTGGGAGGTGCTGTTCTTATAGCAGTTAGAGCCTCGTATTTATCAGAAAGAGTGACAAACTTAGAAACAATTGATGAAAATATTTGGGTTAAAATTAATACAAGTAGCAATGAAAGTCTGTATATATGTGCAGTTTACTTTCCACCAAATACTCAAGTCAATTTTTACCAAAGATTGCATGATAAAATTCTGTCTAGTAATATTTTGAATGAAAATATTATTATAGTTGGAGATTATAATGCTTCTTGTTTTACAATGGACTCTTATGAAGATGAAATATCAATGGAATTAAATGTGTTCTTAAATTGTGCAGGATTGATACAAAGAAATGATATTGTGAATGAAAATCAGAAAATTCTGGATTTGGTGCTGACGAATTGTAATACCATTTATGTTCATCATGCACAATATAGTAATGTTTTAGAGTTGGGAGCAGGAACGAAGGTGGGTGAGTCATATTTCCTGCGCAGAGAGAGAGGGTATATGCATTACATTGCTGCCAAACCACCAGTCAATATACACATACGTTCGGAACACAACATACGAATCTAACCAATATAAAATGTAAATTAGAATACAACATGCTAGAAATGACTATTCTGTACACAATACCTGAGTATTCAATCTGAGTTGTCTTCATCGGTGTCGCTGGAGTTTGATTCTTCCGAATCAGATTCCTGTAGGTTTATAATGATTGGTTCCAACATGTCGTCTCTGGCTATCTCCCTCTGAAAATCTTCTTCCTGCAATTTCTCTGCATGTTTCACACAACTCTCCCATGCGGAAACCTGTATACTTTCTATAGCCTCGTGAGTTAATCGCTCAATGTCGGCAATTTTGAAAGTATTATTCCTCTCAGCAACAAATGATTTTACTTGCGCCCAAATTAACTCAATTGCAGTGTAATGGCAATGGTAGGGCGGTAGGCGCACCACTCTGTGGCCGTGTTTTCTTGCAATGCAATCCAATTCATACGATTTTTGATGTGGCTTATTCATATTCACCAACTGCACTGTGAGGAATGTTTTTAGAAGCTAACCATGCCATTATATCACCTTTCCTGGTATTTGTGCATGGAGTCTTTTCCGTCATAACCGAATGGATACTTGCATTGTCCATTACAATGATTGATTGTGGAGCGAGGTAGGGCAGAAACTGTTCTTCAAACCACTTTTTAAAAGTATTTGCATTCATTTCAGAATGATAATCTGTCGTAGTTTTAGATTTTGATCGGAAAATTAATTTACTTTCTGGAATGAATCCCGTGGCTGCTGAACCGGCATGGCATACAATGAGGCGACCACCTTTACCGATGGGAACCTTTAGTCCACCAGAACCATCGCTCATCTTCCAGCAACTCTTTTTCGTGTGGTTTTGATTAACCCAGGTTTCGTCTAAATAGTATACCTGAGCTGTGCCTGCTTTCCTAATTTCATGCATCATCCTCAGAAACATCATCCTTGCAGCTACAATATCACTCCGTTCCATTAAAAACTTTCTTCCATCATTGGATCTTTTGTATTTGAAGCCAATTGATTTTAATATTCTAAGTATTGACCATTTGCTTCCAGGGTATCCAACAGAATCTTTCATTTTTACTACAAGTTTTTCTGCTGTAGGGAATTCTCCATCGGCGTACATATCAAAAATAATTCGTCGCAACACATTTTTATCGAAGTCATCCAAGTCTGTGCTTACTTTTTCACGGTTATGATGTTTCCCGGGCGACCGAAACAGCACAGTTCCACTGGTGCTTAATGAAGATTTTGCTTCACTTGTAATTCTTGGTACAGTTCGTAGTCCAATGCCACAAGCACTCGCCGTTCGCTCTTGACACCTGGCAACATTGCAACCAGCTACGCCCTTTGCTTCACTCGCTTCCTCGGATTCTTTTTTAAAGTACCGATACACTTTATATACCATCTCTCTTGCTTGTTTATGCAAAACCTTGCGTTTACTACCATCCCCCTCCATTCTTGATCACAAAAAGCAGGTAGTATTTAACCCACAATAGAACAAACACAAATTCACACGGAAGCCACTCCGCAAACGTACGAACCGCACACCGTGAACTATTGAAACTGACTGACGTGGATTGGTTAAGTGAGAAATCACGTGACACTCCCTCATGCTGCGCGTAGACTTTCCACCCGCCTTCGTTCGTGCTCTCTACTCTAGTTAAAGAAGATTTGCATCATCCTGCTTTGGAATTAATATTAGATATTGGTAAAGAAACTGAAGAAAATTTAGAGTATATTTCTGAGTCTTATAATTTTAAAAGAGGTAATTATCAATGCTTATATTATGAATTACTATATAAAGACTGGAAATTATTAGAAAGTATCAATGATGTTAATGAAGCCGTGGAGATATTATACAGATATATCTATGAAGCTATGAATATTTCTATTCCTAAATGTAAGCAGTTTAAGCATAAGTATCCATTTTGGTTCACTTGTGAAATAATTAAAAAAATAAGAGCCCGACATAGGCATTGGAAATTGTACAAATGCAAAAATTCTTCGTATCATTTGTGGAAATACCACTTGTTGAATCTTGATGTTAAAAACCAAATACAATCATCTTATGATGCATATATAAAGGGTATAGAAAACAGTCTTCAATCAGGAAGTACAGATAGATTTTGGCAATTTCTTAGAAATAAAAAAACGGATAGGTCTACCCCACAGTCAATGAAGCTAAATGATAATGTTTTGAACAAACCACTTGATATTGCAAATGGTTTCCAGGAATATTTTAAATCTGTATATGCACCAAATTTAACTAATGATATGTCATCTTTTGAACAATGTGATATTACATTTCTGGATGATGTTAATGTTGAATACATGACAAAAAAAGATATTTTAGATGCTACAAAGAAATTGAAACCAAAAAAATCAACTGGCCCAGATGAAATTCCAGCATATATTATTAAGGCATGTACAGATATTTTTTTACATCCATTGTAATATATATTTAACTTATCGCTTCAATCATCAACATACCCTGAAAAATGGAAGTTAGCTAAAGTCTGTCCTATTTATAAAAAAGGTGATAAATGTGATATTAGCAATTACAGACCTATATCATTATTAAGTGTATTTTCTAAAATATTTGAAATTATTATATATAAGTATATTTATAGTCAGGTGGAATCAATTCTTAGTCCCTATCAATATGGTTTTAGATGCGGGAGGTCCACAGTATCTAATTTAGTTAATTTTTCTGATTTTATTTATGGAAATTTAGATAAAGGTGGCCAAGGAGATGTAATTTATACTGACTTCCAGAAGGCTTTTGACAAAGTACAACATAATTTATTGTTACAGAAACAAAAAATGGGATTTAACATTTTGTTATTAAAATTACGAAAGTCATACCTTGAAGGCAGAAAACAATATGTAATGTTTAAAGGTAACAAATCTGAATTATATGATACAACTTCAGATGTACCCCAAGGTTCCAATCTTGCTCCTTCACTCTTTCTTTTATTTCTTAATGATTTACCAAGTTGTATTTCTTATTCTCACTGTCTCATGTATGCTGATGATATAAGTTGTTTAAAAGTATTATTGATACTGAAGATTCTGATTTACTTCAATGTGATTTAAATAATTTGATGGAATGGAGCAAGTTAAATAGCCTTCATTTTAATGTAAAAACATGTTTTTTTTATACAAAAGGAAAAGGAAATATTTTGATAACTGCTATTCCATGGGTGGTTCACTTTTAAAAAAAGAGGTAAAAGTGAAGGACTTACATGTTATTTTCAATAAAAAACTTACTTTTGTATCACATATACTTGATATCATATCTAGAGCCTCAAAAACTTTGAGTTTTGTATATAGAAATAGCAGTTTTTTTCAAATAGCAGCTCGATATTAATATTGTATTATGCTTATGTTCGAAGTATACTTGAATATGCATCGATTGTTTGGGCCCCCTATTCTAAAAAATATATAGATGCAATAGAAATCATTCAAAAGAAATTAATAAGAGTTTTATACTGGAGGCAGTTTGGATATTATCCCATGTATTATTATTATATATCATATGATAATCTTTTACGTCATTATGGTATTAGTAACTTACAAACATGAAGTCTGGGTGCTTATTTATGTATGATTTGATAAATAGTGGTACAGATAGTTTGTTATTGGAAAAAATAAATTTTTATGTACCTTCATTTAGAAGTAGAAACTGTAAAATATTTTTTGTACACCGAGTTAATTACAAATATTGTTTTAATTCTCCCTTGATTAGAATATCTAGGACGTTAAACAAAATATCCTCATTTATTGATTTAAATGTCAATAGGAAAAAATTTATTTGTGATATTAACATGTGCTTCTGTTAAATTTATATTGGAGTATTTCTATTTCTTTGCATATAATTTCTATACTGTTTAATTTGACCACATGATGTGAATTTCTCTTTTGTATTGATAAGGCTCTTCCTTTTTAAAGGTAGAACTGTAAACTAAATAAATAAATACTTAAAAAATGGTATTTTTGATCCTAACATGATTTTTATGTGGATGACAATAATATCATAGAGGAAGCAAACCCACTGTTTTTCCAATAGAAATTCCTTGTCTTTTCGTTGATCCATACTTCGTGGATTCAGATCGAACCGAAACCGAACCACTTCTGCAAAAAATTATGGTTCGGTTTTCGGTTAATTGAAAAATTAATCAGTGGTTTCGGTTCGGTTCGCGGTTCAGCAAAATGGCTGCGGTTCAGTTCAGCTGTTTGGTTCGCAGCTCTGCTTTAATTTATTAAAAGTGTTGGGTTGGCTGACAGACAGCGCCATTATGTGATAGCTCAAAATGTTTGATCGTCAGCTGAAGAACGAAAGTCCGAATTCGGCATACAAAAGGTGGTTAGGGGCGAGAATTTACAATGTACGAACGAGCGAATTGTACGGATGTCGAATGTACGGATGTCGAGGACTGCCTGTATATTGTTTTAGTCTAATGTAGGTAAAGTCTGTATTTCATTAAAACATTTTGGTGAAAAGCATCTCTCTATATTTTATTTTACTATACTATTTTTGGTATTTAGTAGGCACTGTAAGGACCAAATGTGTGTTAAACTGTACGTAACGACCGCTAGGGATGTAAGATTCGGTTAACGACCATTCGCAAGAATGGATCGATGTCAGTAACCAAGGGTCGCCTGTATTTACATTATACTAGTTTGCAGCGATTTTCCCCGCACCTCCGCATTCAACGAAGCACTTGTCGAATAAACGCGACAAAAAACGCCCACCATCGAATATCGCCTGTCCGTCGTTATCGGCGTCTTTCGTAATCGGCGAACGGAAAGGCAAAATCCTCTCCGCCAAATAGCTGGTCCCACACCAACGCGCTTTATATAGGGCGAATATTACCCCTATTTCCCATTTCCTCCTTTCTCTCATGGTTATATAACGTTATCAAGAAATTAACCAATACGAAGTCGAGGGGTCGCCCATTTAAGCTACCCGCCGAATCTCCCCTAAACCGCTCCATCACATGACCGGGGCTTTCGAGAGAACGAGTGGGCAGATATCCCGAGAGAGCATCAGCTGAGGGTCGCCGCCGGGAAGAGTAAGAGAGTCCGAGCGACAGAGAGAGAGAGGAGCAGATCCTACAAGTCGAGAAGATTTTCCTCGCAAGTCATGTGTGCTGAAAGTTTCCTGAGGACAGAGTGTAACTAAATTTGACATTCATGAAGTGTTTTATGTTGCGAGACTAGTTTTATGTCTCAAGAGCTTTGTATGCTGTTATGTTATAATTTGATATTCACGAAGTGTCTAAGTTGCGAGACTATTGTTACGTCTCAAGAGCATTTGTTTTGCTGTTATGTTGTTATATCTTGTAAAATATAACATTTAGTTAGAGGATTATGTGGCTTCGCTTTTTGGTCGCCACAAGCTGAAGTGCACGATGTTGCCAGGGTTTAATATCACAAAAAATATCCGGTTAGAGAGAGAGAGGACGGGAAATAACCATCAGCGTTCATATAATGGGGTGCCAATTCACCAAGCGTCACTTCAAGCTCGCGGTAGTCTTATAGTATCAGCGTTTTTCTGAATAAATAGCTTTCGCTTCTGTTAAAGATGCTTATGTTTTAACAAATTTAATGTGGACGGTTAACGTTTTCACGAATTCATTCCATTTGCTGATCTATAGAATGAAGTTAAATATTGAATATTGAGAAAGTCAAAAGAACACGAAAAATATGCCACGCTTTCTCGTTATCCAAATATAAATTCGCATATTTCGAGAACGAAATATGATATCGGAATGAATCCTTCAGGTGCTGTCTCCTTAATCCTTCGTCTACATTTCATAGGAGACACTTTGAGTGTATCTCTAATAGAATGTAAACTCAATAGATTCATTTTTCCACTACACCGACGTAAATTTTTTCGTCGGGTAAGGATACATAATTTTTATTTCACTAACGGCTGAAGTTATTCACATTCTGTTAAGTTCTTCAGCGAGTGGAGATATGGAGCAATATGCCATAATTTTCTCAACAATTTGAGTACAGCCATGTGTTCGTTATCGTCGTTGACATTTTGCGAAAAAATCTTAAACGCATGCAGCGAATTTTCGGAAATTTACGAATTTTTCTAGTCGAACCCGGGACACCGAGGTGAAAAGTCGCAGTGTTTCTATAGTGTACTCTATACTTCACACTATTCCAAAAAAATTCAGCTCCCTATTCCATGACTTACGGAAAATTCACCGACCACAATTCACCAAAAGACAATTCACCCAAAGACAATTCACCAACCACAATTCACCAATTCACAATTCACCGAAACCACAATTCACCGAATCACAATTCTCTGTAAAGTAAATTCACCGACCCACAATTGATCGAATGTAGTATTCATCGAAATTTCCAGTTCACCTTGTGAAGATGAGGAAGAGCTGAAGTAATATAAACGGAATGTTGGCAACAATAACAGGTAACAACAAACCATAAACGTTTAAGGAGGAGTGGGCATGGGGATGAGAGAAGGAAGATGGAAAAGTATGACAAAATAAAATAATGGCATCATGGATATCCTTCCATTGCAAATAACTCGTACATGAATAATAAATAAACCAATTACGCTCACGGGAGTGGGGGGAGGAGACGGGGAAGGTTAAACATTTAAAAACGGAATACTGGCACCATTGGTGTCATTCGATTGCAAATAACTCATAGATGAGTAATAAACAATAAATAAACAAATTACTCACTCAAGGCTTATGGTAGGGGTAGGACAGGGGGAAAGGTTAAAAATTAAGAAATGTAATACTGTCACCATGGGTGTCATTCGATTGCAAATAACTCGTAGATGAATAATTAACAATAAATAAACAAATTACACACTCAAGGCTTAAGGTAGGGGAAGGAAAGGGGAAAGGTTAAACTTTAAGAAACGTAATACTGTCACCACGAGTGTCAATCAATTGCAAATACCTCGTGGATGAATAATTAACAATAAATAAACAGGATTTAAAACTTTCCAGGCGAATATTACCAGTGAATCTTTCTCGGGTTTCACACTGGGTGATGTCTAGAATAGAATTCGACATTTTGGCGTAAGTCACATGCACCATCTTCAGGAAAACCCAGTTTTCCTGAAGATGGTCCATGTGACTTACGCCGAAACGTCGAATTCTATTCTTGACATCACCCGGTGTGAAACCCGAGAAAGATTCACTAATAAATAAACAAATTACGCACTCAAGACTTATGGTAGGGAAAGGAGAGGAGGAAAGTTAAACAGTAAGGAAGGTAATACTAGCATCATGGATGTCATTCGATTGCAAATAACTCGTAGATGAATAATAAACAATAAATAAACAAATTACGCACTCAAGGCTTATGGTAGGGGAAGGAGAGGAGGAAAGTTAAACGTTAAGGAAGGTAATACTAGCACCATGGGTGTCATTAGATTGCAAATAACTCGTAGATTAATAATTAGGAATAAATAAACAAATCACGCACTCAAGGCTTATGGTAGGGGAAGGAGAGGAGGAAAGTTAAACATTAAAGAACGTAATATTAGCACCATGGGTGTCATTCTATTGCAAATAACTCGTACATGAATAATTAACAATAAATAAACAAATCATGCACTCAAGGCATATGGTAGGGGAAGGAGAAGAGGAAAGGTAAACATTAAAGAACGTAATACTAGCACCATGGGTGTCATTGGATTGCAAATAACTCGTAGATGAATAATTAACAATAAATAAACAAATGACTCACTCAAGGCTCATTGTAGGGGAAGGAGAGGAGGAAAGTTAAACATTAAGGAAGGTAATACTAGTACCATGGGTGTCATTCGATTGCAGGTAGATGATTAATAAACAATAAATAAGCAAATCACGCACTCAAGGCTTATGTTAGGGGGAGGGTAGTGGGAAGGTCAAACATTAAAAAAACGAAATACTGGCACTATGGGTGTCATTCAATTGCAAAAAACTCGTAGATGAATAATTAACATTAAATAAACAAATGCCGCACTCAAGGCTTACGGTAGGAGGAGAAGAGGGGCAAGGTTAAACATTAAAAAAACGTATTACTGGCACCATGAGTGTCATTCGATTGAAAATAACTCGTAGATGAATAATTAATAATAAATAAACAAATGACGCACACAACGCTGGTGGGGGGGGGGGTTAGCCCAACTTACTAGTTTTTATCGAAAAAGTTGAATCAAAGCCAATGTTCAATCATGGACAACATGGGCGTCGGTAGAAAATTTTTCAGGGATGGGCAAAACACAAAAATGCCTATTACCCACGTGGGGATGCAATTTTTCCCTATCTGGCAAAATTTTACTTAACCGGCCCCTAACTAACCTGAAATCCTCACCACTGAATCACTATGAATTATATTATCACAGTGTTGAATATCCTCTTGAAATTAATTCAAATTATATTTTAAATGGCTAATTTATTTCCCTTAAAGCAGCTTAGAATCATATCTCGGTATGAGCCGGAACGCACCGGTATGCCGCTCCAGCTCATCAGACGCGATGATGATACCATTCTCTTTCGACAGACACTTAGAGATACCGTCCCTTATAACAAGCATCCCATTTCATAAAAATTTCCGTTCCACAACCAATACAAGCATTCCGTTTCATAACATTTTCCATTTTGAGCACTGATTAAAAACCACTCCGACCTGATTAATACTTTGACACAAATCCCCTATCTCCGTACACCCGATCTTTCTTCCCCTCACTTTCCTCTTCCCGTCTACATCTCGGTGATATTCAACCCTTTCGATCAGCGTGCCCCTTGGAAAACTTTCAAGATGTGCATACCCACTGGTATTATCACATAATACGAACAATTCCACAGAAAATCTTTAAATGATTAGAATTAATTTTGGTCGACTAAATTTGTATTCACTGCACCTAATTGTAAAGGTTATGAAAAATGAATCTTTTGCGTATCCTGAAAAAACCTTCCGTATTTCCGATTGAATACCAATATTTATCTCCATCCTCCTCGCCATCCTCCCTCTACGTCTCTTTCGAGCGCATATAGACACCGCATTGACACTTTTGCATTACACACGTGAAATGATACAATTGGCATGGTTAGTTAAAAACGCGGAATTATGCCCAAATTCGAGCGAATCCGAATATAAGGATAATATGACCTTCAAAATAAGAAATGTTCCTTTTTCTTTAAAATATTCTTGGTCCATAGAACGCATGTCAAATTTTCCAATTTTCATTTGCAATAGGAACAAGGGTTGCTGAGCAGAATTTTAAATATTACATATTATCTTACAAGAAATGAAAATAATCCCTAATGGTCGATCTCGCGACATTTTTCGAGATATATTATGCCGTTACCTTCATATATCCCATTTAAATGTCCTGTCAAATTTTCGATCCTCTGTGTACACTATTTAACGAATTGTCCGAATTTCTATACAGCGTGACACACAGACCAAACAAATAACCAGTCAGAGGACAAACCAATTAATACTGCCCTTTATTATAATTCGAATCTTGCACATGGGCAGACGGACGAATGAAGTGAAAATAGAAGTTTAAAAAATAACACGAAATAAATCCAAAATCTAAGAAATCGGAATTACAAAGTGGTCATGAGATAAGTATGTATGTACTTCGATTTTCAAAGACGCAAATATAAATGAACAGAGAATAATAACTCTATCTACTAAAATTCGAAACAACAAGGCAAGCATCATTTATGACGTTCAATAAACATAATAAAATTCGATGTATAAATTGTACATCGAGAAGAATACCTTAATGGTTTATGGATCAGATCCGGGGCCATGTTTTGCTCTTCCATTTCGACCCTCATTAGAGAGGATTAGTGACCCTCACTAGGACTCAGTCTAGTCTATCCTCACAGCGGGTGGTGAAATTCCCGATCCATCATTGCAAAATTTCAAGACTTTTTGCAAATAAGACTATTGAAAGTAACATCATTGCATTGCGGTGAAAATCCTGATTATTGGCGTTTTTCAAACGAAATTCTATGATACATATTAACGGAATTAGTATTCTTTTCATGATTACAATATTATCTCTATACATACGATATACTACATATATAGGAAAGTAAAAAATCAATTTATAATTTCATTACGTTATGTATAACGTTTTTTTTTAGCACTTTGCTGTACGAGCATACGAACTTATACATGACGAACTAATAATTATTGAATCAAGCACCCCCTGCCTCCAAATTTTTTTATCGTCATATAGACTATGTTACCCGCAGGGAAAAATTATAGATCTATGTGAAGTGTGGTCACGATATCTTCAAAGGTGTGGAAATCACAATTTGTGGAAAATGTACATCTAATTATTTACTTTACTGTCACAATTTTAAAAACTGTTTGCTTATGGAGAACTCTATTCCACATGAAAATATCATTAAAATCATTTATTATTAATACTAGTATACTATATTTTCTGATATTTGAAGTACCGAGTTCGAATCTTGACGGGAAATAATTTAAAAAAGCAAATATAAACACTTCTTCACTGATTTCCGTGCTTTTATTAAGGGGCAATAATGGGGCCAAAATAGGCCCTCAGCATTGGAATTTCAACGATTTTGGATTATTTCCTTCGGTTGTGACCAAAACCTATAATCGTGCCAAATATCAAGTTTCTAGCTCATCGGGAAGTGCCTCATAATTTGTATTCTCCTCCTATATCTTATGATGGGAAATAATTTAAAAAGCAAACTTAAAAACCCCTACACTGATTTATGGGCTTTCCTTATGGGGCAATGCGTGACGAGTTTGTCCTGCGACGAATTGACGTGCGATGAGTTTGTCATGCGACAAATTGACGTGCGATGAGTTGTCTTGCGACGACTTGACATGCGACGATTTGACGATATACCATAAGGTGGCCATATAGTTAAGATTAAAACATTATTGTGAAAAGGAGAATGTTCTTTTCTTTTAAGTGAATTTTCACCTCACAATCAGTTGGAACGAAAATCACCTGTGGTTTTACCGTTAATAGTTTTCTATTGTTCTGAAATTTTAAACATTTTTAAACGTGATTAAATCGTCAAATGTAATATTTTCATTAGTAGTTAATTACCAACCAAATTTGTTTGTATACAAACTGCTTCCAAGTATATGGCATTCAAATATAACGATAATCTACAACCGTATCACTTTCGCCAAGTCCAGCATCATTTCTTGTGTAATTACTCCTTTCTGAAATGTTAACTTTTATGTTTTGTAAGCATGAAACTCGTGAACAGACAACGTTGTCCATCAATGGCACCTGGAAATGTGTAAAAATGTAAATATTATATTAGATATTATTTTAAAACGTGAAAAAATTGGACATGCAAAAAAACTTATCACGTTGCATAAGGATGGCGAGAGTTCTCGCCATTCAAACGTCACTTTATTGTAACAAATACCTTATTTATTGATACCACCAGGGCCGTCTATAGGCAGTAAGCAGGTAAGGCACCGCCATAGGGCGGCACCTCACTGGGTGCGACAAATGCGTTGGTCTCGTATTCGCCCAAATTGCGTTAGTCATAACTCATTTTCGTTGAAAAAAGACAACATATTCATATCTGTCAAATACGAAAAAATATGGCGAGGCTAAAGTTTAGATGCAAACACAAAAGTCGATATCAATGCAAGCCTCCAGCTTCTACCCACCCCGGCGACTGATAATAAAAGGCGGCACTTGGGTTTTCTTATTTCCACCGCATCGGGCTTCGTTACACATCCCACGGGCTATTTCCCCACCCCTCTTACATCCTTTGCCTTCCTCCCCCATCCGACTCTTTTGTTTCCCCTTGTGGTAACAGGGGCTGTAAATTCGACTGCCCCTGAGCTTGAGACGAAAATAATGGTATGGGAGAGAAATTATTGTTCCTAGCGGATTCTTAGGAACATGAAAGGAAATTGAAAACTGTTTTTAATAGCGAAATTTAAGTGACCAGATTTCCAAGAGCATTGAGTGCGTGATTTGTTTATTTATTGTTTATAAGTTATTTGCAATGGAATGACATCCATGGTGCCAGTATTAAGTTTAATGATGTTTAACCATCTCCCCCTCTTCCCTCTACGATAACCCTTGAGAGCGTGATTGGTTTATTTATTGTTAATTATTCATTAGCGAGATATTTGCAATCGAATGACACCCATGGTGCCAGTATTTCGTTTTTTAATGTTTAACCATCCTCCTTTCCTCCCCCTACCATTAGCCTTGAGAGCGGCATTTGTTTATTTCTTCTATTATTGATATACGAGTTATTTGCAATCAAATGACACCCATGGCGGCAGTATTACGTTCCTTAATGTTTAACCTTTCCCATTTCCTCCCCCTACCATATGCGTTGAGTGCGTCATTTGTCTCTTTATTGTTTATTATTCATCTACGATTTATTAGCCATCAAATGACGTCCATGGTTCCAGCATCCCTCCCCCTACCATAAGTCTTGAGTGGGTCATTTGTTTATTTATTGTTTATTATTTATCTACAAGTTATTTTCAAACGAATGACACACATGGTGCTGGTATTCCATTTTTAAATGTTTAACCTTCTCCCTCTCCACCCCCTACCATAAGGCTTAAGTGCATCAATTGTATCTTTATTGTTTATTATTCATCTACGAGTTATTTGCAATCAAATGCCACCCTTGGTTCTAGTATTACGTTTATAAATGATTAACCTTCCCCTCTCCTCCCCCTGCCGTAAGCGTTGACTGCACAATTTGTTTATTTATTGTTAAATATTCATCTATGAGTTAATTGCAGTTGAATAACACCCATAGTTCCAGTATTTCGTTTTTTAATGTTTGACCTTCCCACTACCCTCCCCCTAACATAACCCTTGAGTGAGTGATTTGTTTATTTATTGTTTATTATTCATCTATGTGTTATTTGCAATCAAATGTCACCCATGGTGCAAGTATTACGTTTCCAAATGTTTAACCTTTCCCCTGTCCTCCCCATACCATAAGCCTTGAGTGCATAATTTGTTTATTTATTGTTAATTATTCATCTACGAGTTACTTGCAATCGAATGGCACCCATGGTGACAGTATTACGTTCTTTAATGTTTAACCTTTCTTCTTTCCTCCCCGTACCATAAGCGTTGAGTGCGTAATTTATTTATTGATAATTATTCATCTACAAGTTATTTTCAATCGAATGACACCGATGGTGCTAGTATTCGGTCTTTAAATATTTACCCTTTCCCATTTCCTCCTCCTACCATAAGCCTTGAGTGCGTGATTTGTTTATTTATTGTTTATTATTAACCTACGAGTCATTTGAATCGAATGACACCCATGGTGACAGTATTACGTTCTTTAATGTTTAACTTTCCTCCTCTCCTTCCCCTACCATAAGCCTTGAGTGAGTCATTTGTTTATTTATTGTTTATTATTCATCTACGAGTTATTTGCAATCACATGACATCCATGGTGCTAGTATTAGGTTATTGAATGTTTAACTTTCCTCCTCTCCACCCCCTACCATAAGCCTTGAGTGAGTCATTTGTTTATTTATTGTTCATTATTCATCTGAGAGTTATTTGCAATCGAACGGCATCCATGGTGACAGTATTACGTTTTTTAATGTTTGACCTTCCTCCTTTCCTCCCCATACCATAAGCGTTGAGTGCGTAATTTATTTATTGATAATTATTCACCTACGAGTTATTTGCAATCGAATAACACCCATGTAGCTCGTACTCTGTTTTTAAGTGTTTAACCTTCCCCCTACCATAAGCCTAGAGTGCGTAATTTGTTTATTTATTGTTAATTATTCATCTACGAGTTATTTGCAATCAAATGACATCCATGGTGACAGTATTACGTTTCTTAATGTTTAACCTTTCCTCCTCTTCTTCCCCTACCATAATCCTTGAGTGAGTGATTTGTTTATTTATTGTTAATTATTCAATTACAAGTTATTTGCAATCGACTGAAACCCATGGTGCTAGTATTACGTTTCGTAATGTTTAACCTTCACTTTCTCCTCCCCCTACCATAAGCCTTGAGTGCGAAATTTGTTTATTTATTGTTTATTATTCCTCAATGAGTTATTTGCAATCGCATGACATCCATGATGCTAGTATTACGTTCTTTAATGTTTAACCTTCACCCTTTCCTTCCCCTACCATAAGCCTTGAGTGCGTAATTTGTTTATTTATTGTTTATTATTCAGGTACGAGTTATTTGCAATCGATTGACATCCATGGTGCCAGTATTCCGTTTTTAAATGTTTAACCTTCCCCTACTCCCGTGAGCGTAATTTTTTTATTTATTATTCATGTACGAGTTATTTGCAATGGAAGGATATCCATGATGCCATTATTTCATTTCGTCATACTATTCGATCTTCCTTCTCTCATCCCCATACCCACACCTCCTTAAACGTTAATGGTTTATTGTTACCTGTCATTGTTGCCAACATTACGTTTATATTACTTCCGCTCTACCCCATCTTCACAAGGTGAACTGGAAATTTCGATGAATACTACAGTCGATCAATTGTGGGTCGGTGAATTTACTTTTCGTTGAATTGTGGTTTTGGTGAAGTTTATCGGTGAATTGTGAATCAGTGAATTGTCTTTCGGTGAATTGTGGTCAGTGAATCGTCCTAGATCCCTATTCCAAATGGTATACACGGTATGGTGGTTTAAATTTTTTGCGTGTAATTAAACGGGAAATATTCCGGATGGTCTGGAAATGTTCTCTTCTAATTATTGTAGCAACCCACCATACCTACGAATGTACCAAATTTCATTTCTGTAACTTATCGGGAAGTGCCCGAAATTAATTTTTGAAAATGGCACAATGCATTTTAAATTAGAAAAAACGGATCTTTAGGAATTTATGGAGCCGAACCCAGGACACTTGGGTGAGATTTTCGATTTTTTCTGGAGGTTTCTCCATTCCATCCACTATCCCTTAAAATTTCAGCCCTGTGAAAAATGCACATTGACAACCCCTTAAACACGCCTAAAATAAGATGTTTTTAAATAATTAATCATTTCACAAGCCATTAATTGAAAAAAAGGCCATGTTAGGACATTCCCCATTTCAATATGAATTCAGTGATACCTAATACATATATGTGTGGTTAACCGTCTTCGCAGGAAAAATTCAGAATCAAAAAACCCTTCCAATTTTATATATATTATAGATAAAGGAGATTAACTAATTAAATGATTAACTCTAATCCTCTATCTGCCTGGCAATTGAAAGAAGGAGAAGCATTCGATGAATTGTAGCAGCTCACTTTTGGGATAGCAATCATTTTCCATTAGTCCGAGTTAGGGCCCTAGAGATGAGGGTGATATCTTCTGTAATAATTTACTGACTCCGAACGTTTTTTATACAGATTTATACGTTAATTACAAAGAAATTTGACGTTTTATCTCTATCAATCGATAATAGAAAGAAGTTCTCATTTTTGCTTTTCTAACAAAAATTTGAAAAGAAATGCCATCGATACAGCACATTAATAAAAACTATGCTTTATCAGCAACAATGTAACAGATACATATAACTGTTATTGATTGCCTGGAATAAAATGTTTGTATTAGTTACCATGTTAGATCAATTTTACCTGAAAAAATGCGTATTATATACGAAAAATTACGGTAGTCCCTTTGGTTGGTTCTGTTGAGTTTTACCTGCTGCCCTGCATTTCATGCTCTTCATGATATCGAGATTTAAAAAGACATTATATCGGACATAGAAACGACAAACGATGTAAAACTTTCCCTTATTTGTAAACGACGTTATATCAAAACAACGAAATCAGAATGACGTAAATAGGAGATTACCTGTACACACACATGCACAGACATCATTCCAAAAATAGGCTAAACGTGTTCTAGGGACCTCAAAACATGTATTTCCGTCGAAATCTCGAAGTCGACTTTTTTCATGAAAACAATACTTTCTCTTTACTACGTATATGGAGAAAGTAAACAAGCTGACAGCCGGGATCAAACCCCAGTCCATCCGCTTAGTAGACATTCACTTTACCCATTCAGCTATCGCCTCTTATGATTGAAGCCTTAAGGTTGAAGGTATATGACGCATCCATGCTTAAACCTGAATTTAAACTGTTAATATCTTTCAAACAAAGACCCATTGGCAAAAATGCCGAGAGATATATTTGATGTTTTAGTTCTAGTTTCACCTCGTAAAAGGGTTTTATGAATTTCAATATTAATGTTATGGCCTCCCCTTGTTAGTATATCGTGAATGAACATAGGGAGCTGTTTCTCACAAGATCTCGTCCTCCTGAAGCCGTGCTGATATTTACTTAGCAAGTTCCGGCTATCTAAGAAGTCCATCACGGCGCTTATGATAATGTGCTCGAGAACCATGCAAGATAGGGAGGTAAGCGAAATTGGCCTGTACATGGTACAAAATGGCTTTTATGATAAAAAACAGGAGTGTCTTGGCAAAAATGGGACATTTGGTCATCCTACTATTAAATAAGTAAAAAGGAGTCACCTGTTTGGGGCGGTATATGTATTTCGTGTGCGAGAAATGGGGAACAAAAACATGATATGATGGCATGCATGTGAACATTCCGCTTACACAAGATCGAGATATCAAATTAAATGCACTTTTCATTAGTCACTGGACCAGATTATGACTTTGAATTTCATTGTAGGCATATTTCGAATTACCATACCAAAAAGTACGCAAAATCCTATGGTGTTGGCCTGGGACTGATCTTAGCTGCGAATTGCACCGTACTTTGAATTATCCGGGATCGAAATAAGTTTTTTACTGTATACAGTAAACCTTCTTCATAACGAAATTGAATTGACCAAATTTGTGGCACTTTGTTGTAAAGAGGTTCTTTCAGATTCATCATATATATGCATATTAGCGTGTTATTGTTGGTTATAACAGTCAGCCAAGCACTGAAGTGAGACCGGATGTGAACATCAATGGGGATCCAAAGATTATTAATATTTATAGTAATAACAAATGATTTATGGAGTCCCAGTTTAATATTATAACTTTTGCCAAGTATTTCTTTATTGAAAATCAGTTTGCAAACGATTTTAGTTAAAGTTTTGGCCTCAGACCCGCCACATCCCCCCTTTGGCAGGCCCTGGGTTATAATTTACACTAACATTTTAGTTAAAGAATGTTTCCAAAAAATTCCTTTATGATAAAAACAATATATTAGTTTTTCATTCCTGTAATATTCTTCAATTTTCATAGTAAAAACAATCTATATGATGTGGTAACTTATGATGTTGGGCATCTCTGAGCTACTGAGCTATATCATTATTATTGATCAAAACTTGGATTACTTTATACTAAACTAGCTTTTCATACCCGGCTTCGCCCAGGTGCATTTCGGACTGCATATAGTTATAATTTTTCCTGCTTAGAAGACAGCTTGAGAAAATGATACATACTAAAACTTCTCCTCTCCTTTCTGTAAACTACATTAGGAGTCTTGAAATAAAGTGGAAAGAACACGAAACGAACCAATACGAAAACTACAAAAACCACCACGAAAAAAGAAATGAATTAAACGCTTACCAATAGTCGGCAGAAAAGGATGTAAACGACAAATAAATAATCGTGGAACATAAATTAAGAGTACAACCAAAGAATATAAGTTCAATGTAAAAACCACCAAGAAAAAAGAAATGAATTAAACTGTAACCAATAGCCGGCATAAAAGGTGTAAACCGACAAATAGGTAATCAAGGAACAAAAATCAAGAGCACAACCAAAGAATATAAACATAGACTACAAAATGAACAACTAACAACGAAAACAAAGAAAACAAACAAAGATCACAAAAAATGGACACGAAACGAAAGCAAATGAAAACAACAAACTAACCAAAACCAACCAACGAATAATCTCCTAAAGCTCAATCTCTCTGATGATGGCGACTGACGCTTTCTATTCAGTTGCTAAATAAACAACCAACAATCACAAAATAGCACGTCGTAGTGATGAGTAAATATTGATTACGCGGAATATGAGTTTGTATGTCAACATGATAACAGGAGAAACTAAATAAGAATACCTGTTATTACTCTAAATACATATAAAATTATTGATCTTAATTGTGTTTTCCATCGTAATTAATTGAATAATAGATTGAGATATTCGAACGAATCGATTTTAAATAATGTAGTAAAATGTTTTACTTTTCTAACGTAATTAATTACGTGAGTGTATCGGTAGTGTTTACATTTTACCCATGGAACTGCAGACACGAATTCTTAATTTTAGTTCAGAAGACATAATAAAGTTCAACAAAAGTATTATTCAAATAAAATCTTTCGAAATTCACTGCGTTACGTGTTCAAAATGTTAATCTAATTTAGTTCTCGTATTAAAATAACAATTACTCAAGAGTGAACCTTATTTCCAATTGATAAAACTCTCTTTTAATTCAACACGATATTATATATTACAAAAAAGTATCTAATTATTATTGAAACGCAAAATAGATGAGCATAGGAAAAAACTTGCATGTTAGCATGAAATGCTCAATTCAGTTTTTATTGATAAACTGATAAAACAAAACACAAAAACTTTAACGTAGTAAGTTAATCATATATCTTCAGTAATTTTCACTTAAAATATGAAATAAAATAAGACAAAAGGCATATAAAAACAATTTAACTTATATCCAAACATACCTATAATGCGAATGACACGATTACAGAAAAAGAAACAGTTCACTAATGTTTATTCGCAGAATTAACCTGTGTATAGAAGACCATAGATAATGAAAGAAAAACATACAATCAAATCAGAAGATATTAAATGAGTATTTCATCAACTATTTCTACGTTTACGACATGTTTATAGTTCAAACGTAATTTGTTTACATCGGTTGCTAAGTATATCCAAATGCTGAGCAATAATGAAAAATAAGATTTTCCCTTCGATTCATCTTATTTGATCTGTAAGCCCCTCTTTTAAAAAATTATTCCAAAAGAGGAGATAATTTACCACAAAAAAGTCTGCGAGAGCATATGTCTGCGATATATATGTAAGGAGTTAAAAAATTCGAGAAATTTACGAAAAAATTTTAAATGGAAATCCCATATAAACGAAAATATTTTATTATAATTAAATAGTACACCGAATCGGTTTAAAAACCTTACTACACCATCGTACACATGATAACGGTTAATATGACACCTTCCTCTTTTTTCTGCATATTGTAGTTTCTGAGCCTTAGCAGAACATACATACGACACCTTACTTTATAGATATGTATAGATTTACTTTTTCAGTATTCAAAACATTTAAATGGCAAATTTTGCTATTTTTAACACTATGTACATTAGAGATGATAGTATATCAATAAATAGTCAAAATCAAATGAAAATATAGCACAAAAAATATTAATGAAAAAATATTTTTGTCCTTTATTTAAATAAAAGTTGTGTATTCAGTTGGTCTTCGACGTATATCACAAAGATCTACTAATGAGAAATTATCTATAGAAAATTTATTTATAAAAAAGAATTTATATATTATTACGTGTTCAATTAATTTTCCTATTAACCCTCCAGCGCCGAATATTGCACTTATGCACCATGAATATGCTGAAGTGTAAACACTCACTGTGTTTGTCTATGACTAATACTGTCGAAGAGAGCGCTACTGCGGATTCCTGGATGTCTAAGCTTTAGTCGTCAACTAGCATTCAGTGATTTCAGTGTATTTTCTTCATGTGTTAACCGATTCTTAGAAGGGCACTTTTGCGATATGGATCTTTCTGGATGGTAAGTTATTTTTTCTTTTATATAACAGTTCAGTATTACTAAATTATGTTTATTTGTTACAATAGGATACAATTTCAACATGCATAGCAAAATTGTTATTATTATTTCTAATAAGTGGATCTGGGATAGACGTTTACCACGCTGTTGCATATGTGCAACGTTTGGCATTGTCACTGCTACGTTACTAGCAATACACTTTTCTGAATTGATTTCGGATGTTTATTTTGTCAAATCAGTGTCAAAGTTTTATAATTTGTTCCAAAGAATCTAAATTTTTATAATACAATTTTTTATTAGCGACAACATTGTTTTAGAGGATGGGCTAACAGTGGAGGAGGCAATGCGACTTGAGGGGGAAGGAGATATAGAAGAAAATGAGAGAGATATTTATTACACCACCAGAAACAGGAGATCGCACGGACGAAGATTCCGCTGACGGAGATGATGGAGGATTAGTAGACAATTTACCTGGAGGAATACTAAGGGCTTCTGCAGAAATCAAATTGCTGAAAAAGAGAATTGTTGGAGGGGACCTGCTTTGTGACAAGTATGAGGATCGGAAAGCCAAAAGGAATTGGATTTCAGGAGATCTTGGACATAACAACAACCAGAAAGAATATGATAATAAGAAATTGCAAAAATGAACAGTACAAAAACATTCAAACCATTTATCGATGATGAAATCATTCAGCTTCTTGTTGATGAATCTAATAAGTATGCCGCATATTTGAAATGCCCCAGCTCTAATACTACACCCGATTAAATGAAAGCTTTTTTGGGAATTTTGTATTTGACTGGATATAACTGTCTTCCAGGAAAGTGAATGTACTGGGAAAAAGAAGATGATGTGCACAATAACCTAGTGGCTAAAGCAATGCGAAGAGACAGATTTTTAGAAATAATGAGATTTATTCACCATGCAGACAATCTAAACCTCGATAAGGAGGATAAATTTAGCAATGTTTGGCCGCTGGCTCAGAGTCTGAAAGAAAAATGTTTGGAAAACTTCGTGCCGTACCAATTCATTGATTATGACGAAGCGATGATCAAATGTTATGGTAGGCACGGTTGCAAACAGTTCATAAAAGGAAAACCTATAAGGTTTGGTTTCAAAGCATGGTGCCTCAACACAGATTATGGATATTTAATAAATTTTGATTTTTATCAGGGAAAAAGCCCAAAATCAAGTAATAACTATGAGAAGGCATTCAGAAAACCTACCGCATCTTTGCTGTAAATGTTGGACGAAATGCCAGATGAAAGTAAATGAATGCCTTACAGCATATTTTTTGACAATTTATTTACAGGTACTCTTGAAAGTAAAAGTATTGCATTTAGATAAAATAAGTCTCTAAAACTCATTTACAATTTTTTCAGGAATGAATTTGCTGCACCATCTGAAACAAAGGGGTTACAATGGAACTGGAACAATACGGGAGAACAGAATTCCAAAGGATTGTCCTTTACCAATCTAAAACAGATATGGCCAAACAGAATCGAGGAGACTCGGAACATAAATCAGACAAGACTGACGGAATAGAAATTATAAAATGGATGGACAACTCCGTAGTTTCAGAAGCCTCTACGGAATATGGTTATGCACAAAAATCCATTGTCGAAAGATTTTCTCAGACGCTGAAAAAAATTATTCAAGATCCCTCAACCGATAGCCATCAAAGAATATAACAGACACATGGGTGGCACCGATCGAATGGACGAAGATGTGAATGCTTTGAGAATCGGTAATTATAATTTCATCGATCTTCACTGTCACTGAATCTTATGGAAAAAAAATCCAATCAAATTTTCTTGCCAGGAATTCGAGGAAAAAAGTGGTGGTGGTCGGTGTTCACATGGATGCTCGATGCCGCCATGAACAAGAAGGCCTGCCAGAAAAATGTGACAAAATTGCAGTTTCGAAGAGAAGTGGTCCAGGAATATTTGAATAGGTACAAAACGCCTTCAAAGGCACCAGGGTCTTCAAAATCTCGTAGTGGGTCAAAAGAAATCTTACGGTATGACAGACTTGACCATTTTGTCCAAGAAATCCCAAACAATAAAAGACGGAGATGTGCCTTGGAAGGTTGTACGTCGATTGTACGCTTTATGTGTATCAAATGCGATGTAGGGTTATGTATTAGTTTTTTTGTCCCCTACCATAACTAACGGTCTGTTATTTCTGGGTTATTTTACATTTTTCTGCACATTTTTCTAGAACTATAGTCTTCGAAATTCCTAAATTTTAATACTCATTCGTATTAATAAAATTATAATAAACCTATTATTACAGTTAATTATGAGCATTGTTTTTTCAACTTCCTTTTTCATAGCATATGACAAGCACGGCATTGGGGGAACTAAAATAGCAGTGGGAGCGCCTAGCGTTGCATATATGCAACGGCTGCTCACGTGTTCCCGGTACATCAGAAATTCCTAAAATCAATTTTCTGTATCCATTCTAACTGTTTTACAAATGCATACCCTCAAAAATATGTAAAATTCACGAAAAAAAATTACCGGCACTGAAGGGTTAATTATACATAGAAGCAGACCTCGTTTTTCACGGGGTTACGTTCCTGAAAACACCACGAAAGACAAAATCATGAAAGAGAAGTAATTAATGCTATCGGAAAAACAGGGTTTAGTTCCCATCCCAGTAAGAATGAATCATTTTTCCTCTGTATTGGTGACCGCAGAAAAATAGAGAACGAGACGAAAAAATGAAATTCAATGAAAGAGAGACATAAGATAAAAGAACACAAAAAAAGTATCATAAAATAAAATCTTATTTAAGTTCCGTCCGTATGTGCGATGTGTGCACCGCACATGGGTGGCCAAACAATAGTCTGACACACACACTATTTTTAAAAGTAATGTGGATTGTATTATAATATGAGTGGTTCAATGCTGAAGTGAACCATGTCCAAAATTGGACTTGGTTCACTTTTTATAAGAAAACAATGCACTAAAATTAGTATTATTCAGAGATGAAGTTAACCAAGTCCATAGTTGCATAAAACTCCGACAGATGGCAGCAGTTCACTTCTTCTCTGATAATAATAGCATGTACGTTACAGCTGTAATGAACCAAGTCCAAAGAGTGTTTGTTTTTATTATGACTGTGTGTATTATAGTCGTTTCTGATTAACAGCTGAGTTATTTCTTATTATTAAACCATTTCACTGTTATTTTAACATGATAATGGATTCAGATTTGTCATTTGAATGCAGTGATGAATATATTCCTTCAAGTGATGAAGAGACTTTTAGCGAATATGAATCTGGTGAGTTTAACCTATATATTTTTTCTCATTATAATACTGTTTTGTTTTTTCATAGTATGATTACTGTATGTCTTTATTACAATTTCAATTTCATCTCAACAGATATTGTAAATAAAAGGAAGACATCAAAACTAATTAATGTACCAATCCAAGGATTTGCCAATGGGTTATACACTCTCATATCAACCGAAAAACCTGGCAAATACCTGTTTATCTTTACTTTCATCCACTGGTAATATTTTATAGACAAATTTTCTTGATCAAAACTGAATCAATAATTATTATTTGCAGAAATTAAATCAACTGAAGCTAATTTACCTGGGACATCTTGAAATTGGTAAATCACAACGTTTCATAAATATTGTACATAAATAGTTTATTTTTATCAAAAACAACATAATAGTCATGATTTTTTTTAGAAAATGACACTGTTACTGGACGCAAAAGAAAGAGAAATGGAAAAAGAATACTAGAAAAGTTCAGCGCAACTCTGGGAAGTCCAACATTTCACAGAAAGGGAAATTGATAGAAGAAAAAAAGTTTGTTGAAGATTTTGCATGTGGATGTCGCCGAAAGTGCAATGAGAAGGTTAACACATTCCATGCGGACTACATCTTAAGATGTACTCCCGGCCAACCCCGCATGCGGGCTACATCTTACGATGTTCGCTCTCGCTTCCCTTTCTCCTTCGTTTTTCTCCTTCCATGGCTGGGATTTGACCATGAGAGGAGGCCTGTAGGAAGCTTTAGACTCATTGTCTCACTAGCTTTCGAAGCTTGTGTGGGTTTTCCGCTGTGGAAAAAAGCAGATTTTGGTGTTTTTGGAGATTTTGCAGGTAAGCCTTATTTTTTCTTATGTATATTGTTTTTAATGTATTTCATTGTTTAAATTTAACATGTTAGTCACTTTTGGAAAGATAAAGGAATTGTTTTTTAATTTCAGACCTTTGAATGACGTCCTTTCTTATGTTTTCTTTGCGCGTGTACGCTGAACTTTCGTTCGATCGAAGTTGATCGAGTAAGTGTTATTCTCTTGTTGTTGTTATTGTTTGAATGTTTCAATCTAGTCACTTTTTAAAACATAAATAAATTATTTTTATTTTCAGAATTTCAGATTTTTGGTCGTCCTTTTTTACGTCGACCGTTCGTTTGATCGTCCTATCGAAGAGTATCGAGTAAGAGTTATTCACTTGTGTGTTTTCTTATCTTAATTATTATCTTATATTCTTATATATTATGCGCGTAATGAAGCTGCGTGCATATGAAGCCTCACGTAATTATATCGGTGTATTTCTCGAGAACCGTTCGTCGTAAAGATATGCGGTAAACGGTGTTTTGTTTCTACTGGCTATGAGGTCCCTGGAAAAGTATTTTCGTTTGATAAAGTGTCCCGGGTTCGAATCCAGGAGACAATTATATTTTCCCATAAGTTTACATGAGATTTTCAATTTTTCAGAGTGCAAAGTTATTTCCTTCATTCATTAAAATAGGTAAATATTGACCGATTTTCTTCTTTTTTGCTTTATTCGACCGCTAAAGCTCTATACTATCTTATTCTTGCAATGTTTACACGTTATGCGGGGAGGATGTTTGGGACGATAAAGACAAAGGCAATGATCCTTCCCAACTCGTGGTAAGAGATACAGCTTTTGTTTCATCAGAGGCCCAAACACCACTTGCAAGGACCCACACGTCTGCCAGATGTCCCTATACAGCATAAATTGTAGTTTCTATTGGAAATGGAGACATTTACGTACTGTAAATAGTGACTTTCATTGCACACTTTTTACTGTAAATAGTAGGCTTGTATGGCAAATAGTTGCCACTAATGTAAATTGAAGACTTTGTAATGTAAACAGACACTTTTATTGTAAATTGAAAATTTTATATATATTATTATGAATGGAAACAATTATTTTAATTGTAATTAATGTTAATTATAAAAAATCTGATAAAAATAATCATAAAAACAAAGATTTAATTACATTTTATAATCAAAATATTTTGAAGGTGAATTGTGTTATTATATCATTATTTAATATTATCTATTAGTTATTATTTATTGAAAAGTAATTCATACATTTACAAAGATCAATAATTATGTGAGCTAGACTTTTTCTCCAAGTTTACAAACTGAAAAAAAGAAATTTGGAATAATTTTTTTGGTGATATTTTAGAATAAAAGAGTTAGCCAAGCTTGGGGCTATATGCGGGTCGGATGGTATATGACATCCTCGTGTGTTTTCTCTTAAAAATGTAAGGATTAAATTCATTATATAGTTCTGAATATGCCGTGAAAGATCCAATATCGTTATGTGTCGCCGAAATGTGTTGCGAGTTTGCCTACCTTTGGTCAACCCCGCATGCGGACAACATCATAAGATGTACCAGTTAAATACCGTATTCACCCGAATCCAAGACGACCCTGAATCTAAGACGACCCCCCATTTTGATGATTCCAAAAGAGAAAAAAGCTCAAATTGACCTTCATTACTACAAAAATTATAAATCTTGTGAAATATTTATTTTCTCTTATACTTTTCTTGAATGTCATTGTCTTTTAACATTTTAAAATCATAAGATCACATCACAAATAGAACCATTCAGGTTTTCAAACAAATTAAATGGTAGCATTCATTTTAAGATAACATTAAAAATCAAGTAAATACATTGAAAGAATACACTCATTTCAGGACAACAAAAAAACATTTCAATCCAAGTGCTGCATAAAATCATTTTATTGTGTTAGTCATCATCACTGTCTATGCAACCTTCACTATTTTCCTCACGCTCACTATCTTTATCACTCTCAATTTCATCATCAGTCTCCCACAAAACATCATCCTCACTCCGATCTATGGCATTAGATAAGCAGCATTTCTTAAATCCTTTCACTATTACTTTTGCATTTATTTGTTGCCACGATGCCTTGATCCATTGGCAGAGCATTACAACTTCAGGTTTCTTAAGATTTCCTTTTGGTGTTAAAGTGTGAGTTCCACTCTGTAACTACTCAGAATACAAAACCTTTAAATTATTTTTAAAACACTTATTGACAGCAACATCTAAAACTTGAAGTTGCGATGTCATTCCTCCAGGTATTACAATAAGATCAATATTCATCGCACTCATTATGTTTTTAATTTCAGGAGATAAGTGTCCTTGAATGCATCCAGTGAAAGCATTGCTCTTTGTTTCAGTAAAGCTCCTGGCCGTCTATTCCACACCACATGTAACCAATCTCTCATTAGTTCTTTAGTCATCCACCCCTTTTCTTGACACCTATTATTCCACTTGGCAAATGTTTCTTAGGCATTGTTTTCCGCTTTAGAATCACATATGGTGGTAATTTAGTCCCATCTGCTAAAACCGCCAACATTACCGTGACTCGCATTTTTTCGTTGCCTGTAGTTTTAATTAGGACGGACTTCGCACCTTTTTCGTTCACAGTATAATTAGATGGCATGTAGAAGAAAACCGGAGTTTCATCGGCATTTCCTATTTGGCTCAAAAGGTAATTATTGGTTTTTCTAAGTCCAATTACGTATTTCTGGTAAGCGAGAAGTTTTTCAACATAGTCTTTGACAATTTCTGACACGGCGAAGTTCGTCGCCGTAAAGAAAAATTATTTCGTCGCCGTAAAGAAAAATTATTTCGTCGCATCATTCTCACGCACCAACTTCTGCTGGCCTTGAATTCTTGCAATGATATATTAAGTCCTCTAGTAATTTCATTAGCTTTAAGTATAATACTTTCAGTCGAAACAGGCATACCGTTCTTCCTCATGGTGCGCACAAACTTGACTACTTCTTCTTCAATGCCATGAAATCGGCCTAATTTTGGACCACTGAGAGACTTCCTTGTGGCTTTGGCTTTTTCTAGTTCCTGTTTTGAGAGTTTCCATCCACGCACATTTGCCTCAGATACACCGAACTTTCTACTCGCATCACAGTTATTAGTTTTTTCGGCGTAATTTATCACGATCAGCTTAAAATTTGTATCTTAGCTCCGTCTAATTCCTTTAACTTTCCCTTTGCACTCGTGCCACGTACTTCAACATGATCTGTCATTTTAACTTAAGGGTTGTGCATTTAAATCAAGAATGCACAACTCAAAGTTACTGTCACACTTAGTGAATCGCGGTGCGTCGTTTGAAAGGGGAATCCCAATGATTTCCGCTCTCATTTGTTTTGACATTGCGGTTGGCATTACGTGCAAGGTGAAAGTACGTCTGTGTTATGATCGTCGACGATGATTATTAGTCTAAATAATTATTATTCCCGTCATGTTTTTCTTATTGTTATTACTATTTGTTTATTTCACGTCTTTATGTACGTACTTGAATTTGCTGTTGTGAATTGTTTACTCTAATATACCATTTGTTGTAAAAACCACTGATTAAATGCTTAAATATACTTCGTATCCGAATGTAAGACGACTCTTGATATTTACAGCTGAAAATTTGGAAAAAAAGGTCGTCTTAGATTCAGGTGAATACGGTAATTAATATTTAAAGAAATTTCAATTTATTTCTTAAATAACAAAATATTTTAACTTAAAACACGAAGTCATGGTGAATTTATCCGAAAAAAATATCACCCGTACACGGGAATGTGCCAATTATTTTTTCTGCAATGAACGTGTTAACAATGACATGAGAAAAAAAATTGTTTGCATCATTTTGGAAATTAGGGGATTTCAATCACCAAAATACTTATCTCATATGGCTGGTTCAAAGTAAACCAGTTGCAAGATCACGACTTCAAGATGGGACCGGATATACAAAATCGTATTCGTATCACTATTTTCTAAATTCAAACAGATAGCTATGAAGTTTATAAGATGTTTTTGACCACATTTGGGATTAGTTGGGATAGACTTTTTCGGTGCTTAAGAAAAGATGATATCAACTACATTGCTGATAAACATGGAAAAAATATTCCTCTACAAAAATAGATGATTCAGATGTTGTAACACACATGTATGAAGGGGATCCAGTGCAAATTTATAGAATCAGCTTCAGGGATGAAGTGAACCAAGTCCGTAAGTTTTATTAATAATTTCTCTAATTTTTACTAATAACGTTAAATCATTCAAAACTTTCAACTATAAGTTAGCTTATGGACTGGAAACACCCTGTATACAGTTATCTTTCAGAAAAAGGTCAGGAAATTAGCTATGCGGAATGTACTAAAAAAGCCAATATCTCGAAATGTCCTTCAATGGACTTGGTTCTCTTCAGCATTGAGCCACTCATATTATGCTGGATATTCTTACATATTTATTGGTTACAGAAATTTATCATACCATAACGCGTTTTTAAAATTTTTTATAAAGAATGCCTAAAAAGGGCAGCAAATGAGAGACTAAATTTTGGGGACCAGATGCAGCCTTTGCTCTACGGGAGTTTTGTAGTTCTGGAGGTTCGTTATAGGGAGATTTCTTGCATAGGGGGGTTCGTAAGATAAGAGGTTTTAGTGTATTTATACTAATGAGAAGAACACATTTATTTATTGATCTATTCCATGCAGCTTTATATCTTCTTGATTGGAGAATTATACCCATGACCCGGAGAGGCAGCAACCCTGGTTGTTAAACTATGAATTAAAAAAAATGTATTTGTCCCATTTTGGCACAATTTTAAAAATACCACACAAATTTCTGAAATTTGAAATTTTTTTGATCTCTTACTTCAGTTCAAAGTGCTGACCGTGTATTGAGGTTTTTCTGTTTATAATAGTAAAGGATAAAATATCCATAGGTCCTTCGATACTTGCTTTGTCAAATGTGGGTGGCATTATAATCAAGTATGCAAACTAAACATTCACTACTGTTATGTTAACAAAATAAATGATTCTGTCCAAACTTTAGACTCTAAATCATCTAATCGTCAAATCATAATCATAAAAAAATTAACTTCAGAAGCAACTTCGACAGTTGCAATGCTTATAAACTTGATTAGCAGCCCGCTGCAGCTACACTTACAAATGATCTAAATAGTTCAGCCCTAGATAGAGCTTCTTTGTTCCCTATTCATTTAACGTGTTTCCCTATTTCTTTGTCTTTCTTGTACTCTCCGCTCCTCATCTTCACGGGCAATCCTATGAGCTTCCGCATCTCTTTCTCTCTCTTTCCTTTGATCTCTGGCTTCTCTTCCTCTCTCTGGCAGCTGTAGCTGGGCTAATAGCTCTCCTTTTCACTGGTCTGTCCCTTGGCATTTTTAAAATTTGTGATTTTACAGCAATATATTAGAGCAATTACGTAATCACAATGCAAGTTTAATATCGCGGTACATTCAAAGGGGACAAATTTTTAATTCTACCTTACCTTAGTTCCAATGATTATCGTTGCACCCTTATAGACGAACTCACAAACATTGCTTTCCTTCAAGTGTCTATCAATGACTGTTTTAACTTCTTACAGGACCTACTATAAAGGCGACATCAATGCATTTATTTATATTATCAATGAAGAGAAGATAACAATAATGCTTTTCTTTCGTCTATTTGAAGGTTTAATTGGCCTTAAATGAATCGGAGGCAACAATTAGTCTCCTTGGCAATGCCCGAAATGAGTACAAAAAATCCGCAAAATTTCGAAAAAGAATGCGTATTTCTGAAAAATTCGACCGTGTAACGTGTAAACATTGCAAGAATAAGATAGCATAGAGCTTTAGCCGTCGAATAAAGCAAAAAAGAAAAAAATCGGTCCATATTTACGTATTTTAATCAATGAAGGAAAAAAACCTTCCATTCTGAAAAATCGAAAATTCCGTCTAAACTTATGGGAAAATATAATTGTATCCTGGATTCAAATCCGGGACACTTTAGCAAACGAAAATATTTTTTCAGGGACCTCGTAGCCAGTAGAAACAAAATGCCATTTACCTCATATATTTACGACGAACGGTTCTCGAGAAATGCGCCAATATAATTACACGAGGCTTCATATGCACGGACGGACAGACGCACACAGCCAGAGGTGGTCCGAGGAATTTTGGCACCCCAGGCGAGATAACACCATAGCGTTCCCCTCCGTAAATGTTTGTTGAGATAATTACAGAATATAGGTTGATTTCTTCAATGCTCTGTAAAAGTTATTGATAATGATTAAATAATAGGAATGTCATCATGATTCTAGCCTATAATGCATAGATAGATGACGGGATTGCGCCCCCAACAATTAGGCGCCCCGGGCAGCCGCCCGGCTCGCCCGTACCTCAGGCCGGCCCTGCACGCAACTTCACTACGTGCATAATATATAGGATTAAGATGAGTATTTTATTGGTCATATTTATGTAATTCCGTGAAAGACAACACATTACTGATAGCTCAAAATTGTTCAAAGCTTTCATTTCAAATCAACCCAAGTCGAGTTTTTAATTAAAATTTGACTCGGCTCAAAATGTCTAACAGTTCACACATCTCTATTTAAAACTCAATCCATGGTTATATTTTCAGTGTTGATGTAAAACTAGGCTTGAATCAAATTCCTCATATAATAACTACAAATACGTTACAATATAAATTCCTCAAATACTCACAATAATCATCAAGGATTTCCGGAGCATCTAATATCCTGTCTGGAGCTTGAGGAATGTACCGTGAGGATCCCTTGATAGATCCTGGAGTCTTTGATTGCGTATAAACCACTTTCATAGAATTTTGATGACCCTAAAATAATTTTTCAAAAATTCCCATTATTAAAATTTAACTAAAAGAGATCAAATTAAATAAATTAAATAAAGTTATCTTTTGAATAAAACACACAGCAGTTAAAAGAGCAACTTTGATGTGATAACATACCAAATCAAAACACTTGTTAGCAAATTGTATGAAAAAAGACTGCTCAATCATTTTACTCAACCTTGAATATCAAATATAGAAAAATGGATCAAAACCTGGGTTGCCAACTCTCCGGGTTAAGGGTATAACTCTCCAGGAAAACAACACACATGAAAGTGTGGAATAGATCGATACATAAATACATTCCTCATATTTGTATAAATAGTAATTACCTTATCTGCCTGAATACAAGCGGATGTTTTTTGTCAAAATCTATCATGAAAAAATCACCCCTCTGCTTAAATGCGAGTCCGAGGAAAATTTGGATTATGGTTAAATCTCGAAGTCTCTCATTGCCTTCGCATTCAAATAACAGTTCTATATTTTTCGTAAAGTGCATATTTGACTTACGATGAATATATATAAAAATATCTTGGCGAGATAGCTTGCGTAAATTGACGATTACACAAAATGCGTTGACGGCCTTGAATGCTCAGCTGTTTGAATTTCGGTAAAACTTTACATGGAATGTGTATAACTATAAAAATTCAGTTTCTTAAGGCAATGTATATTGTAAGTGCTACGCTAGAACATTCCCTGCCACTTCCTGTCTGCTTTGCCACCTAGGCGTTTCCCAAGCTTGGTGGACGCCTCACCCTACGACCTGAAGGAGTGCACGCATGGGAATAGCTGAGGTGGCATGGGGGCAGAGGTGAACGGGCTATGCAGTGTGAGAGGCGAGGGAAAGGGCGGTAAGTTAGTTGTTCGCGGAAGCGGGATGTGTAGAGACGAATAAAGTTACTCAAGTTTGAGCGGCCTTTTATTGCCAAAATCTCCCCCAATTTCTGGTACTGGGGATCGCTGATACGGTGAGGAGAGAATAACATCATGGCAGGCCGAGCCAGCGTCGGGGGCCGAGAGGTCGAGCTCCAGAAGGTGATCGACCATTTTGGTGAGGAAATTCGGCGCTTATCCGAGAACGAGCAGCTGAAGAACAAGCTGGAAGGGGTAGGCGCGAGAGAACCTGCCTCACCCACAAGTGTCCGAGGGTGAAACTTTGGCCTGTTGAGTACCATCGACATCTTTTCTGGTCGGCAAGGGGAGAGCGTCTTGGCCTTTTTTGAAAGGATTGAGCAAGTGGCCGAGCTAAGCAGATGGGACGACGCGGACACACTGAAAGTGGCCAAAATTCGGCTTGGGAGAGAAGCCGCAGAATTTTCGCGGACTAAGGAAGAGTGCCGAGCAGCCGCGGACTTCAACTCGTTAAAACAGGCCCTGTTGGAGAGGTACAAGCCGAAAAGGAAAAGTTCTATCGTGAACTGTTGGCGAGCATGGAGATGGAGACGGGGGAGGATGTCGAGACATTCGCCGATTGCGTGAGGGTTGTGAACTCTCACACATATGACTTGTCCGGGACAGTGGAGCACTCTGCAGCAGTTCGTTTTGAAGCGGATCAGCGGGCGCTGGACGCTTTCCTACGGGGACTCCCGGGGGAGATAGGCAGACTATGCCGACTAGCGACACCCGAGAATTTCGACGCGGCGATTGAGAAAGCCGTGCGGATACGAGAGGTGGAAAGAACCCCGGCGCGACTGCCACCGACGAGGCGCATCTACAGAACACCTGCGGAGACTCGCTGTTTCGCATGCGGGCAGCTGGGTCATCTTGCTCGACAGTGCGGCGGCGGCCGTCGGTGCTTTACATGTAGGAGATTCGGCCACCTCACTCGGGAATGCAAGGATATGAGGAGCTGGGTGCCGCGACCTTTAAACGAAAACGGGCCCAACGGTTCCGCCCCTCAAGGGCCCCAATAAACGTTTGGCTCCCTAGGGTTGCTACAGTGCCTGAAGAGGAGGACTTAGTGGCGGAAGTGGAGGGGAGAGGATGCCGTATGCTCATCGACACCGGCGCTCAGATTTCTTTAATAACGCGAGAAGTATGTGGACTGCAGGGGGTGGTAAAATC
Source organism: Uropetala carovei (assembly GCA_036926305.1). Taxonomy (NCBI): domain Eukaryota; kingdom Metazoa; phylum Arthropoda; class Insecta; order Odonata; family Petaluridae; genus Uropetala; species Uropetala carovei. Next base: position 8,154,654 of record JAXCHB010000084.1, on the reverse strand, counting down.
ACCTTTTAGTATTAAAGGGATCAATGGGGGATATATGTGGAATTTCGGGGAAAAGGAGGTGGAGTGTGTAATAGGGGGGAAGCCGTATGGCACAAGAATGCAGGTAGTAGGTAATGTAGGCGAATATCAAGGGATTTTAGGACTAGATTTTTTACATAGGCATGACGGAGTGATTAGTGTGCGCAGAAGGGTGATGTGCTTGGGGGATGACCGTATCACGTGCCGTACCACCAAAAGCAATGGTGGAGGGCTTTGTGAAGGAACAACTAAACGCAGGTATTATCGTTCCTAGTGAAAGTCCTTGGGCTTCTCCCATAGTGATCGTACCCAAAAAGTCCCTTGATGGAAACCTGAGTTACCGATTTTGTGTCGACTATAGGGGATTGAATGCAGTCACAAAACCTGATGTGTACCCTTTGTCAAATATAACGGAAACTCTCGATTATCTGGGGAAGAGTTGCTATTTCTCCATCTTGGATCTAACTAGTGGGTACTATCAAAACCCAATGCACCCGGATTCCCAAGAGAAAACGGCATTTAATGTAGAGGGGGGCATTACGAGTATACCCGCCTCCCATTCGGCCTCCGTAATGCCCCAAGTTCCTTCCAGCGTATGATGGACTGAAGCCCACCCAATGCCTTGTTTATTTAGATGACGTTATAATTTTCTGGGCAAGCATTGAAGAACACGCCCAAAGGTTGAAGAATGTTTTTGCACGGCTAAGAGCAGCAAAGCTATCTCTCCGATTCGAAAAGTGTCACTTCGCCCAAGGGAGAGTAAAGTATTTAGGACATGTAATCGACAAAAATGGAGTTAGCCCAGATCCCGACAAAGTTGAGGCAGTGATGGCATTTCCCACACCAAGCAATGTAAAGGAAGTTCAATCATTCTTAGGGCTCGCCAACTACTACCGGCGATTCGTGGATAACTACGCCGTCATTGCCAGGCCATTAACTCGCCTTTTGAGAAAGGGAACGGGATTTGTTTGGTGCCCCGACTGTGAAAAAGCAATAAGCGCGTTAAAGGGCGCTCTAGCTAGCAGCCCAGTGCTTGTTTTCCCTGACTTCACAAGGCCGTTCGTTATCTCGACTGATGCCAGCAACTTGCGATAGGGGCTATCCTAGTGCAAGAGGTCGACGGAGCGGAACACCCCGTCGCTTACGCATCACGACAACTAAACCCGGCTGAAGTAAACTATATGACGATGGAAAAAGAACTGTTGGTGGTGGTGTGGGCAGTGCAGTATTTCCGCTGCTACGTTTACGGACGAAAATTTAAAATCTATTCCGATCATGCCGCGCTCAGGTGGCTTTTTAGCCTCCGTGACCCAAATAGCCGCTTAATGAGGTGGACGCTCAAGCTTTCTGAATTTGACTACAAAGTCGTACACAAACCGGGGAAACTTCACTTAAACATGGACACACTGAGCCGGGTGGAGGTGATTAACGAGGAAGACATAAGAGATAAACAGCTTCGGGACATCGAGTGCGGATCTTGGAGGTCAAGGCTGGGATTTGAAGAGAAGAGGAGGCTGTTGTGTAAAAAAACAGACAAGGGGCTATGCGTAGTACTGCCCGAAGCATTAAGGAATGAGGTGATCAAACAATTCCATGAGCACATACTCTCGGGGAACCTTGGGACGCGAGCTACCGTTGAGCGTGTCGCGAGTCAATATTGGTGGCCAAATATTAAGAGTGGCGTGGAGAAGGTCCTGAGGGAATGCATATCATGTAACCAGAGGAGCCCTTACGGGAAGACAAAAGCACCCTTACAGAAATTGCCTGGAGCTAATCAGCCATTTGAGTTCATGGCGATTGATATCGTAGGGCCCCTTCCTGTTACCGAACAAGGAAACCGGTGCGTGTGGAGCATCGTCGACCATTTCTCTCGATATGTGGAGCTGGTACCATTGGCGGATCAAACTGCGGAAACGGTCGCAGAAGCATTCGTTAGGAGACGGGTGTTAAGATTTGGCGTCCCGGATTACCTTTTGAAGGACCAGGGCTCAAATTTCATGTCGGACCTTTTCGTTGGAGTATGTAGACACTTGGGAATAACGAAGTTACGTACTTCACCATTCCACCCGCAGGGAGTTCATCGGATGATATCCCAAATTTAGAGCCATTACGTAAATAGTAAAGGGAATGATTGGGACTGGTGGCTAGCTTATGCAGTGACAGCATATAACACGAGTAGGCATAGTAGTATCTAGTTTTCGCCACATGAAGTGGTTTTTGGACTTCCAATGAAGACACCAATTATCTTAATCGGGGAGAGGTACTCTCGGAAGGAAACTACGTAGAAAATTTAGAGGCGCAGTTAAAGCACGTAAGGTCAAGGTGCCGTAGAAACAATCGAAGGGCGCAAAGAGATCAAGCAAAACAGTATGATAAGGGGAGTAAGGTGGTAAATTATAGAGTGGGGCAATGTGTATTTGAGCGACCCTGTTCTCAGAAAGGGAATGGTAAGAGAATTTCATAAACCATGGAAGGAACCCTATGAAATCTTGGAAATTCTTCCTCCTCCTAATTTGAAACTGCAGCTAAAATTTAGGACAGTGATTGTGCATAAGGATTGAGTGAAGGCGCATCCTATTAGCGGTGAGACGGCGCTTATGACTCCTCGCCTCGCTGATAGCGCAGAAAGAAGGCGAGGACGGCCTCGCAAGGACATTCTCCCTCCCACACGCGGTGAATGTCTCGGTGGCAAGTAGGAGAGGAAGATAGGAGAGAAGATACCCCTCCAGATGGCGAGGCGCCCGACCCCACCCTCTCTGGGCATTCGGCTGACGGAGCAGATACGGAAGGAAGGGAGCATGTTATGCCGACATCGACACGAGGAAAGGAGTGCGCCACGCCGATACATTCTTCGCCGGAGGCGGGCGTTGTGGAGGCAGAAGAGGAATACGTGCCGGACGGTGAGACCTCGCCAATCGAACGGTCACCATACCTCCTGAGATCGCGAGACGTCCCGGTGGAGCCCTACGAGGAAGTGGTATCGCCTGCACGTGCAGCGCCGTACAATCTACGACCTCGCACGAAGGATTAGCGAGAATTATGTTGGTGACTTGGTTGTGTGTGGTCATGTGGTTGTGTGTGGCTGTATCCCTTGGTGAGAACGCAACCGGAAGTGCAACGAGTGGACGGCGGAGTAATTTTGAGAGGCAAGCGGGCATGATGGCGTCGGAGCACAAGTGGACAGTGGTGCTGAGTTTCGATTTATTGGAGTTGAATCGAGAATATGATAAATTCAAGGGGATTTTTAGCACAGTTGAATTAGTAGTGGGGAGGCTGGGTCGGAGATCTCAGCGAAGTAGCTTTGAGGCGACATTGAAACAGATGAGGGTAGAATATAAAGGGTTGGGGTATGGGGTCGCCTGCTACTATTGCTGCCTTGGTCGCCTTGACACTTTGCTTGTGGAGGAGGAGAATTGCAGGGAAATCTGCGAAGGTAGTTGATGCGAGTCATGTGCGTGTGGTGCTTCCAGAGGAGCCGGCAAAATCAGTGAACGATGTATTTACTTATGTTATGTGGAATTGTGAAAATGTATCGAGTATATTTAGTTTTCTTTTCTTTATGTATTTAATTATGTTATGTGAAATTGTGTAAATGTATCCGATCAGAGGTGGCAAAATCAGTGAACTATGTATTTACTTACGTTATTTGGAATTGTGAAAATGTATCGAGTATATTTAGTTTTCTTTTCTTTATGTATTTAATTATGTTATGTGAAATTGTGTAAATGTATCCGATCAGAGACGACAAAATCAGTGAACTATGTATTTACTTATGTTATGTGGAATTTTGGAAATGTATCGAGTAGATGCAGTTTTCTTTTCTTTTTTTTTCTCTTTTTTTTCTTTTCCTTCGCCTCAAAGGGGGGAGTGAGTGTAAGTGCTACGCTAGAACATTCCGTGCCACTTCCTGTCTGCTTTGCCACCTAGGCGTTTCCCAAGCTTGGTGGATGCCTCACCCTACGACCTGAAGGAGTGCACGCGTGGGAATAGCTGAGGTGGCATGGGGGCTATGCAGTGTGAGAGACGATGGAAAGGGCAGTTAGTTAGTTGTTCGCGGGAACGGGATGTGTAGAGACGAATAAAGTTACTCAAGTTTGAGCGGCCTTTTATTGCCAAAATCTCCCTCACCTTCCCTCAGCCGATCTCCAGCCAACCCCAAGATTTACAATATGCTAATTTCATTGGAAATAGACTTGGATGAAAAATTTCTTGGCGAGATCGCTCTTACTATATTTGACCTTTTGTGAAAATGAAGATGAATGAAATTATTACCACTGAATGTGGAACATTATTCAACGATGCAAAATTATTAATTTGAGTAATATTTCAAAATGTCAACAACTAAACCATTTCCCACACATTTCTTCGATCTCGAATAATGTATTGCAAGATGTGCATGAATGCCTGGCACACTTCAGCATAAAATGTACAAAATTTACATTTTTGCTAAAAAATTGTGAAAATTTTTGAGGGGTCGGCTTCTATTTGGCCAAATATGGCAACTATTGTATAACACACATTTAAATGTTATTTTCTCCAGGTCAAACTATGAAATCTTTGAGTCAGATTAGAAATTCTCAGGTCATTGACGAATTTGAGGTGGCAACCCTGATCAAAACACGTGATCTAACATAGCAATACAAAAATGCAAACAATGGTTCACACTACGTATATAATAGTTACATTTCTAACAGAGACTGTCATTCACTCCCATTCATTTCCTACATTAACATACTAGCCACCAATTGTGCAATTATGGTATGCATGCAAAATTTAATCAAATTTAAGAAAAACAAAATTCCACTTTAAAAACTTTTAAAGGAACAATTCTACAAACCCATTAAAAGTTTTTGATGAAGCAAATTGAAACAACATTTTCTGTACTTGAAATAGTTTAGATATCTAATTAACTTGAATTCTAAAAGTGAAGGGGGAGTGAGGATGATTGTTTCTGAATGCACAAGGACACTGGAGTTACTTATTCTCATGGGTCTACCGAGGGAGAGCCCACCAGGTCCGGTCCCCCTCCCCCCCCCAAGGAAAATACAACTGACCGATTTATGTTTCCCAAGAATGTGCTGGCAAAACATGCACCCATTTTTGGTCTTCTTCAATTCCTTTTATTTTCCCTCTTCTTGGTTTTGTCCAACTTGAGCCTATCACCCCACCTCCCCTTGCATTTCCGGGGCAAGAAAACAGACCACCCACAGTTCCCCTATGACTTCTTTCAACCCTTTATCCTTCAACACTTGCTCTTTCCATATACAGGCGACTCCCGAGTCTCCATTGTTCGAGTCTTGATTAATTCGAGATTTCGATCCCACCAATCGTTAATATACAAGGAAAAACTTCGCGTAGTTATTGGTTCCGACCAACCACTCGAGGTTTAGTTTTGGTGTAGACGTAGTTATATCTGCTCTAATTGTTTGAATTTGCGCTGATTTCACTCTTTTTTTCTGTTAATCTTTTATTTAAATTTATTTTATTGATTTATTTATAAATTTATCACTTGACCTGGCAGCTAAAAGGAAATGTAATAGTGATAACGTAAGGGAATCAAATTAAAGGAGGGCATAAGATTCATAGTTGTGAATTGAAATTAGATATTTTAAGACGTATTGAGAAAGGTGAAAACCAAGCTGAAATCGCATGATCGTTAGGAATGTGTCCTTCAACTATTAGCACTTATGTGAAACAGAAGGAGAAAATTCTAGAAGATGTGATAAATTCACATAATTTGACAACAACAATAGGAGTTGACCAATAAAGACATCAAATTGCAACAATCCATTGAGACCAAGGAAGATGGCGAAGATGATATTATGGTTTCTCCAACTAAACCTATGGACTTGTCTTTAAAAGACCTTAGTGAGATCTTCCAGAGTCTGGATAATTTCATAAACTTGATTGAAGAAAAAGATCCTAATACTGAGAGGAGCTTACTGGTGCAAAGTGCTGTTCTTAAGGACGTAGCCTGCTACAGGGTCCTTTATGAACAAAAGAAGAAGGCTAAAATTCAACCGAAGCTGTATAAATTCTTCCAGAAGGTTGAAAGACCACAGCCAGCAGAAGCTGCTTCAACATCTGCTGCAAGGACTAGCCTGTCCAATTCCCCAGTCAATAGCCAATCCAGTTCCCCGCCCAATAGCTCCTCTTCTTTCAACTAAAATCTTCCAACTTCTCAATTAATAAACCAAGTCCAGTAAGCGCAGTTGAAAAAGATTTAAGGTATGAAAATATTTTTAATATTATTGTTTCTTTATTCTTAAGTTATTTTGTGCATTTTTAATAACTTTTATAATAATTTCGCTGGGATAAATAGTTGTATGTATATGTATATATATATATCTACAGTTCACCCTGCAAGCCTCTGCAATGGTGTGTGGCAGGGGGTGCAATAGCACCAAGGTAAAGCACATAATAATGTATAGTATCACTTTACGTCGGCTGATTTCTTTTCGTAACATCTGTTCTGCTCAGCTATCATTCTAGGGAGAAACGAGCCTTATACCTCTCAGTTTTACAGGCTATCTCTCTTATTTTACGAGGATGGTCCATTCTACCAATATAAGTTGGCGCTCTTATTATTTCTTTGACATTGCTGGAGAATATATGCGTTCTAAATCTTTCAAGAAGTTTTAACCTAGTGTGTGATCGGCGCTCAGTTAGTGATTCCCATCCTAAGTCCTGTATCAAGCCTGTAACACTTTTGTTTCTATCGTAACAACTTTTGACGAATCTAGCGGCTTTTCGCTGCACTCATTCTAGATCTGAGACTGATCCTTTCTCGTACTGATCCCATATGCTCGACGCGTACTCTAATAGCGGTCTTACTAACGAGAAGTAACATGTCTCTTTGACTTTTTCCTCACTTTTACCTACTATGCATTTGATGAATCCTAGTTTCTGTTTAGCCTTCCTGCATATATTTCGTATGTGCATATCCCATGAGAGGTTGCTTGTTAGAGTAACGCCTAAGTATTTGACGGAATCAGCTAGTTTTAGCTGGATGCCTTCAACAGTGTAATTCGTCGTGTCAATGTTTCTGTTTCCCCAGAATCTCATAAAGGAACACTTTCCTAAGTTCAAATCTAACTGCCACTCTTTACACCACTCGAGAATTGCATTTAAGTCGTCAGAAAGTAATAACTGATCATTAGGACTGTTTATCTCTCTGTAAACTACTGTATCATCTGCAAATAACTTGATTTTACTTTTAATAACCTTATATATAAAAGGAATAGTAGGGACACCTGAGGCTACGCTGACTGAATCTGATTTAAATCCATCTATAACTATTATTTGTTCACGGTCATTAAGAAAGTCCCTGATGCACTTGATTATCTTTCGATTTATTCCACAGTCTCCTGATCTTAGTATATCGTGAACGAACAGAGCGAGCTGTGTTTCACAAGATCTTGTCTTCCTGAAGCCATGCTGATATTTACTTAGCAAGTTCTGACTATATAAGAAGTCCATCACGGAGCTAACGATAATGTGCTCGAGAACATTGCAAGATAGGGAGGTAAGCGAAATTGGCCTGTAATTTTCTGTAGTCTTTTTTCCCACCTTTGTGTAACGGCGTTATAAAGGCTAATTTCCATTCCTTAGGTACAACGCCATGACTAAGTGACTTACTGAAAACTATTTCGAGATAAGGTGCTATTTCCAGTACTAACTCTTTGAATACTCTAGCTGGTATCTCTTCTGGACCCGGAGATTTATTTGACTTGATATTTTTAAGCTGTTGAGCTATCCCTTTCGTTAATATGACTATATCGTTCAATTTTTCCTTGCCTGGTTCGGGTGCCATGACCTTCGCTCTAAGATGTATGCAGGTATGTTATCCAGCTCGCGTGAGTCGTTTGTAACAAACAACTCGTGTGATCTGGACCAGGCTGTCTGTAAAGCATATTGCATACATCTATCTTTGAAGTTGGAAACAAAAATTTATTTTTTCTTTTTTAGTGCAAAAAAATAAGCTATACATTTAAAATATGTATTATATAATTTAGTCGTAATTTAATATTGTTGTATTAACATATTAGTAATGTTATTTTATCTTTATAGAACGTGAGGGGAGACTTTTTCCCGAGATGCGGGAACATATCCCCCGATTATAACATGCAAGTACATGGAAAAACAGCGTTCGACATTCAACTATTCGAGATTCGAACATGTTTTCAGGAACGCATCCCCAACAAGACTCAGGAGTTGCCAGTATTTCGTATTTATGACATCAATAAAGAGGATATCCCCATCAGGCCCATCTTATAAATATAGTAATATGAAATCCCTTAAAAAATAAAGACAAAATGTTGAGATAGGATTAATTTTATTTCTTCTGTTTTTAAACCTTCCTATGTAACTGCTGCGCAAAGCTATGATTAAAAAGAGATTTAACACAAATTCATATCACATATATTCAAATTATTATAGTGACACATTTGATATTGAAATTAAAAACATAATTTAGAATTGCTTTTTGCTGATGTGATACCTCAGAATTTCTAGTTGGTTCGAAAACGGGAGAGACAGAAAATGCTCCTCGTTTTTGGAAAAAGGTGTGTGAACAAAGAGGAGAGTGTGGGGGTGATGTGAGGAGTGAGCTCCTGTTGCAAAGGAAAGATCCCAAAGTGGGATGGAGGAAGGGGAGAATTGTTTAAATGATAAAAACTAATTCTGTTTAATTCTGGAGAACTCAATGATGATTCAGACAAAGAAAAAAAAACGGAGCTGGTGGGGCATCTATTGAACATAGTGACAATGTGGGCAATGAAAGAAATCAAACCGGCGAGATAAGCTTAAACAGTAAGGAGAATCTAGAAAGTTACTGTAATAATTAAGTTGTAATAATAATTTTTTTAATTAATTGTGTTGACTATTAATTTAGGTAATACTTCATCGAAAAGTGGCTTGAATTTTGAATCTAAAAGAGGTAAAGGCGGTATAACCTTTTCTGGGTCAGAGGAAATGCTGCCCAGCGGGAAGAGGGACGTGGTGAAGGCTACCCTCTAGGGGAAGGACAAACCCTGGTCCTCCAGGTTGGGGGTTGAGCTAAGGGCCGGCACCCCTTTCACAGAAAATTCTACTCGTTATGTTTCCCAATCACAATAAGAATAAAACCGGACGGCATTTTAGACAATGACTTTGGCTACGTAAAAGGACTTTGACTTTCGGAACATGGAATATATAAGGTTTGTCTGGAAAGATAGAAGAGGTGCTGAAAGAAATTAATAAAGAAAAATTAGATGTAGTTATTCTAACGGAGACAAAGAAGAAAGGGAAAGGTTGTGAAGACAAAGGGGATTACGTTCACGTGTGGAGTGGTGTGGATAAAGCAGAGAGAGCCAGGGCAGGAGTGTCAATATTAATTGGAAAGAAATGGAAAACAGACATAATTAATTGGGAAGAAGTATATGAAAGAATCATTAAACTCATAGTGAGGATGTATGGGAGAGAAGTAATGATTATTGGCACATATGCACCAACAGAAAACTCGTCTCATGCTGTAAAAGATGAATACTTTGAGGACTTAAATGCGGCAATGGAAGCATGCATGCCTATACAGGAAATTTTAGTGCTAGGGGATCTGAATAGCAGAGTTGGAAGAAGGAGAGGGGACCCAGTAGTTGGACCGCATGGTGAAGAGGTAGAGAATGACAATGGTCGTAGGCTGATTAACTTGTGCCAAATCCAGGAGTGTAGTGATGAACTCATTTTTTGAGCATAAAGATATCCACAAGTACATCTGGGTGCAACACACTCAAGGTTTAAGATCTGTAATAGACTTAGTTATAGCCAAGAGAAGGAGGCAGTGCTTGATTCAAGACGTTAAGGTCGTTAGGGGTGCAGAGTGTAGCATTGACCCCTATTTGGTAATAGCCAAGGTGACTTTTCCAGAAGGATTGAAAAGACAACAAGGAAAGGTAGTAGGGCACAAGGAGGTGGATAATCCCCGATACAGTCTGGCCCTCTTACAAGATGAGAGCATTCAGGGACTGTATCAGAGGCACCTATTTCAGAAGATCAATGTACAAGAGGAGTGGAATGCAATTCAGATATACGATCATCTGAAGGAAGGAAGGGAGGCTCTTGGCCTGGAGAGAAAACATAACAGCCAGGCGGAATGGACGACAGGGGAAGCCGCAGAGGCAATTAAGGAGAAAAAGGAGGCATACAACAAGTGGCTCAGCTCTGGGAAACATGAAGATAGAATCGCTTATCAGACATGCAAGAGACATGTCAAACATCTTACTAGAAGATGCAAGGAAAATGCATGGGAGAAGGTGTGTTCTAGTATTGAACATACTACTGGGTATGGCAGGCACCTACAGGCGTGGAGAACGATTAAAAAAATTCGAGCTCCCACAAAGGACCCAGGACCAGTGAGCAACATATCTACGGAAACATGGAGTAAGTACTTCAAAAGCTTATTTACAGAGGACAGAGAGGAGTTCAAGGACAGATTCTCCTCTGATACACTGAGTCAATGTGAGACGGCAGAGCCAGTTTTGGAGGAGGAAGTCCGAGCTGCCTTGTGAACAACTAAAAATGGGAAAGCAGCTGGCCCAGGTAGAGTACCTATGGAACTGTGGAAGTAGGGTGGAACAGGGATTGTGAGGATTATCACCAGACTATTTAACCAGATGTTGGAGGAGATGAACTCCCAGAGGATTGGTTACTATCGTATATGTCAGCTATACATAAGAAAGGAAGCAAGAAGCTTTCCACTAACTATAGAGGAATTAGAGTAATGGTTTCAATGAGTAGGTTGTTCAGTAGGATACTGAAAGAGAGGCTGGAAAGTTGTATCGAACCGTGGATATCCGAGAAGCAGGCAGGCTTCACTGTAGGCAAGTCTTGCCTTGATAATATTTTCAGCATACGGCAGGTTACTGAGAAGATGGTGGCAAAAGGTCAGGAGATTCATATGATTATTGTGGATCTCGAGAAAGCATATGACTCTGTCCCAATGTGTCGGATGTGGGATGCGATGAGGAAGGTGCATGTAGATGAGCCAATAATAAATCTTACACAGAGAATGTATAAGGGAGGTTGAGGGGTAATGAAACAAGGAAAGTGGATATCTAAGGAATTTTCAGCATCAAAAGGTTTGAGGCAGGGTTGCGCCATGTCACCTACTTTATTCAAGGTGTACTTGGAAGGAGTTCTAGGGAAGTGGAACTCGTCATGTAGTAAAATGGATGTCCAGGTTGTGGATGATGTTATTCACTCTCTGATTTTTGCAGATGACCAGGTGATTATTGCACAGGACGAAGATGACGTGGAATATATGTTCCGTAAGCTAATCTATACATATCTATAAAGTAAGGTGTTTGTATGTATGTATGTATGTTCTGCTAAGGCTCAGAAACTACAACACGCAGAAAAAAGAGGAAGGTGTCATATTAACCGTTATCATGTGTACGGTGGTGTAGTAAGGTTTTTAAACCGATTCGGTGTACTATTTAATTATAATAAAATATTTTCGTTTATATGGGATTTCCATTTAAAATTTTTTCGTAAATTTCTCGAATTTTTAACTCCTTACATATATATCGCAGACATATGCTCTCGCAGACTTTTTTGTGGTAAATGATCTCCTCTTTTGGAATAATTTTTTAAAAGAGGGGCTTACAGATCAAATAAGACGAATTGAAGGGAAAATCTTATTTTCATTATTGCTCAGCATTTGGATATACTTAGCAACCGATGTAAACAAATTACGTTTGAACTATAAACATGTCGTAAACGTAGAAATAGTTGATGAAATACTCATTTAATATCTTCTGATTTGATTGTATGTTTTTCTTTCATTATCTATGGTCTTCTATACACAGGTTAATTCTGCGAATAAACATTAGTGAAGTTTCTTTTTCTGTAATCGTGTCATTCGCATTATAGGTATGTTTGGATATAAGTTAAATTGTTTTTATATGCCTTTTGTCTTATTTTATTTCATATTTTGTTTAAGTGAAAATTACTGAAGATATATGATTAAATTACCACGTTAAAGTTTTTGTGTTTTGTTTTATCAATTTATCAATAAAAACTGAATTGAGCATTTCATGCTAACATGCAAGTTTTTTCCTATGCTCATCCATTTTGCGTTTCAATGATAATTAGATATTTTTTTGTAATATATAATATCGTTTTGAATTAAAAGAGAGTTCTATCAATTGGAAATAAGGTTCACTCTTGAGTAATTGTTATTTTAATACGAGAACTAAATTAGATTAACATTTTGAACACGTAACGCAGTGAATTTCGAAAGATTTTATTTGAATAATACTTTTGTTGAACTTTATTATGTCTTCTGAACTAAAATTAAGAATTCGTGTCTGCGGTTCCATGGGTAAAATGTAAACACTACCGATACACTCACGTAATTAATTACGTTAGAAAAGTAAAACATTTAATACATTATTTAAAATCGATTCGTTCGAATATCTCAATCTATTATTCAATTAATTGCGATGGAAAACACAATTAAGATCAATAATTTTATATCTATTTAGAGTAATAATAGGTATTCTTATTTAGTTTCTCCTGTTATTATGTTGACATACAAACTCATATTCCGCGTGATCAATATTTACTCATCGCTACGACACGCTATTTTGTGATTGTTGGTTGTTTATTTAGCAACTGAATAGAAAGTGTCAGCCGCCATCATCAGATACATTGAGCTTTAGGAGATTATTCGTTGGTTGGTTTTGGTTAGTTTGTTGTTTTCATTTGCTTTCGTTTCGTGTCCATTTTTTGTGATCTTTGTTTGTTTTCTTTGTTTTCGTTGTTAGTTGTTCATTTTGTAGTCTATGTTTATATTCTTTGGTTGTGCTCTTGATTTTTGTTCCTTGATTACCTATTTGTCGGTTTACACCTTTTATGCCGGCTATTGGTTACAGTTTAATTCATTTCTTTTTTCTTGGTGGTTTTTAGATTGAACTTATATTCTTTGGTTGTACTCTTAATTTATGTTCCACGATTATTTATTTGTCGGTTTACATCTTTTTCTGCCGACTATTGGTAAGCGTTTAATTCATTTCTTTTTTCTTGGTGGTTTTTGTAGTTTTCGTATTGGTTCGTTTCGTGTTCTTTCCACTTTATTTCAAGACTCCTGATGTAGTTTACAGAAAGGAGAGGAGAAGTTTTAGTATGTATCATTTTCTCAGGCTGTCTTCTAAGAGGGAAAAATTATAACTATTTGCAGTCCGAAATGCACCCGGGCGAAGCCGGGTACGAAAAGCTAGTAGAGGCATATAAGAAGGGTGGTCTGAAGATAAATCTCTCAAAGACAGAGTACCTGGTGATTGGAGGAGAAAGTCAGGACAATGTCCTTACTGCAGGGATGGTAAAAGCTGTTGACCAGTTTAAGTACCAAGGATCCATTATTCACAAATCTGGGACGTGTGAGAAGGATGTGGAGAACAGGATAAATCAGGCACACAAGGGGAAGTTATCAAGTCGATGTCAAGAATCCGGTTAAAACTTCTTGAGGTGAAACTAGAGACAAAATAAGCGGATACTTGTCCCGGCAGAGGCGTAGCGAGGGATGTGCAGAGGGGGACAGTTGCCCCCGGGCGCAGGGCTTAAGGGTCGCAAACTCTCAGACCAATTTTTATCGATGAAAGCAGATCCGCTAGGAGGTCGCGGAGTAACGTAATCAGGCCCACGCCGGGCATATTTGCCACCCGGGTGCATGCAGTTTATGCCTCTCCTTACGGACTTATAAAAGCACCCTGGTCCAGATTTTTTTCGATTAAAAGTTGTATTTAATTTAAGAAATAAATTGTGCAAAACACAAACTCCGCCCGTGAATTTCCGCCCCTAATATGTTGCCACCCGGGTGCGATGCAGCCCTTGCACCCATATGCCGGCAAGGCTCTGAATGTAATATCCTAACGGATTAAGACAAAAGAGGTGCGAGTCATCAAAAAATATTTCTGGGAACTGGCCCGAGATGCAATGAATCACCCTTTCATTTATCTTTAGGATATAGTGATACCGTAGCTTGTCTACGTTTAGATGGTCCCTGAGACTTAAGAAATGGCAATCGTAAGTGGATCAGAGAAAAATATTTACAAAATATTTGTGAAGTCCCGCTTCGGGTGGCCACCTCTTCGGATTTGACCCGGAGTCTCCAGGTTTTGGGGCTTGTCTCTGAGTTAAGGGTAAAATTCTCCGGTCAACAGCATACACGGACCAGAGTGACCATATCTCCCGTATTTTACGGGACGTCCCGTTTTTCGGCCCATTTTTCCTTAAATGTCCTGCGTCCCATGTGAAATCAATACTTTGTCCCATATTTTTTTATGAAAATAGATATATTGATTTCAGATAAACTTAGGGTAACCACATTTCCCGTATTTTAATGTAATTATTGCAATGCTCGGAATGAGTCGGAACGAACCCAGACCGCACATGTATCGAAAATATGGACGATTAATTTCAAATTTAATATTTTCCTCCCGAGAGTTCCGTTTCATAATATTTTCCATTTCGAGCACTTCATTAATGTAATGTAATGTATGAAGAGTTTACAAAAATGAACCTACTTTTACAAAAAGTTACAAACGAGATTTCATCTCTCCTAGATAAATGGAATGGGATATTAAAATCTTGCGAAAAAATAATTTTGTAAGTTGATGCAAATTATTAAGGCAGTACCAGGTTCTAAAGCTCTTGCGGAAAGAATATTTTCTTTATGTTGTAATAAATAGAATGACAATATGAGCATATCTGACAAAGTGCAGTAAAAGAAGAGCTGTAGGTGAAAAGCAACTACATATCTTTCTTGTAAAGACTTTTATAATTATGTTCTTACTAATGAAGATCTTCTGAAGTGCAAAAAATCTTACGAGAAATATTGTTTATTTCTTACTGTGACGAAAACTATTCTTTGTGAATATGTTCTTAGTATTGCGTGCAATTTAGTTTTATTATTCAAGAATAATGGTTTTGTTGTTTTTATTTGCTAGACGTTTATCTTGTGTAGATTTTTTGTAAAAGATATATTTTTTCTTACATACATTCAAAGAATATTTTTTGTCTTAATTTCAAAGCTAAAAAAAGTCCTGTAAAATTTTTAATAGTCCGGTTTTTTTAAAGATCTGTCTCTTAAAATAGTCAATCATATGTGATCACCCTAACTAAGCACTCCACAATTCAGGGCAGCTAGATTAGCTACAATGTTATGAAAGTACGATTTAGAAAGTCTAAAAATTAATGGTGCTTATTACAGACCCTAGCTATCGCTTGGGTTTTGCCTTAAGTCTATCCCAAACCCATGCTATATCACCACGTGTGCATAAATAAGTCAGAATACTCTCTACGAAGTAACAGTTTCGAGGGCCTCGATATTACATTTTCTCTTCGGTTAGCACATTTCTTTTTAGTTTGGAAACATATGAGACTTAAGAATCTTAAAAGAAACACGTCTAATTTGTGAAATACGCACTGAAAAAATCTTATCGCATCAGCAGCTAAAACTCTGTGGGTGACTCGCATTTAGGTGTATTTGCTACCACCATATCTACGGCAACGACAAATTCTATATCTCAGCAAATGGCTCGTAGCTCTGATTACTACATTTATTCAGTGATTTGGGATTGGTGGTGCTGTTATAAAGTAGGTACCACTGCAATCTTTCGTTGGTGTTCGAGGGAGCCGCCAAGTTGCGTGAGAGAGCGACAAAATATGGCTCATCACATTCACATTTCTATTAAAACTAATTACCGTATTTACCCGAATATAAGACGACTCGAATGTAAGACGACCCTTTGTTTTCAGCCTTAATTTTAAGAAAAATAAGTTTTATGCAGTTTTCCAGCTGACTCAAATTTTTCCTGAGCCACAATTTAATACTACTAAAAAATAAATCAAATATGTTTTCTTACAAAGTTTTGAAATCATTATACTGATGTTGTCCTTAACACACATGGATGCTTGTAAATTTATGCAGCATTTCTTTTACAGCCCAATGTTGCAATAACTTTTTTATAAGAAAACTTGCACTGCTTTCTATTAAAGATTTTATGAATACATATACACAAAATTGATGCAAAACAAATCCTACAAAGTTCAAATTTCAAGTCTGTAAGTGGCCTGTCCAATAGTCCATTGCTAATCACTTTCAGAGCATTCACTTTCATTGGAAGATTCTTCAGTTTTATCACCGTCATTCCATATTAGATCATCTTCGGAACCATCCAGATTGTTTGTCACACAACACTTCTTGAAGCCATTCTTAATGGATTCTTGTGAGATCTTTTCCCAGGAAGTTTTGATCCATTGCCCCAGCTGAGCCACCGATGGTTTCTTAATGTTGCCAATTGGAGTTAAAGGGCAGTCTCCTGACAATAACCATTCTCCATACAATCGACGAAGGTGGACCTTGAATGGCTTGTTCACTACGACATCAAGGACTTGGAGTTGGGATGTCATGCCACCAGGAATGACTACCAAATCTGTGTTTAGTGTAGCCACTTCATTCTTCACTTTGTCTGTTAAATGTCCCCTAAAGGCATCAACAGTCAGCATACCCCTTTGCTTCAATAGAGCACCTGGCCGTCTATTCCATACCTCTTTTAACCAAGAGACCATTAGCTCATCAGTCATCCATCCAGTTTTGTTACATTTGAAAATTATCCCACTTGGCAATTTCTCTTTTGGGAGATTTTTTCTCTTCAAAATCACAAATGGAGGCAGTTTTCTTCCATCGGCGAGCACAGCTAACATTACCGTAATTCGTAATTTTTCACTGCCTGTGGTTTTTATAATCACTGACTTTTCTCCTTTCTCGTTGATGGTTGTACTCCCTGGCATATCGAAATATACTGGCGTTTCATCAGCATTTCCAATCTGACCTAAGAGGTAGTTGTGTTCACATCGTAGTCGTATTATATAACGCTGGTACTGGATCAGCTTCTCTTCATAATCTGCAGGAAGCTTCTGCGCTAGTGATGTGCTCCTCCGAAGACAAAGTCCATTTCGCCGCATAAATCGAACTGTCCACCCAACACTAGCTTTGAACTCTTGCCTTGGTATCTTTCGTTTTGACGCTTCTTCTAAAGCCTTCATGCGGATTGTCTCTCGTGTAATGCCAAGTCCTTTTCTGCGCATTTCTCGGACATACTCGAATATGACTTCTTCCAACTCCTTATATCGTCCCACTTTAGGACCACGAAATGCTTTTCTCATGGAATGAGCACATTTAAACTGCTCCTTCGCCTTCCTCCATCGCCGAACATTTGCTTCTGTAATACTAAAGTGGCGCGCAGCTTCGGAATTGTTACTCTTTTCGGCAAAACGCACTACCATTAATTTAAAATTTGAGTCATAACTGCAACGCTGCATTGGTTTATATTCTTTAGTAAATGAATAACCTCTTTTCTCCACATGATCGCCCATGATTTTAATGATCAAAGATAAAACACAACGTCAATTTATCGTTTCAATTTGAAAAATCGTTAGAAAAATCTGATAGTTAGTATGTTATGGTTCAAGAACGATATATCTGCCGATATTTTATCACCGATAAATCTGATCAATTTATCGACGGGTAGATATAAACGAAGAGTTCAGTTGCCAACGATATATCGCTCCGTTCAGGTTGGCCAGGTTGGTTGGGATATTCCAGACGACCAGCGATCAACGATTTATCGGTCAAACTGAGCGATAAATCTGTACAATGGCAACAAACGAAGCGAAAAAACGTTAAAATTAAAATATCGGCCGATTTATCGTTAGACTAAAACCTACACGTTTGTATCCTGGTAACGATAAATCGTATAGATTTATTGCTCGCGAGAAATCTGCCCGATTTATCGGACGATGAGATCGGCCGATAAATCGCACCGTGTATACCCACCTAATGACAATAATGTATCAAGCTCTTATAAACTGTTCTAAACCCAATGGAATATTTGTATGATTATTTTACGTAATTGAAACAAACAATTAGAGCAGTAATAATGATATCTGGACTGAAGCTAAACCTCGTGTGGTTGGGCGAGCTGAAAATTACTTCTCGTAAGCTACGTGAATTCCAATTCGTCTGACCGATCGTCTGGGTCGAATAAATGGGCTTCGACAGGTCCAATTCTCGAGTTAGTCGAATCTTGGGAGTCGCCTGTATATTATAATTACTTGATTATAACTTAAAATGTTAAAAATTGAAAAAACAGATTTTTGTGTAATTTGTGTTGTTGTTCGCGAATATAAGACGATCCTACATTTTTTGGTGCCTAAATTAGTAAAAAAAACTCGTCTTAGATTCGGGTAAATACGGTATCTCTTTTGTATTAAACATTTAAAAACAGTAAACATTCTTCAATTTCTTCACATATGAGAATCTCCGGGCTAAATTAGGAAATCACGGGTCAGATTAGGAAATCTCATGGTCATTGACAAATTTGAGGTGGCTACTCAGGTTGCCACCTTTTCATGTCTCACCCGAAGTCTTTAGGGTTATCGCTCATTCTTCGAGTTTCAGGTTACACTCTTGTTTTGCCTATATATTTCTTTAGACTAGATCTCAGTTGTAAACGATGTTGTGCCGACAGGCTAGGGGGGTTTGCAATTGAGTTGAGGTATCTCCTGCCATCTAGCCTTGCACCAATTTACAATACAAATGTTTGTTGCATATGGTAGCAAAACAGGGAATTGCTTAAAGATGTCAACACGCTAAATTAAGTACAGAAGATCCCGTAGATAGAGTGGATCAAGATCACCAAAAAGAGTGCAAGAAAGTAATGTAAGTGCAATAGAAGTACAACATCAGGAGCCAGAAGATGAAGTGGATGACTACGACGAAGAGGAGATGGGAGAAATGGATGCAGTGGATCATAATCTAGATGACCTGAAATTCGAAGAGGAGTACCAAAGACACAAGAAACGAGAAAAGTCTTCTTTAGAAATGAAAGCAGTGGATAAAGCCAGAGCAGCAGAAGATAAAGGGAAGCCGTTCAGAGCAACCACTTTTGATTTACAAGCCATACTGATGTTGCCATTTGCTGCTGAAAATCAGCTGTATTATCGACGCAAGCTGAATGTCTACAATTTCACCATTTTCAACTCGTTCGACAAAAGCAGATACTGCTACATTTGGGACAAATGTAATGGGAAGAAATAGGTTCGTGTCCACTCAAATATTTTCAACAATTACCTGAGACGGTAACACGTGGCAACATTCTCTGACACGTGTGGAGGCCAAAATTGAAACAAACACGTGGCCACCGTTATGTTGTATGCTGTTGCAAATATTGAACATTTGCAGATTATCGATTGCAAATTTATGGAGTCTGGACATTCATATTTGGAGGCCGATTCGATGCACGCTACTATCGAGAGAGCACGGAAGCACAAATGTATTTACACCACGAGGGAATGGGCCCTGCTTTTATCGTCCACCCATTTACATCCGAAGCCCTACAACGTGAACTTCATGACTTACTCTGATTTTTATGACTTGAAAGCGTTAAGTGGTTCCATGTTGAAAAATGTAACTACAGCATCAAGCGATATTACTGTTGAAGATGATGTCCACAAGACTACGCCAACGAGGAAAGTACAATGGTTGAAAATAAAATGGCTGCATTTCAAAAAGTCCCGGCCGTTCGTTATCCAGATTAAGTATGACTTACTGCAAGAAAACTTCTATGAAATAAACATTTGCAACCAACGTAGGTCTACGAGTCGAAATACAGTGAGGAGTTGGGAGCAGGTGAATTTCATCTCCGCGTACCAAAAGAGGCTTTAAATAGATGAAGAAAAAAGAAAGACCTGATGTTTTTACTTAACAGCAAAATAATTCTGTCGGATTATAAATATTTTTATGATGATCTCCCTGTAACGTGTAAAACACGTAAATCATAATAGGTACTAAAATGAAATATTTATTATTTATTAATAACTTTAATTGTATTCTGTAGTAATTGTTTATTTTACAATAAACTGTGCCTTAATGATTAAATAATTAAATCTTTAAAAGTCTAATTTACTCATGTACAAATGTGGTATTTCTGCACAAAGTGCGTATTCCTTGATGACAAATGTGGTAAGTGCACCCTTTTTGAAAAAGAGGGAGAAATAACGAGATTTAATACTGAATAGCATGAATTTCATGTTTCAAAACATTAAGGAGTGTTTACAGATTACAAAACAGTTGTGTCATTGCTCGTATCACATGCGCATACCACGGTACCCCTCTTCAAAGTCCCGTAATTTTTCAAATCGCTCTTCTGAAAAATTTACTTTTTGTTACTTATGACAAGTGTGCATACCACCATCGATGTATTCCAGTGTTACCTGAATTTTCTCTATGTACTTCCTAAAACTCGTGAAACATAGGCATAGCCGTGAGGTGGCATGTCACGGTGAAGCGACTGCACCAGGCGCCATATTTACAATAGGCCAGTGGTGCCCAACCTTTTCTACGTGGCGGGCCACATCGGTTGTTGCAGTAGGCCGCATTGGAAGTTGCAAATTCTTCTGCGGACTGGATTCGAGTTTAAATCGGAAGTTACCTATATATTTGGATGTGCTATACAAGCAAAAATTGTGTCAAAATAATGTTTTTATGGTTAACATTTAAATATTGAAAGTTTTATTATCAAAATTTTCATAAAAATGTACTAATATATCTGAAAAAATATTCGGATGGCTTTTTCATCATGGCTTCGTGGGCCATAGGTTAGGCACCACTGTCTTAGAGCATAGAGCAGTGGTTGTCAAACTTTCAACTGTCGCAGACCCCTTGAATGTTATGCGGCTTCCTTTGAATTGAAAATAGTAAAAATAATAAACTTTAACACTAATTACTTTATTTCATATAATTGTTAATAATTTTTATCACATTGTATTTCCTAAAATTTTATTATTGGTGAATATTTTATATTCTGGTATTTCACCTAACATCTAAAATAATTTTGCTGCCCACAATTTGAGAAACACTGTCTTAGAGGACTCTGATATTTTTCAAGCCTTTAAGGAATTCTGAACTGAAAACTTTTTTCGGAACTTGTAAATAGCGAAAGTGAAATGAAAGACTTCTCCACCGCTCAGTTATCCTCCATTATCACGTCTCCACCCATCGTCACACTTGTCTCATGCTATGCGTCCGGGAGTCAATAGGCTTTGGTACAAAACAAAGGGTGTGCTAGCCCAACCATTTCCGATAATTCTTGAGGGAGTCAGGTCGTTCACGCACTGCATTTACTATGCGAAAGGCGCTCTTTTGTCTCTCGTAAGATAATATCTACTGTCTTCCTCCACGAGCAGTAAAGATTCCCCGATGGAGAACACTTTGGATGTTGAGAGGGAAAAAAGAATTTCAGTAGTGATTGGTAAAGGAGTTTCTACATTAGTGAAGTGTTCTCGGGTTTCACACAGGGTGATGTCTTGAATAAAGGTCGATGTTTCGGCGTATGACACATGCACCATAAGCTGAAACGTCAACCTTTATTCAAGACATCACCCGGTGTGAAACCCGAGAACACTTCACTAATAATATTCACCGGGAAAGTTTTAAATCCGAGTTTCTACATATAAGTGCTGCTGATCGTTTAGAAGTTCTGTTCCATTAGTCATCTCCCTCCGGTATGCATCCCACTGTGTGTATCATTGGAAAAGATATTTTTCTCTATTCCGCCAAAACATTTTCCCAAATGCATGATGCTGGTGAAGAAAGGAATAACCCTACTCTCAGAGACAATCGCTCCATAAACTTTCGTATCTTCTCATCAGAAATCCATCAATTGCATACACAAACATGTAGACCTCATCTTTCACTGCTTCTCTATTCATGATTCCCCATTTGTGACCAGTTTCCCATTTCACGATATCGTGTTTCGCTCTTTCGCGGTAAAAATATCACAGAAAAAATTTTTCTTCCACTAAGCAACTGCAAATTGTAATTATATAAACATTTCAAATATAAACAGAAATGAATATTTTAGCTCCAATGCAGGCAATATATTTTTATCTATAATGAAAAACCTACATGGCTGAGTAATTTGAAAAATTTCTACATCAATGGCCACAACAAACACGCACTGCTAATAACATTTGATGCAAGACTTGATGGTGAACTTTAGTAACTAAAGTTTAATCTTCAGTGCGCAATATAACTCCCCTAAAACAAAAATTAGACTGCTTCTGAAGATAATCCCTGAAAAACTGTATTTTAAATGTGTAAATAGCCCCTGCGAGATAGGTAACCCACGCTAATACATATATTAATGCGAATCTGAATTGATGTGTTGTTCTGTGCCCCTCTCAAGTCAAAATCCTGGGTATGCCACTGATTATTCTGGTAAGGTTGAAGAGTGCTGCACATTTGCACAATTGCATAACTAAGTTCTTGATATATAATCCATTAACAGCTATTGCAAATTTAAAAAATCTTGTGTCCAGCATAAGACATTCTCCATACAGAGCAATGAATATGATTGCTCTCGACATCAGCCACCCTCAGGAACAATTATCAGCAATTACACTTGATTAATTTAAAAACATTTTCAACAGTCTTTATTTAAACAAGTACAGTGGGCCCTCAATATCCGTCAGCTTCCCAATCCGTCGTTTCTCATATTCGTCGTCCACTATTTAACACCATTATTTCCGTATCCGTCGTCATGTATGGCACTTCCTTTTCGTTCAGCAGCATCAGTCTACCAGCAATACTCCTAGTGAGAGGTTCTCAAACCAGTTCTTGCCGATTTTGTCTTATTTACTTTATTTTTGCAACAAACTCAGTGCCCATGTCTGCAAAGTCAAATGAGCAAGCTAAGAGGCCAAGAGTACAGTGGGCCCTCAGCCAAATCTCGCTAAGACACAGTTTGACAAGTCCAAGCCTAAGTTAACCTTTAAATTTCTCGTAAACTATAAATGGTAAAAACTTCAAATTAAAACATTTTAAAGAAAAAATACTGACAAATTGATTCATGTAATTATTTTACCTTATAAAAATGTTGCGTCGAAGAGATTCGTATATGTGCTTCTCATATTGTGCTGATATGGCAGAGCTCAGCAACCAGTGTGCCACAATAAAGCCCTTGATGTGCCATGGTTTATTTCATGTTATAAGCAAGGGAAGGATATCACTGCATTTTATTATCCTCCAGCTATGACCACAGAAAATATATTCTTAATAAACAGCGATACTTTATGGCCGAATTTGTTACAATGTTGCAGTAACTGGATGCTGCAACATAGTTACTTCTTGGAGAAAATCAGTCATATGGAACAGTTTCGGGTAATGCAATCTCAAGTTTTTATGGAACTGGATGTTGTGATGTGAAAAATTCTGCAGTTTTTCTACTCTATTTCTGATAAATTCAGGAATTTTTTTGTTTCATGTTACGTGAGTTATTGCCATACTCTAATAATACCCGCATGCATGTAATGCCCACAACCCCGTTTTTAAAGCTAAATATTCAGAAAAAATGGAATTCTTGTAATGCCCGCACTTCCAAAATTTCGATTTTGGCATTTTACAGCAACATCAGTTGAATAATCTATCTGAAGTCAAGTTTGATGATACAATTATGACAACAAGCAAATATTTAAAAAGTGTCTTATAAAAAGGACTTTTTAATACTGTTTTAACGTACATAATCATGAAAAACTGACATCCAGTGTCATTATATTACACGGAGACTTCTAGAAAACCTATTTTAGAGTCTAGCTCCTTAATCTCACAGAAAGGTTCCATTTGAGTCATTACACATTCTCAAGTTATTTAATCTAACTGCATTATTTTCAAAGGAACCCAAAAAATGTTATGGGAAAATGCGATTTGAGCATGTCACAAATTAAAAGGAAATATTACAGAATTCGTTTGTATTTTAAAATAAATACTAGTGTAATGCCCGTTGAAATATCAACGGAAGAATTATAGATAGATAGATTATTATTATTTTCATTTAAAATAATTAATATCACACTTTTACATATGAAATATTTTGCCATATACAACATTTCTAGTGAATATTGTGTTGTTGACGGGCTATCTTTAGTTAAACAAAATAGTTGCCTCTCTTCCCCTCCCTCTCTCTCCCTCCCCCCATCTTACACCCTCTCTCCCCCTCCCTCTCGCTCCCCCCCTCCCTCTCTTGTATTAAAAGCATTCAAAGCTTGTTTATACCCATATAACATAATTGCCTGTCAATATGACGGGATATTTTTAGTTAACCTTACCTCCCTCCCTCCCTCTCTCTCTCCCCCTCCGTTACAATCCCTCTCTCTCCCTCCCTATCTCGTATTAAAAACACTCAAAGCATGCTTACACCCTTAAGGATTGATTTAACAATAGGATTTGAGGTCTAACAATATAATTAGTCACCATGGCAACATTCCGTTAAAATGGCAAGATTTCCATAAAATATGTAAATTAAACGTTTAACATGGGATATTTCGAACTGTGGGCGAAAAAAGATGAACAGAATAAGAAACTTTATAATTTTTTCTTCAAAATGGTTCAAATCCGAAGGTCGTAGGTTAATTCCTTCCAATTTTAATTCCCAAATGAATAAAAGCCTGGACGTCAAAAAATTGCGTTTTACATGTTAAGTAATGGGAAATGGAAATGCCTCCATTGGAGTCGAACCAAGGAATTTTTTCATGATTTAAATTCGTCATCACCTGAAAAAGTGATAATCAAGCATCCCTATCAAATTTTGAGATTCTATCTTCATTACTTCTCGAGTTATTAGCGTTTAAGTTAGTGTTATAGACAGAGAATTGCTTTTTATTATAATGACTAGCAGAAGTGCCCGTTGAATTTCAACGGATTTGGTGATTCCAAAACTTCAACCGTGTAACATGTAAGCATCACAAGAATGACATAATACAGTTTTTACCGTCAAATAAAGCAAAAATGAAGAAAACTGGTCCGCATTTACCTATTTAATGAATTAAGAAAGAAAATCTTGCAATGTGAAAAATCGAAAATTACGTGTAAACTTATGGGAAAATAACTATTAAATTAACCTATACCACCCTCCAAATTTTTTTATCGCCATATAGCCTATGTTACTCGCAGGGTGAAATTGTATACCTATATATGCCAAGTTTCGTGACAATATCTTCAAAATAAAAACAGTAAGCAAACCCAATCTACAGAAAATGGACGAACAAAGGAACAAATGAAAATAATTAATTTAACTAAAGACAAAAAAGTAAATAGAGAACGTTTAAGAATCACAGAGCGAATATTATCCTCCGACCATTATCTCGATTCTCTCGTCCATGAGTTCTGTTTCGAGAAAATTGTTTATATCAACAATACTTTGGAAACAATGAAACGATTTATCGAATCACAATTTGTGGAAAATCTATTTAAGTTACGTAGTTTTAAAAAGAGCTTGCTTTGGTGAACTCTACGCCACACGAAAATATCATTAAAAACCATTTATTAGTAATATTTCAATTAAAATGAACAAATATTAGGTTACCATATTAGCAAAGCAAAATCGCACATAGAAACTGAAAAACGATATCACGTTAAAAATTTTCCCATATAAATGCATTGTATTCTCAACTTCGGTAACAATAGGAGTTGTCATGGTAGCTTATAATTGGCATTATCAAAAAACTGATAAAATCACTTATTTTTCTGATTCTAAACCAGTGCTGGAAAACGTCACATGTAACGTAACGAAATAACGAAAAAACTAAATAATTTTTAGTTAACGTAACGAAAAACGTCAACGAAATTTTTCAAAAAGCTGTAACGAAAACCAAAAATTTAATTTCGTTATTTCCTTAACAGATTCGTTACTACTTGCTCTAGCTGGCTATAAAACTTGTAGGGACATTCATACACGGCATCTGGGCGAGTGAAAGTGGGCTAAAACCCTTTGTCACCCGCTGAACCATTTCTACCGCTTTGTCGCGAAAGGAGGCCTACCCCGCCCATCACCCATTGTACTTTTAGGTTTTTCCACATTTATGAAGGAAAGGATTCCTTCAGGAAGCATAAGAGAAGAAACGAGGAAGATAAAGCATTGATCTTAAATGTATGTCACTTATAGTCAAGGCCTTGTCTCACATCCTCTGTCCCCCCTCCCAGTATATCGTCCTTTCAAACTATTGTTTTCAATATTCTTTAGGAATGGGGTTTTCCACTTACTCATTATACTCAAGTTCCACTTTTAGAGGTCGGTGCTCTCCAAGCTACTGTCTCATCCTCTCCACCCTATTTAAGCTGTCTTCTTTCATATATGTAATTAATAAAACAATCCTTTGGTTAATATCTAAAATGTTATTAAATGCAATAATGTAAACGCATGGATGATTTGCATGTATTTATTACAGGGTATAAGAGAAGGAAGAAAGCTATCAAAAATAAACCCGAGAGAGGAAAGCTTGAAATTTCGACAATTTTCTTTGTTTTCGTCGAATTTTAGGTCTGTTGCAAGAAACTTTCCGAGTTACTTATAAAAAATTCTACGATGCAACATGAGCATTGCAGTATTTTATTATAATTATTACATTATTTTTGTACTTAATGTGGGTTAAGGCAATTAACCTTGATTATTAAATGTTGGATATAAAAATCCTAATTTGTATGCATGATCAAAAAAAATAACGAAATCTGCTGCGACTCCTTAGAAAACTTAAAAATGTTCCTTCTCTGCAACATATGTTTAGAAAATTTTTTTAACTATAATTCTAAATGAAAAACTTAAACTTACGAGGTATAAATATAAAATAAAAAGTACTCATTTTTTGTAAGGAATTATTACGTTATAATGTTAAATGTAATGAAAGACGAAATGTAGATTTTATCGTAACGAAATTGCTTTTTTGGCCGTAACAAAAAACGTAACAAATCGATTTTTTTTTCGTTTTCCAGCACTGTTCTAAACGCATTTTTATGCTAATCCGATCAGGATTCGGATTCTGTCTTCAATAAAAATAAACTTTGTTCTTTCCTTCATAGAACCATCCAGTTTGTACCACGTTTCTAAGTAATTTTAAAATTCAAATGAAAAATAAGCTGCACTCATCCCTGTTATTCAAATGGAGAAAATTAAAAAAGAAAATATTTTTTTAAATTAGAAAGGTTAATCAAATCGGTATAAAAACCTGACTACACCACTTAACTCTTTATTCCAGTAAAAATGATACCTTCCTCTTGTTTCTACGTGCCGTAGTTGGTGAGCTATATAGAAAAACATAGGTACATACATACAAATGCTTTTTTTATAGATATCTATACATATGCAATTCAGTTATTTCTCTTTCATCACCTTTTCTATGGAAGGTACTTATGTATTAACGGGGGACCCAAGTTTAAATGTTAAAATTCAAAGAAAAATGGGTTCTCTTCGTATATCCAGACCCCTCTTTAAAAATAATTTTTTGAGATAACCCTTTCACGCAAAACGAAAGCTTGCCAACCCATGACGGATCTGCCAGTGGCGACATTTACCCACCTGATCACGGAACAATGTGGAGGGATAGATGCATTCCAGAGAGGCAAAGGGCGCAATAGCACCTGGAGACGGATACACCCATTACAAAAGGCATTATAATCTAAAAAGAACGAGAGCCGAAGGCTCGCCAATATCCTTGGTTATTTGTAAATAAAATTTTTTTTTGACAAGTTTTCATTTTCTGTTTGTTTTATTGGGTCCCCCGTTAATACATAAGTACCGATTGGACTTACTGACTCTTCTATTTACATAGAATATTTACATGATTTAGGTTTCCTTCTGACAACTGGCAAAGAATTTTTAAAATACCTGATAAATAACATGTTTATTATATTATTCCATACATTGAAAAATATACCTTTGTTATAAAATGGGGAAATAAAATGCACGGTATATTGCACCTACAAACAAGTAAGACTTTTTAAAAAATTCAAAAATAAAATCTTTTTACTTTATAAAGGCAGCCTTAAAAGGATAAAACAAAAATTTCAGATTATTTGTTCGTTATAAAAGATTTTAGCGTCATATTCTTTTCATTACTGTTGCTTTACATATCTATTACATAATAATTTAGCTTTGATAGGAGATTTTCAAAGTTGAGCTTCGTTAAAAAAATGTTTTGCTATTAACTTTACATTCAAAATCCATTTACTCCAGCTTATGGAATGAGATTATTATGTAAATGATATGTAAAGTTATAGTAATGACAAGAATATGACACCAAAATCTTTTATAAAGAACAAATAATCTGAAAATTTTCATTTTATCCTTTTATAAAGCAAAAAGATTTTATTTTTGAATTTTTTGAAATTCTTACTTGTTTTCATCTTTTAAGCGTAAAAATAAATAACATTCAATGAAAAATAATGAACATAAATAACATAACTCAATCACTTTGATGTCAAAGTTTGCGTTTTGTGGAACTTTGTGACTTCAAATGATTCTAGTGCTAGTAGGCTCGTCAGTTTAAATCACAAAGCAAATAAGATGAGAAACCCGGTATCGGTATTAGCCCACTCTTTTCGAAAAGCCCAAGGAGGACCAACGACTTTATGTCCCTTCCGAAGGATGAAGCATTGATCCACGTGCTCTCCTCTAAACATGCAAATAAGAGACCTCAAGATCTATCGAAAAAATGCATCTTTCGCAGCTATTCAATGGGTATGCTCAGCGTAGCAGGCCAATGCACTCGCCACGGCATCTCACTTCTCCAGTTTTGAAGATACTTTCTTATTTTTAAAGACAGAACTAAAATCCGGGTTTATGTAGCAGATCCAGGGCCATGTTTGGGAAGACTACCTGCTCTTCGCATATGACCATCATTAGTGAGGATTAGGGTACCTTGCTCAGACTCACAAGTGGGGTCATGGATTTTGCTGAAACTTCATAGGTAACTTCGTAGCTCTAGACTCCAGGACCAGAGCCAACCTCCCTTTTGGGCATATACGAGCTGTAGTTTTTCTGTAAATTGCGTTTAAAGTTCTCCATTCTCTGGCCAGTCCGATAATTACCTGAAAGGCCGAAGATCTAAGCAAGAACAGCAGTAGCAGAGCGCTAGGGAGTTGGGCGTGGGAGTTGTAGGTCTGGAGTTCACACCCGGTTTCGGTCGCTTTTTTTATTATTCCTGTTTTGCATTTACGCGGTGAAGATTTACTTGGTGTCTGCAATCACTTTTTAATTTTTTTTTCATCTCTAAATTTTCCTTCTCGGAATTTTTCATATCTTCTCTCGTTCTTATGTATTAACTAGCACGAGTACATGGTCCCTGTTCCTCCCTTCTGCTCCGTAATAATAGTTACATACAGAGATCAATGAAAGAAGATCTTATCTGATAGTAAATTATAGCATGTCTGCCGTTCCGTGAACGAGAGAAGATATGACAAATTCCGAGAAGGAAAATGTAGAGATGAAAAAAAATTAAAAAGTGATTGCGGACGCCGAGTAAATCTTCACCACAAAAAAGCAAAACAGGAATACAGACAGTCCTCGACTTTCGTACATAATGCGTTCCTGAAAACGTGTCCAAAAGTCAAATGTACGAAAGTCGAACATAGATTTACATGTTATAGGGGGGTTCCGTTCCCAGAGAGCCAAAAAATATTATAAAATCTCTAATTGTGGTATAAAAGTTTAGTTTTTTGAGCAGGGACCTTTTAGACACAATCGTCGATTTTATAATAAAGAGAGATAAGGTAAAAAGCAATAAAATATTTAAATAATTGCACAAATAAACACTTCTGTACTGACAAACATGGTGATGCAGTGGAAACTGGTTGCCTGGTGGCTGACAAACAGCACCACTCGAAATATACGTTCGGCATTTAGCTTACGCGCGAAAGTCTGATCGGCGCACAAAAGGCCGTTCAGGGGTG
This sequence comes from Uropetala carovei, assembly GCA_036926305.1. Lineage (NCBI taxonomy): Eukaryota > Metazoa > Arthropoda > Insecta > Odonata > Petaluridae > Uropetala > Uropetala carovei. Next base: position 8,124,818 of record JAXCHB010000084.1, on the reverse strand, counting down.
TCAATCTATGCTATATTGGGTTCTTGTTCCCTTGTATTATCCTAAGGTTATCACACTCACAGTGTAATTAATCATTATCTTTTTATAATTTATCATTATTTGTTTTTCATTATTATTCTTACTCAAGAAATTTTTATTACTGTAAGAGTTACATTTATTCATACTGTTTGTAACACAGTGCTTCCATACTTAATATAATCTAGTCATTGACTATAGTTATTATATCTTGGTATTAAGTTCCATTTTTCTTGTTTATGTCTATTTATTTATTTGTATTTTTGGTGAAATTATCTTTGTTTATGGCAGTGTCTTTTCTGGCAGAGGTGGAAGACCAGCTGTTGCTGAACCCCAATACCGTTTTACAGGCTATGAGTTGGATAATAAATTACTTAGTGATTAATGAAACTTATTTTGTGATTTGTGACTATAATGTGATTACCGGCTGTAAATCAATATTATTATTATTGTGCAAGTTGTACGAATATTGAACGCAAGAAAGTCGAGGACCGCCTGAAGTGCACATACGAAATTCCTCTTTTTTCATTAAAGCATTTGCTATTTACATAGTCTTTTTTGTAATATTGCCTTAACTTGGCCCCATATACAGTGATGACTGAAATGAAAGAAAAGTTGGTAAAAAGGAAAAAAAAAGTGACGAGTTTGGAGAAGAAAATTGAAGTTTTAGATAGGCTTGCGCATAATGAATTTGCTTCATCAGTTGGTAAATTACTTGGTGTGAACGAGTCCACAATAAGATCGATTAAGAAAAGTGAAGAAGCAATCAAGAAAGTCCCGCTGAGTTCAATTGTCATTCACGAGAAAGCCAAGCTACTGCACAATCATTGTGTCTCAAATTGTTTCTCAGTCTGCTAGTGGGAAATCGCCAACATCATCGAAGCGTGTGTAGATCAGTTCCTTGCTCTTTAATAAAATGTGGCGTTTATTCAGAATGCCACAGTACGTATTGTATTATTATATTTGTTCTTCTCCTTGACAATGGAACACACACTTGACCGGCTTAAGTCCAATGAGCGTCCGATTGAAGCTAAAGATTCCCCGCTTTCGGCATGCCTAATTATTTCCATCTTTGTCCCAATCGTGTTCACTTTATGAGTCCTACGTTTCTCTCCACTTGTATTAGCACTTTCAGTTTTCCATTTATCACTCACGTTTATAAAATAATATGTGTAAAATGCACAAACAAAGAAACACTGCTGTACCTACAAACAAAGATGGTAACGTTGCCGAGACCGAATTATAATAATTATTTATTGATTATTAACCGACTTTACAGTGGTATTAATCTTGTCAAATTTCAGTACAATATTTAAAAACATTACACACAAATCTTACATTACATACAATACGTATATTATTACGTAGCATACTTTAATTTATTAAAAGTGTTGGCTTGCCTGACAGACAGCGCCATTATGCGATAGCTTGAAATGTTTGATCGTCAGCTGACGAACGAAAGTCCGAATTTGGCGTTGTTCGGCATACAAAAGGTGGTTTAAGGGCGAGAATTTACAATGTATGAAATAGCGAATTGTACGAAAGTCAAATGTACGAAAGTCAAGGACTGCCTGTAATAAAAAAGCAAGGGGGAAAAAAGCGACCGAAACTGGGTGCGAACTCCAGACCTAGAGCTCCCAAACCCAACTCCCTAGCGCTGTGCTATGGCTTCTGTTGCTTACCGCTGCGGTCGTTCAGGTAATTATCCTGCACGCCCAAGAATTGCAAACTTTAAATTCAATTTACAGAAAAACTACTACTCATATATGCCAAAAGGAGGGTTGGCTGTGGTCCTGGAGTCTGGCGCTACTCAGCTACGAAGTTTCAGCAAAATCCATGACCCCACATCCGGGTCCTCCCCTTATAAGACTAAATCAATCCACCAAATAGTTAATTACTTCATTGCTACTATTTTTTTAATTAAAAACTTATTTCATAATATTAGTCCTTGAAATGAGATTCTAAACGACAAACAATTTTTATTAAAATTGATACCTTAAATTAGTATCTTATTCCATTAAATATCTAACGATATAAAAAACAAAATATAAATTTTAATTCGTTTCCTTAGCAAATAAAATAATTTCCACCCCCATCAGTTTAGGGTAAATATTTTTTAAATACAGTAAAACTTCTTCCTTACAAACTCCCTTACAACGAAAACCTCCGTATAACGAAGTACAGTGCCGGTCCGGACAATTTCTTTAACTTAACTATATAGAAAACCTCTATATTACAAACCTCCGATAATTACGAAACCTCTCATTTACGAAATAGAAATTGCACCGTTCCACTAAAAATGAACCTCTATACGGCAAAATTTATAAATCAAAATAAATATTAATGGATTTTATGCACTTTTATACAGCAGAGGCCATATATAATCAACGCCATCTATTTAGAAGGTAAAGGTACTATTTCGAATACTACTATGACTCAGCAGTCTCACTGACGCTTACTGACGTTTAAGCATCTCGAGTTAAAGGTTGACGTCGTGTTTGAAGAGTTTAGCAAGAGTGGTTCTGTTTTCACCTATCATCATTTTTTTATTCTTAACAAGTAAGTGCTATCATAATTAAGTATGCAAATTTAAGCTAATATGTATCTGTCAGATAGTGACAGTACAAAGACATTTACTCGTATTTTCTAGGTTTATGCTGAATCGCCATCTTGGATGATACATGTGCTTGTGTTTTTGCAGATTGTAATCATTTTCTTTTACGTATGTATGATTAAGTATGAAAATTAATTATAAATGCTAATATATAATCTTTCGAGTATTTAACCTTTATCGTACGAATTTAAATCCCGCGTTGGGCGCTCATGGCCGGATTTAGTGTGCGATATTTAAATTAAAAAATGTTTGATTTCAAACAAATGTTCTTAACTTATAAACTGTTGAGCAGATTTCGTTCAAATAAAAACATTTTGTAGCTTAATAAATGCATTGTAGCATATGTTTAATCTAACGCATGGCCAATGGCGCCGACTTCCAGCGTACATTTAAATGTACACTAGCCCTTGAAAGATACTAATAAAATTAAAAATATTTAATATAGTCTTAACAAACAATTTAAATAATTTAATAAAGAATAAAACATTTTTATTTTATTTAAAAACTTGTATCTCCAATATATCATTACCGAAAATAATATAAATTCATTCTAATTTTCTAGGGACAATGGCTGATAACAGGAAGCGTGGGCAGATTACAATTCAGAAGAAACTGGAAATATTGCATGCTGTCGATCAAGGAATGAAGAAGAAAGAAGTTGCTGAGAAATTTGGAATTCCAGCTCCTACACTCTCCACAATTCTTTCTAAACAAGTAGAATTAGAGAATATGGACCAACTAACAACAAAAAGAAAACGGGCTCGGGTTGCAAATCATGGTGAGGAATTTGATGGTTCATTATTTGAGTGGGTAATGAAGTCAAGAGCCTCAAATATCCCAATATCTGGAGTGATTTTGCAGCAACATGCAAGAGATTTGTCATTCAAAATGGGCATAGATGATTTCCAGGCCTCCAATGGATGGCTACAAAAATTTAAAGCCAGGTGGAATCTAGCCACCCTAAAAACATCTGGGGAGGAAGCAGCTGTTAGTGACATTGCTATAGAAAGCTGGAAAACAAAATTAGAAACTCAAACTTCTGGCAATAACCTGAAGGACATATTCAATGCTGATGAAGTTGGCTTTTTTTACAATCTACTTCCCGATAAAACAATTGCAATGAAGGGTGAATCATGCCATGGTGAGAAACGTAGTAAGGAACGATTTACTGTCTTACTTTGTACAAATGGTGATGGTTCAGACAAATTACAACCATTTGTGATTGGAAAGTTTTGCAAGCCTCGTTGTTTTAAAAATATAAGGAAAATGCCTTGCCTCTATAAAAGTAATTCAAATGCGTGGACGACCTCATCCCTTTTTAGAGGATGGCTGCAGACCTTAGATGCTCGTATGGGTGGACAAAATAGGAAAATTCTCCTATTCCTAGATCGCTGCAGTGCACACAATCTAGGAGAGTTAATTTTAAGAAATGTTACAGTAATTTTTTTACCTGCGAATTGTACAAGTAAGTTACAGCCCCTGGACCAGGGTGTGATATCCCAGATTAAGAGGAAATATAGGCAACAGTTGGTGCAGTACCTTCTAAGAACTATGGAAAACTGCAATGAACGCTCACAGTTAAAATGGAACATTCTACAGGCTATGCAGAGGTTGTGCATGATTTGGGAAAATCTAAAACCATCATTGATCACAAATTGTTTCAGAAGGGCTGGATTTTCCTCAAACAGCAATATAGTGAATGATGAAGAAGAAAGTGAGCAGGAAAGTAACAGGGAATGGGCTGAAATAGCAAAGTATGTTGAAATTGACAACGTGTCTTTTGAGGATTTCATACATTTGGATTCCAAACTTGTCACATCAGACATTACTATTGAAATGTCTAGTTCCCATTCAGTGCCTGAAAGTGATGACGAGTGTGAAGATGATGAAGCAGAACTGGTTCGACCAAGGAACAGAGAAATAAATGCTGCACTTGCAGTATTAGAGAGATGCTTTTTGTGTTCGGAAGAGTGTTCATAGTGTAAAGCTTCAACGTGAGGTGGAACGTGCAGCAGCATATGAGATGAGGAAAAATACAAAACAATTAACATTGGATAGTTTTTGTAAAGAAAATTAAATTGATGCTGTGTTTTTATTGTGATGTAAATAATTTTGTATGCATCTTGTTGAATTTTATATCAATATATATGTTGCTAAATGATTTAAAGTATTTTTCATCTTGGTTAATGCTGTATTTCTATCACCTTATATAGTTTTCTAGGTAAGTCCAGATGCGGTGATGCTTGGTTGCTGAACAACAATAGTAAATAAATAAAGGTTTTTAGTTTGAATCTTTTAAGGAGTGTACCGTTATTAGAAGTTTATTTTAAAGAGATTAAAGTTATTACCAGTTTTTATTACTTTATCATTACTAGGGCATTACTAGTTTTCTAATGTTTGTCTATTTATTGATGTACTATTGTTTCTAATGCACATGCCCATTCTAATATTTTAAATATGTAAAGTCAGTAGAAAGTTATCCAAGTTTAGATCATTAATAGGGATAGTTCTAGCACAGACTCAGAGGAATGACAAAATATATTATTTATATTGTTTTTGTCATAAAAAAACTTAGTAGAAACATCATTTTACAAGATGTTTAGTGTTGATATAAATTACAAACAATAATAATAATAATTAAGTGCAAATATGGAGATCTTGAAAAAACCTCTTTACAAAGAACCTCCTTACAACGAAGAGCCAAAAACTGGGTCTCTTCAATTTCGTTATAAAGAGGTTTTACTGTATTTTGATAATATAAGTCTTGGCTACAACCAACGTATTTTCATGTCGTGTTTCTAACATCAAAATCCTTTTATTATAACTTTTATAATTTTTTTAAATACATAAAATTTAACACCATCATTGTCAGTCAAGTAAAACCCCTAAATTCATGGGGGATACATTCCCGAAAACACCGCGAATTTGGAATCCGTGGAAATAGAAGCAAACGCCCTATGAGAAAATGGGGAATATGCTCGCGTCTCTCCATTATTTTGACAACAATAAATGATGAAAATGTCCGCTAAAAGAGGTTTTGAACCAATACAATGTGGCATTTAAAACTTCCGTCGCCATACAGTTTATCTCATATTGCCTGCCCTCTGATGCCGCACTCTGACCACTAGCAAGTTTATCTAGCAACTGAATTTTCTCACTTACAAAGGGACCTTACGACATGTTCGTCGCCGATTCGGTTGAAACTTGGTGAGCATGTAGCACACACCTATTGATGAGAAACGCCAAAGCAAGAAGACGCACCTCTCAAGCATTCGCGAGATATTTGCAATTAAATTTAGCGAACATACTAGGGGTCCAATGTATACCCTAATATGAGTCGCTATAGTCAGCTGAGGTGATGGCCAAGTTGGTTAGGTGTCTGGTTCACAAATTTTTGGGCGTGAGTTCCATACTAACACTATAATTTTTTTTTCAATTTTTATTATTTGATTTGTTTCTATTGTCTAGTAATTTTTGGGATATATTATTTGCTGAAAGTTTACTGTATTTATAATTACATTTTCACTAATTAAAAAATATTTTTCGCAGTAAAGTTGAAAAGAATTGGAATAGAATTATCAGCAAAAACTAAATGGGAATAAGGGCCGTTTATCACACATATTCAACTCTTTTCTTTTACAGGGAGCTAATGTTTCATTGCAAATTATTATTGTACACATTTATTAATCGATTTTATTATATGACGTACAGTGTTTCGGGGGGTAGTTATCGTAGAAACATGAAAAGCAGAGATCTAGATTACACCATGCACACGTTATTAAACCAACTGATTGACAGGCACAGTTATTTTTAAAAGATTTTGCTGGGAAACATACATCATTCACATTCACAAATAACTTGACGAGTGAGTTTGGAAATGTAATTGCATCATGTTCGATATCAGGCAAACTAACAGCAAAGCTGTACAAATTATTCTTGCAGAACGCTCTTCTACCTTATGTAAAAATGAAGTTTCTTCTGCTAATTGATTCTTGGGGAGTTCAGACTAACCCCAAAGTGTATGACGAAATCTTTGTTGACGATAAGGATGATTCAACATGCACTGTCAAATTTATTCCGCCAAAATGCACTCCACTCTGCCAACCTTGTGATATGTACTTTTATAGGCAAGTTAAAAACTTCATTAAGCGGATGCAAATTGCTCATTTTTAATAGAACAAAACAGTGAAAAATCACCACGTGAGGAGGCAGTCAAATTATATTCGTTGCTTCATCACCAATTAAGTTCGCCAGTATTTCGCGATATGATTAGTTACGCGTGGTATGCCTCGAAACTGGCAAGCAATAGGAGGATTTTTGTGAATGTGAATGATGTGTGTTTTCCAGCAAAATCTTTTAAAAATAACTGTGCCTGTCAATCAATTGGTTTAATAATATGTGCATCAGGGGCATATCTTGGATTTTGCGGAGGGCGCTGTTAGGAGTTCGTTTTAATTTGTTGGAATACTTGGTGCGATCCCGAGGGAGGCAGAAAAATTATTAGTAAAATTTTGTAATTTCAAGCCTTTCCGCTAATGAAAAAAGAAAATTATTTTGAATTCATATAAAATTAACATGAACTGGGGAAATTTGAGGAGCGAAAGCAATTATAACGGTAACCCTAGGCCACAGTGACATTGACATTCGTCGTTCACATAGCAGAAATTGGGACTACAAAAGTAAAAGTAGATTTACATGAAACAGCACGGTTGAACGCTCAGCGGAACAATTCGATTCAACTAAAGCAGTTATTACATTAGAGCCAATGCCATCATCTTGATCTCTTCTGTATATCTATTGAAGTCTTTGTATTTAAAGTAGAAAAATTGATTGCTTTTGATATCCAGGGGGAGTGCTGTAGCATCATATGCACCCCCCCCCCGATACGCCTCTGGTGTGCATGGTGTAATCTAGATCTCTGCTTTTCTTGTTTCTACGATAACTACCACCCAAAACACTGTACATCATATAATAAAATCGATTAATAAATGTGTACAATAATAATTTGCAATGAAACATTAGCTCCCTGTAAAAGAAAAGAGTTGAACATGTGTGATAAACGGCCCTTATTCCCATTTAGTTTTTGCTGATAATTCTAATCCAATTCTTTTCAACTTTACTGCGAAAAATATTTTTTAATTAGTGAAAATGTAATTATAAAAATAGTAAACTTTCAGCAAATAATAGCGTATCTGCCCAAATAGAAGCCGACCCTGGATTTAAGCCGACCCCCCAAAAATTTCCACAATTTTTGGCATTCATTCATTCATTGAGAAAAATGAAATACGTAGTATTATTGTAGATGTATACTCAAGTACCTGTACGAAATTTGATCTAAATCGTTATAGCCGTTTTTGAGAAAATCGAGTTATTGTTAAAGTTGCCTAGAATAAACTAGCCTTATATTCATTCATTGAGAAAAATGAAATGCGTAGTATTATTGCAGATGTATACTCAAGTAACTGTATGAAATTTGATCAAAATTGTTAGAACCATTTTTGAGAAAATCGAATTGTTGTTAAAGTTGCCTAGAATAAACTAGCCGTATATTCATTTTTGAGAAATATGAGCTATTTGGTATTACTGAAGATGTAAACTCAAGTAACCATACAAAATTTGATCATATGTGTTAGAGCCTTTTTTGAGAAAATCGAATTGTTGATAAAAATTCGTGGAATAAACTTCCCTTAATTATTGAGCAATGTCAACCATTTCTTCATAGCTTCTGCTCAGTATGATAAAATGCCTAAGCACGAGATTTCATTAATTTTCGCTCTACCATTTAGGCTCTAGAGCCAGTAACTGACAGACAGTCAGACTGCATTGGGAAAAACACTTTTTCAGACTCAGCAACACCTCAAACGTAAAAATCTCAAGGTCGATTTTTTTCACGATTACAATACTTTCTCAATATACTTCGTATATGGTAAAGTAAAAACTTTGCGGATGGGGAAATTCATTTGTTTAGTACTTTTTCTCTTCACTTCAAAGATGACAGCAGTAGTCAAAAACCCTGCAAATCTGCGAAGCACACAAATTTGGAAGCCGCAAATTTGGAGGTTTGACTGTATTTATATTGGAAATATGATACAATCAATAAAATTTTATATTTGGAATTATTATTAAAATGTAAAGAGATTAGTTTTTGGCTGAAAAGGGTTTAATGGAAATAGGAGATTATTTATTTAATATATCAGTTTTTGAAATTTTGCTGTTAGGTTGAAATAACATAAATGTTTATCATTGTCAAATCATTAAAAAATTTGTCCTACTACTTTTGTGTAAAATTCTTTTTCGTGAAATGCATCGTTAAGGAGATGATGAATTATATAAACAGTGACGTCACTCCGCCTCGAAAACTAGGGCTGATGCAGATGAGATGGGAAGCTGAAATTTGGCATGTAGGTCATTCGATGTGCACAATCGATGATGCAACCATAAAATTATAAGTACTTTAATTTATTTTGACGTTTGATGCCCAAAATAGGCTGGTCATATGGCAAACCGGATGTGTCATTTATCGGTTTTTGTCAAATATCACTTGTTAAGGACTGTTTTCTGTTCACGATCAGCATTAGTAAAAAAAGAAGTTTTTTTACTTTTGGTGCTGAACACCCAAATAGTGTCCATTGTAAGATTCGTTGCTCCTAAAATCACCAATAATAAACGATACGTAAAATGCAAAGCTTAAGTGTTTGAACTACCTCAAACCCGAGCAAATACCTCAATGAACCTAAATACCGTATTCACCTGAATCTAAGACGACCTTTTTTTCCAAATTTTCAGCTGTAAATATCAAGAGTCGTCTTACATTCGGATACGAAGTATATTTAAGCATTTAATCAGTGGTTTTTACAACAAATGGTATATTAGAGTAAACAATTCACAACAGCAAATTCAAGTACGTACATAAAGACGTGAAATAAACAAATAGTAATAACAATAAGAAAAACATGACGGGAATAATAATTATTTAGACTAATAATCATCGTCGACGATCAGAACACAGACGTACTTTCACCTTGCACGTAATGCCAACCGCAATGTCAAAACAAATGAGAGCGGAAATCATTGGGATTCCCCTTTCAAACGACGCACCGCGATTCACTAAGTGTGACAGTAACTTTGAGTTGTGCATTCTTGATTTAAATGCACAACCCTTAAGTTAAAATGACAGATCATGTTGAAGTACGTGGCACGAGTGCAAAGGGAAAGTTAACAAAGGAATTAGACGGAGCTAAGATACAAATTTTAAGCTGATCGTGATAAATTACGCCGAAAAAACTAATAACTGTGGTGCGAGTAGAAAGTTCGGTGTATCTGACTGTGAGGCAAATGTGCGTCGATGGAAACTCTCAAAACAGGAACTAGAAAAAGCCAAAGCCACAAGGAAGTCGCTCAGTCGTCCAAAATTAGGCCGATTTCATGGCATTGAAGAAGAAGTAGTCAAGTTTGTGCGCACCATGAGGAAGAACGGTATGCCTGTTCCGACTGAAAGTATTATACTTAAAGCTAATGAAATTACTAGAGGACTTAATATATCATTGCAAGAATTCAAGGCCAGCAGAAGTTGGCGCGTGAGAATGATGCGACGAAATAATTTTTCTTTACGGTGACGAACTTCGCTGTGTCAGAAATTGTCTTGTCAGAAGACTATGTTGAAAAACTTCTCGCTTACCAGAAATACGTAATTGGACTTAGAAAAACCAATAATTACCTTTTGAGCCAAATAGGAAATGCCGGTGAAACTCCAGTTTTCTTCTACATGCCATCTAATTATACTGTGAACGAAAAAGGTGCGAAGTCCGTCCTAATTAAAACTACAGGCAACGAAAAAATGCGAGTCACGGTAATGTTGGCGGTTTTAGCAGATGGGACTAAATTACCACCATATGTGATTCTAAAGCGGAAAACAATGCCTAAGAAACATTTGCCAAGAGGAATAATAGTTAGGTGTCAAGAATAGGGGTGGATGACTAAAGAACTAATGAGAGATTGGTTACATGTGGTGTGGAATAGACGGCCAGGAGCTTTACTGAAACAAAGAGCAATGCTTTCACTGGATGCATTCAAGGACATTTATCTCCTGAAATTAAAAACATAATGAGTGCGATGAATATTGATCTTATTGTAATACCTGGAGGAATGACATCGCAACTTCAAGTTTTAGATGTTGCTGTCAATAAGTGTTTTAAAAATAATTTAAAGGTTTTGTATTCTGAGTGGTTACAGAGTGGAACTCACACTTTAACACCAAAAGGAAATCTTAAGAAACCTGAAGTTGTAATGCTCTGCCAATGGATCAAGGCATCGTGGCAACAAATAAATGCAAAAGTAATAGTGAAAGGATTTAAGAAATGCTGCTTATCTAATGCCATGGATGGGAGTGAGGATGATGTTTTGTGGGAGACTGATGATGAAGTTGAGAGTGATAAAGATAGTGAGCGTGAGGAAAATAGTGAAGGTTGCATAGACAGTTATGATGACTAACACAATAAAATGATTTTATGCAGCACTTGGATTGAAATGTTTTTTTGTTGTCCTGAAATGAGTATATTCTTTCAATGTATTTACTTTATTTTTAATGTTATCTTAAAATGAATGCTACCATTTAATTTGTTTGAAAACCTGAATGGTTCTATTTGTGATGTGATCTTATGATTTTAAAATGTTAAAAGACAATGACATTCAAGAAAAGTATAAGAGAAAATAAATATTTCACAAGATTTATAATTTTTGTAGTAATGAAGGTCAATTTGAGCTTTTTTCTGTTTTGGAATCATCAAAATGGGGGGTCGTCTTAGATTCAGGGTCGTCTTGGATTCGGGTAGTAAAGGTAAAGAGTTGAGGGTTGTCTTTCCCCTCAGGACTTCCATGTCGTCGAAAAGAAAGAAAGCTCCTGAATGATGATACCAGCTCATATTTTGCAAATTTTCACAAGTGTAGGAGGATTGCATTCTAAAATAGCAGTTTCATCTACATATCACTTCTTGCTGGTCGCCACCTTTAGCTTTACAACTGTATTTGCAATATTAATTTCTGGATAAAGTACAGTTCAGTTTAAGTTCAGGCCAAATCACTCATCACTCTTCCTAACAGATGTCACTAAAGTTCGCTTTATTTTTCAAACAGATTGGTGCAAAAATGCAACATCCACATTGAATTGCATATATCCATCTTGCATTATTGTAACTTAGTATGGAACATGTGTGGTGGTGAATAAATGCAACAAATGCAGCAAAATCATGGGAAGAATTCTGAGCTAATTTAATGCCTCCTGAAATGGAATGGGATAGTTCATGTGGAAAATTAGTGGGTTAAACTACCATTTGATTCATACCTCAGGAGGAGCTGGAGCCTTATTTCGGAAAGCAAGGATTCTCCCTCCAGCTTCGTTTCCCATTAAATTTTCTGTCATTATGCGTTGTTTCTCTCGTACTGATGGACTTAAAAGTTCAGGATCCTCCTCATCACCTGACTTATTCACCTGAAACATAAATCACCACATTACAACTTATATATTTTTTACTACACCAAAATCCCATTTCTACGTAATACCATAAACCATCAGCAAAAAGTGTATGGAGGAATAATTTTGTACTTCAACTGACAACAAAATCTCCAGTTATGTTCAGATCAATAACTACCAAATTCTTCAGCCTATGTAAAATTACTTGAACTAAACATATCAGCCAACAGTTTTATGAAAAAATAGATTACTATATTCATGATCACTAAGATTTCAAGATGCAGACCCTAGGTCAGGGATGGCAAATGATTTTTGTGTTGTGTACCAAGGAAGTAATTTGAATTATTAGAATTTTATTTTGCGTGCCACTAGTCTACCCCTTAAGAAACTTCATATTTTATACATATGCATGCCAAGTAAAATTGCAAGTGCACCACTTCTGGCACGTGCCACATACAGTAGGTGCCAGTTATTGTGATCATGTTTGTAAATTGTATTTTTATTCCATTAAAAGGCGATTCTATTAATCGAAAATCATAAGAATGGTACAGGATACAAAAAATTATAATTATATAACACAAATAATGCACTTTATTACATATGTGATAGGAACATTTTTGCAGACAAAATAATGAGTAGATATTTCCACTGTATATGTATACAGTATATGTGGAAAAGTATAGTGATATGTTATAACATATCACTATACTATTCCACTCAAACTTTGTTAAAGGCTTATTATTTCAAATAGTCACTTTTTTAGTTTGCTTCAAACTGTCACTACATAGCCTAATGAGTGATTTCAATATTGTATAACAGTTCCACCATCTTCCAATGCTCTTCTCAGGATGACGACAGCTTCAGGAGTTTGCTAACTGGGATTCATTCAGATTCATCGTGATTTTCCTCACCCACCCATTAAACTCCATGTCATCAGTCTTCCCCACCTAGTCCAAATCTTGATACTGTGGAACTTTATCACCTCGGACTTAAGCCTCAGCCAGACTTTCCCATAGTGGCTAATGCCAGTCAGCGTCAGTCTGGCCGAGACCTAAGTCCAAGTACTTACTTAACTTAAAAGTTTTTAATTCAACTTTTGATTCTTATAACCAAAAATCTGATTCTAATAAGCGACGAAAATGTGGTACATTTTGATGAACTGAATCCACTCTCTGAAATTTGATTCTATAAAGTGACTCTAATCACCAGTGATCCCATTAAGCATGTATTTGCCATCCTTGCCCTAGCTGAAGATGGAGAGAAATTCCCTGAACATACTACTCAAACATGTATAGTTACCAAAAGCTACCAGCAGATTGATGCATATGCGAACTCCCCTCCCTATGTCAATGGTGTCTAGCCACATATTACACACAATATTTTCTCAGTACATACTGCAGTTAACCCATGATTAAATGAAATAATGATACTTTATTGTATGTAATCTAATTAGCAGCAAGAACAATATAAATAAAAGATTTCCTAAATCTTACAGAAGTTCAGTATTTTAAATCTAATTACATATAGAAAACTTTCTATTAAATAAAAAAAAATATATGAAACCTTGAAGTGGCCAAAATCAAAGTGAGTTGCAGAGCGGTTTGGGATAAACCTATCTCCTCCATTTGGAGTCCTTGCCTTCTTTCCTGAAGCTGGTGTGGATCCAGTTTTTCTTGCACCTGGATAAAATTACATATGCAAAGTTTAAAGCTTGAAACTGCATGTAATATACAAACCATTTTGATTGTACACTTTTGTTAGAACTAAAAGATAAAATTCTTGTCTTTGTGAACACCATTATCAGTACAAGTTAAATTTAAAACAATTTCTTAACTGCCAACCATTACCAATTATAAAAAGATTTAAATCCCATAATAAGTAAAAAGCATAATTATGTCATATCTTTACAAACATTTTGCAAAGAAAAGCTTGAAACTAATGTAATTTATCATTTTACCTTTAAGTTACTGACTGAATATTATTAAAACTAATCCTATTAATGATGTTAGGATTCGACATGAATGTAATTTATTTCGGCAATATACTAAATTCACTGGTATGCCAAAAATAGTACTCTTGGTACAAAAGCTTCTTTGTTAAGTATTAATTAATATTAATCTCACTGAATATATTGCAAACAGATGTACAAATCTCTAGCTGAAATGAGTGCTTCACCTCTATGCTATTAAATTAAATTTTTATGGGGCCTCCACCAAGTAAAGGTAAAGCATCACATTTCCACTGATAAAACCCTTAAAAGAAATGCACAAAAAAATTTCCAACAAAATAATAAAAAATACCTGGAGATTTTGAAGGAGTTTTCTTTGCTACCATAGCCTCAGCTGAAGCTTGACTTTTGCTTGGCGTCTTGCCACTACTTGATGATTTACTACCTCTTGTGGAGTTGAGACTTACATTTAGACTGAAAATAAATCCAAAATTCAATGCTTGCACAACAATATTCCGCAATTTCGACATCCCGGTATGACACTTGCTTATGTAAAATTTAATGTTGTCATTCAAAAACAATTTGTCAAATTTCTCTCAACATTTTAACTGCATGCTGTCAAAATTTCTACTAATCTAAATGAATGCAAAAAATTTGCATGAAGCGTTTAAAATAAAAAGTTATCGACACTAACATTGATGAAAAGGTAGAAACACGTGCAACAGCATCTTTTACTACTAACGAAATGCCTGCAATAAACCAATTTCTGCTATAACTTTTTTAAACTGCCTTGGACCGAGAATAACAAACTAATTTTGATTTTTATCCTAAATCAATGAGAGCTAAACTTACAAATATCTATATCTCACGGTAAACTTACCTCGTATTTGCCGCTTCGAGGCATTTTCTCTGCCATCTAGGTAATGGCCCTTTCGTATTTTCGTCCATTTTTACCAAATTACTTAATTCATTCAAATACTGGAACTGCGACATGGTGTAGTAATACTACAAGTTAAAATTTCACCGTTAGTCAACATAAAAACTGAGTTATAGAGAGAAGAATGAATAGAATACCAATTAGAGCGAAATATAATAACATTTGATACTTACCTTCCAATTTAAAAAGTTTTTACTCTGATGCCCAAATTAGAATAATCAGTTCGACATCAATACATCATCAAATATCTTCCAGAGCTCGTTCAGATTTAAAATCCAGCGGTAGCCGTTAAAGGTTTAGTAGCGCTACGTTGCCATCGTAAGTGTTGCCAGTTTTCCAGCTTTTCCAGTTTTTTCGAAGGTACTACCATCTTTCGGAAGAATAGGTAACCACAATAAGCTAAGTAGTGCAGGAAAATTAGACGACTTTTTACCAAATAGCGGAAAATATTCGAACAAAGCTGATTTTTGGCAGAGATGCTCAGACTGGCATCTAGTTCAACATACTAAAAGTCCTCAATGATCCGGTGTGAGCTTCGGCCGCCATATTGGAAAAATTGTGCCCGAAATCAGTTTTTTGTGAATATCTCGCGAACGGTGGCACCTACGTGAAACCTTCTAATTACAAAGTTGTAGCGAATTAAATTTTGTACAAAAAAGGTCCTATCACTTTTTTTCATCAGAGTAACCATTCTCCGTCAAAATAGCGAAAAACAAAGTGAACTCAATGAAAACGGCGAGAAACGTCGCGAAATCCGTATGTGTTGGTAATGTCTCCGAATCGCAGTTTTTTATATATATGTGCTTTGGTGGTGGAGGGGGTGGTTAGGAGGAATGGTCACTGTCAAACCAGGGGGAGGGGAGCATGACCCCCTCCTAAAAAAATTAATTTTTGGAGAAAGAAGCGCTGAACGATATACTTCCGATGTTCACATTTACATCTTTTTATATTTATTTCCACACCACCCTGGAGGTAAAGTATATGGCGCGTTTTTTTAATGTGGTATCCACAGTAGGTCAAGTCCACAAAATATCGTTCACCTTATTCCAATCTTAGTCTTTTAACAGCTCTACTGGTCGTTGGTTCATCCTCAGTAGATGTAGAAGGAAATACGTCACTACACTCTATTCTATCATCATCGAATACATATAATAAATAAACTGCTATGATGCTCACAATATCGGAAGCAAAGCAATGAAGGCGAATGTTGGAAAAAAATTTGGTCTTTCGCGTAAAGACCGAGTACAAACATTAGCAATGGTCAATAATTCTTTTAAATTCCAGGGTTCTGTTGTCACTGCCGATCCGTTGCTCCTTTTTCAGCGTATTTCAGTATTTTTTAAGCCTGAGGAAGAATTGAATTCTTACTTCCAGTATGAACTTACTCCTTTCTCTTTTTGATTAATACGGCATGCGAAAAACCAACAAATCAGCGCTTTATGCAGTTTTTGAAAAGAAAAGTGATCCTACGGTTCCGGATGATTGCACCTGCATCATAGATGGAGGTTGGCTTCTACATCGCGTATTTGGCCTACAGGTAGCACATATTGTAGGGTTGCAAATAATTACGTTTCATATGTCGAACGAAACTACAATCGTAAATCAATTGTCGTTTTTGACGGTTACTCAGAAAACGTATACAATACAAAAGCAGCTGAAAGATCACGTCGCTCTTATAAAAACTTCGCGCCTGATATCTAGTTTGATGAACTGTTATTCTCTACAACTTTGGTCCTCACGAAGATGACCAATTACGACGTTTTTAAGGAGATATTTGACGGAAACCGAAAAAACAGATTATTTATAAATAATTCCTAAACAATAACTGCTATGGAAAATTGTTTCAAATGAAAGTTGTAGGAAATTACATTCTCTATAACCCTAGTATAGAATTGCATATATAATAATGATGTTTTAAAGGAGAAATATCCCAAAAACCGAATCAGGTTTCGAATAAACCTCGACTTCCGGTTAACCGTTATATTGCCTCATAATGCTATTCATAATAATTTAAATATCTATACCCCAAATATGGAGAAAGTCATGCGTTGGCCACATCAAATTTTTGGAGATATTTTGCTTATTCGTAAATTTCCAGTATACAGCGCCACCACCATGTAGCTGTGAATTCTGTAAACATATTCAAAATATACGTAATTTACGGCAATAAGGACGGCTGTATTCTTTTACGATACGAAATGATAATTTTGCCACATAATGCTATTCATAATAATTTAAATATCTATACCCCAAATATGGAGAAAGTCATGTGTTGGCCACATCAGATTTTATTTTTAATACTAGGCGAATGAGCCCGTTTAAAACGGCCTTTGAAAACAAACAATATAAAAATAAAACCAACAAACAAATGATAAAATTATAAAGATGAATAAGATTGGAAGGGGCTACAAATGAAAACAAAGGGATAGTTTTAAAAAATTAAGAGGAAAACAGTCTTACACCTCAATAATATTATTTTAGCTATTCAGTAGCTCTCTTATATCGACTTTCCTTGTAAATACTATTTCGTTTAACAGCAATTGCCCTTGATTATCTTTATCCGTAACCCAAAATTTCAAATTGTTTGTCACGTGTTCTAGTTATGGTTACATACAGCTGTCCATGCGAAAAGCAATATTTAGTAAGTAATCACAATCGCTAGTTCAATTACACTAAACAGCAGTTAAGAAAAATCCAGAACAATCTCAATAGATATCTCAATACACACGCAATCAGCAACAATCAGCGCATATAACTTATTTATTTAGATAACAATGTAATCGTTGTTTGGTTGGTTACCCTACAATTGGATTGCCGCGAATTAAAAATAAACCACGAAAAAATTATTTTCATAATATCTGCTATATTCAGATAACGCGAAGGCACAGCGCAAGCAATTGCCTTTAATATGCAGAAAGACTTCAATAAGACAACGAAGGCACGTTAAAACATCGTCGAATTATTTCAAACACTAGCATGTTTTAAAATACGTAATTTACGGCATTGATCCATCCGGTACTTACGTATTAACGGGGAGCCCAACTTAATACGTAAGTACCGAATGATTTCTACCAAGATATCTGTAGTCTACAAAGCAATTATATCTCGCTTGACTGTTGCGCCGCAAATGGAGAGGATACACACACACATACACTAAAATATTTATAAGAAGATGTTATAAATATTTTAGAGTGTATGTGTGTGTGATCTTTATACGTTTTTACACCGTTGAAGCTATCGAATTCAAAAGTTTAATGGGCCATCCTATGGTTTGCAGACCATTGGGTCTCTTATAACCCATGGGGTCAACAAAATACTATTTCCATAAGAATTCATGAGAAATGGTGTGGAGAAACCCCAAAATGCCATGCAGCCCTTCACTGATGTGGATATAAATATACCTAAATATTAACGTACGATCATGGGAAATGGATTATTTTAGGCATGAAAGACTGAATATTTTAATTCTGTTCATGTTTACATGCTAAAACGCTTGTAATTTTCCTTTAAGCGCAAAATTTATCGGTTTAGATGTCCATTTTCCAGGCGGCAACAAAGCTAAATTTCTTAATTGTTGTCCTCTTCAAAGGGAGAGATATCCACGTAAAGATTAATGCAAGGAAAATCCCCGCCGTGGCACGCCGTAGAGGAAGAATAGCTAACGCCAAGATATGCATAAATATAGTCTATCAATACTTTTAAAGTGAGTCAAATGATTTTTAAGGAATATTAGAACATTGTTATCTTTTACCATTAACATTGAAAGATTTATCGCAACATAAATCGATACATCTACTTACATTTGTTCGGTAACCAAGATGTTGTTTATTGTTTACATTTTGGCTATTAGTATTGACATAATCCACATAATTTTATTGCCGCTTCGGTGCATCTATCCATGTGAATATTAAGTAAGACGTTAATGCATACAATACAATACATAAAATAGTAAATGTTAATGTAAGCATCGCTGGCGTAATTAAGGAATGGGGAACGTTTGCCCCGAGCAATAAAAATCGTTTGCCACTCTTTCCCGAGCGAAGCCAGGCGTTTCAGCTAGTTACTAAATATTGGCCATCAGAAATTAAAATGTGATTGTTTTTTAATTGTTATCTATAACAAATCATTTAAATTTTAATTGGTTCCTTTTAATGTTCTTAAAAATTAAAACATAATTAAAATGGTATTTGACCCGCATTTATATTTTAATTCAAATCCGAGTAGAATTAGCGTAAATTTATAGTTTTTGTGGGTTGATGCTTTCGGGAGGCACTGCGTGGACGGCATTACTGCTCTCGACGTATCGCCTTCGATGCGGAAGGCTTCTTCAGGAGTGAAGTGCAGGGGCAGTCCTGCGTCGTCTTCTTCCGCATCGAAGGCGAAACGTCGAGAGCAGTAATGCCGTCCACGCAGTGCCTCCCGAAAGCATCAACCCACATCATCAAACGCTGCGAAAACCTCCAAACGAAGTTTATAGTTTTTATCGCAAAAAAGTGGTAATTTTTCTTGGTCTAACAACAGGCTTCCTAGGCAACAGGCATAATGCTTTCATACGGGTAAGCTTTTAATGGGAATCAGAGTCATATATTTTAATGCCTTTAATGTTGAACTATGCCTAATGAAGGGTTTTTTTAGGCTAGACGAGGATAAAACCAATAGATCTGTTAGAAAAGAATCCGCCAACATTACCCTAGGGAGTGCAAGAATAACGGTAGAGTGAGAAGTAGAAAAACAAAATTGTTAGATCAAGTGGCGGAGGAATCCAGAACGAAAATACCCGTAGAAAACGCAATAAAAATTATTATTTTGAACTGCCGAAGCATTCGTAGGAAACAGGCTGATTTTTGCCACATAGTTAAAAGCCATCGTGCAGACGTTGTTTTGGGAACAGAGAGCTGGCTATCGGGCGACGTTAATTCTAACGAGATTTTCCCACCAGATTACTTGGTATATCGCAAAGACAGGAGGGAAAGAGTCGGAGGTGGAGTTTTCATCACCGTCAGAGACAGTATATCAAGCCAATTAGAGGAGATTAACGTCAGCGAACACTGCGAAACGATATGGTGCTCCCTTCGTACGAGAAATGGTAAAAAATTATTTTTTTGCTCATTTTACCGCCCCCCTGACTAAGGAGTCGAGAACATTAGAGAACTCAGTCGTACATTGCAGGTGATAGGCAGGAGAAAGAACGATCCAGTAATCATTCTTGGAGGAGACCTTAATCTTCCATCGATCGATTGGAAATCCGTAACCTATGTTCGTAGTGGAAAGAATAGAGAAGCTAGTCGTGAATTAATTGAAGCGTTTACTCTAAACTCTCTAGAGCAAATCGTCAACGAGCCGACTCGATATGTCAACAATGGAAACGGAAACATATTAGAACTGCTAGCCACTACCCACCCACTATCGACTAGAAACCTACAAAGCGGCGACGGCATAGGTGATCATAAAATAGTAATTGCCGACTTCAGATACACCCCTGCGACAATATATAAGCCAACGCGATTAGTCTATATCTTCATTAAAGCAGATCTCCCAGGTTTAAAAATTATGTTACAAACCAAAGAGCGACATTTACCAATTTTGCGAATAGTAACAGCGTAGATGGCTCTGGACGGAAATTTTGCGAATCATTCGTTTGTCCCAACCAAAGCAATTCGTGATCGCAAGGACCCGCGGTGGATGAAACCGAAACTCCGCGCCTTGCTCAAGAAACAAAGACGGCATCACACGCGCATAAAGCACCTTAAACAAGTTGGTAGGGATCACGCGAACGAGTATTTAATATACAGAAATAGTCGTAAATCTGCAAGAGACGAAGCGTGTAAGGAATTTGACGCTTACCGATCCACGACACTCTCAGATTCTCTCAAAAACGACTCGAAAGAATTTTGGTCGTACGTGCGAGAAATTCGAGATCAGTCCACAGTACCTCTTCTACGTACAGACAACGGTGAAAGTGTACACGATTCTTTTACTAAGGCTAGTATGTTAAATCGGTTCTTTGAAAATTGCTTCACAATAGACAGCGGTGATTTCATTGATTTCCCTACTCGTATAGACTCAAATATGAGCGACATAGAAATATCCGAAAGCGGTATCGTTAAATTACTAAGTCAAGTCCATGAAAGAAAATCGCCAGGGCCGGAAGCCATCCGTGCATTCATTATAAACTCGTTAGCAAACGAATTAGCTCAGTACCTTAAGATCGTATTCACAAAATCTTTAGATGAGGGAATAGTTCCTTTGATATGGAAAACAGCGCACGTTACAACAATACATAAAACGGGAAGTAAATATCGTTGACGTCAATCTTTAAGGTTTTTGAGCACATTATCGGTAGATCAATAATGCGATTTCTCGAAAGCAAAGAGGCGCCTAATAGAAACCAGCATGGTTTCCGGCGAGGCAGCTCATGCGAGACTCAGTTAGCTCTACTCACATATGATATTGTGAAAGCAGCGGATAATTGAATAAGAGTTGATGCAGTATTTTTAGACTTTAGGAAAGCCTTCGACACCGTTTCTCACGTGAAAATAGTTGAAAAATTAAGGGCTTATTCAATTAACGAGAAAATTGTAATTTGGATCGCCTCGTTCCTTTCCGATAGTAGTCTTCGATGGAGTTGCATCAGATGTCGTAAAAGTGACTTCCGGCGTACCTCAGGGAAGCGTAATCGGACCTCTGTTATTCGTGATATACATGAATGATTTAGCGGATAATATAAAGTGTAAAGGTAGACCCTTCCCGTTTTCGCTATTTGGGAAATTCTACCGTTAGAAAAAATTTCAGCATTGTAGCCCATATAGAAGTACCTAAACCCCTACAAATAGAAATTTTTGCAATTTATTATTTTATCTTCGGTTACAACGAAATTTATATAATTGTATAGATATATATAGGAGGATACAAAATTATGAGACACTTCCAGATGTGCTAGAAACTTGAAACTTGGTAGGCTTATAGGTTTTTGGTCACCACCGAAGGATAAAATACAAAACGTTCGAAATTCCAATTTTAAGGGGCTATTTTGGCCCTTTTTGCCCAATTTTTGGCCCATAACAAAACATGTAAATTGGTGTAGAGGTTTTTATACCTTAATTTTCAAATTATTTCCTGTCAAGATACGAAATCGAGACTTCAACTATTGGATATGTTATAATTGTAGTTTCTTATTTTTGAGGACAGAATTCAAGTCCGAGTAGAATTAGCGTAAATTCATAATTTATATCGCAAAAAAGTGGTAATTTTTCTTGGTGTAACAATAGGATTCCTAGGAAACAGGTCTATTGCTTTCATATGTGAAAGCTTTTAATGGGAATCAAAGGCATATATTTCATTGTCTATAATGCTAAACTATGTCTAATGAAAGAAATCCGATATTGTAATAATCCCTATTTTTGGGATTGCTTTGCCCCAGTATTGCTCCAAAGGACAACAAAAATGATGAGGCAGCTCCATATGACATAGAGACTTGAAATTTGGCCTGGTTATAAAAATTTTATTGCAATCGAAGATAAAATAAAACTGCGAAAATACCCAATTTTAAGGACGGTTTACCCCTATTTATGACCCATACCATTGTGAAAATGATACGGCCATTCTGAATGATATACAAATATGAAATTTGGCATAATTATGAGTTTTTGTTACAACAGAAAGACGAAATCTGATATCGTGTAAATTCGAAATCTTAGCGACTGTTTTGCCACATAATTGTCCTACGCAACTAAAAAATTATAAGGCAATCAAAATGAGCTACAACCTCCAAATCGGACACGGTTATATGAATTTCTACAAAATTGATTGGGAATAATTTGAAATTGTAAAAATGCTAAACGTTAAAAATGCTAGCAGGATGCAAGCACACATTAATTAGTACACATATATATAATATATAGACGCTTCTTACACATGATATATATATATATATATATATATATATATATATATATCATGCTAAAAGTTATAAATGCTTGCAGGATGCAAGCACACATTAACTAGTATATATATATATATACTAGTTAATATGTGCTTGCTTTCTGCAAGCATTTTCAAATTTTAGCCTTTTTGCAAATTCAAATTGTTCCCAATCGATGTTGTACATAATCATATAACCATGTCAAATTTGGAGTTAGTTGCTCATTTAGAAGTGCCTTATAATTTTAATCCTCGTATGGGGCAAAAATGGAGCAAAACAGCCCATAACATTAAGACTTATTACAGTCTCAGATTTTTTCCATCTCTTGTAACTAAAACCCCATAATTCTGCCAAGTTTTAAGTTTATTATCTCATTAAGAAGTGCCTTATAATTATCACACTCGTATGGAGCCGAAAAGGGGCAAAACCACACATTAAAAATTGGAATTTTTGCAATTTTACCATATTATCTTAGTTTGCTATGAAAATTCTATAATCGTGCCAAATTTCAAGTCTCTAGGTCCTATGCAGCTGCCTCGCATTTTTTGTTCTCGCATGGGGCCGAAAAGCGGCAAAGCCACCCTTAAAAATGAGAATTCTTGTAATTTTATAATTTTATCTTAGGTTGCAATGAAATTTCTATAACCGTGCCAAATTTCAAGTCTCTGGTTCCTACGCAGCGGCATCGCCTTTTTTGTTCTCGAATTGGGCAATAATGGGGCAAAACAGCCCCAAAAATGAGGATTATATCAATATTTCATTTCATTCATTAGGTGTAGGTTAACATTCACAGCATTAAAATATAAGCCTCTGATTCCCATTAAAAGCTTACCCATATGATAGGATAGAGCTTGTTACCAAGGAAACCTATTGTAAGACCCAGAAAAATTAGCAATTTTTTGAGATAAAAACTATAAATTTACGTTAAATCTACTTGGATTTGAATTCTAACTTCAAAAATAAGAAACTACAATTTATATCCTATCCGACAGTTTAAGTCTCGAGTTTGTATCTTGATGGGAAGTAATTTTAAAATGTAAATATAAAAGCCTCTGCACCAATTTACATGCTTTCTTATGGGCAAAAAATGGGGGAAAAAGGTGACAAAAAAGTCCCTCAAAATAGGAATTCCGAGAGTTTCGGATTTTTTCCTATGGTTTTGACTAAAAACCTATAATCCTACCAAATTTCAACTTTCTACCACATTTGGAAGTGCCTCATAATTTTGTATCCTCCTATATATCTATAATAAATAGATGCTTCTTACACATGATATATTATATATATATATATATATGAGGATACAAAATTATGAGGCACTTCCAGATGTGCCAGAAACTAGAAATTTGGTAGGATTATAGGTTTTTAGTCAAAACCATAGGAAAAAATCCGAAACTCTCGGAATTCCTATTTTGAGGGACTTTTTTGTCACCTTTTTCCCCCATTTTTTGCCCATAAGAAAGCATGTAAATTGGTGCAGAGGTTTTTATATTTACATTTTAAAATTACTTCCCATCAAGATAGGAACTCGAGACTTAAACTGTTGGATAGGATATAAATTGTAGTTTCTAATTTTTGAAGACGGAATGCAAATCCGAGTAGAATTAGCTTAATTTTATAGTTTTTATCGCAAAAAATTGCTAATTTTTCTGGGTCTTACAATAGGTTTCCTTGGTAACAAGCTCTATCCTTTCATATGGGTAAGCTTTTAATGGGAATCAGAGGCTTATATTTTAATGCTGTTAATGTTAAACTACACCTAATGAATGAAATCCAATATTGATATAAGCCTCATTTTTTGGGCTGTTTTGCCCCATTATTGCCCAATTCGAGAACAAAAAAGACGATGCAGCTGCATAGGACCCAGAGACTTGAAATTTGGCAGGGTTATAGAAATTTCATTGCAACCTAAGATAAAATTATAAAATTACAAATATTTTAATTCTTAAGGGGCGGTTTTACCCGTTTTCGGCCCCATACGAGAACAAAAAATTTGAGGCAGCTGCATAGTACATAGGGACTTGAAATTTGGCACGATTATAGAATTTTCATGGCAAACTAAGATAAAATTGTAAAATTACAAAAATTCCTATTTTTAATGTTAGGTTTTGCCCTTTTCGGCCCCATACGAGTGTGATAATTATAAGGCACTTCGTAATGAGATACAAACTTGAAATTTGGCAGAATTATGGGTTTTTAGTTACAACAGATGGAAAATATCTTAGACTGTAATAATTCTTAATGTTAGGGGCTGTTTTGCTCCATTATTGCTCCATACGAGGATTAAAATTATAAGGCACTTTTAAATGAGCAATAAACTCCAAATTTGACATGGTTATATGATTATGTACAACATCGCTTGGGAATAATTTGAATTTGTAAAAATGCTAAAATTTGAAAATGCTTGCAGAATGCAAGCACATATTAGCTAGTGTATATATATATATATATATATATATATATATATATATAATATATATATATATCATGTGTAAGAAGCATCTATATATTATAGATATATCATGTGTAAGAAGCATCTATATATTATAGATATCATGTGTAAGAAGCGTCTTTATATTATAGATATATATATATAGGAGGATACAAAATTATGAGGCATTTCCAGATGTGCCAGAAACTTGAAATTTGGTAGGAGTATAGGTTTTTGGTCACAACCGAAGAAAAAAATCCGAAACTTTCGAAATTCCTATTCTGAAGGGCTATTTTGGCCCCTTTTTGCCCCATTTTTTGCCCATAAGAAAACATGTAAATTGGTGTAGAGGTTTTTATATTTACATTTTAAAATTACTTTCCATAAAGATACGAACTCGAGACTTATACTATCGGATAGGATATAAGTTGTAGTTTCTTATTTTTGAAGACAGAATTCAAATCCGAGTAGAATTAGCGTAAATTTATAGTTTTTATCGGAAAAAGTGGTAATTTTTCTGGGTTTAACAATAGGTTTCCTATGCCTTAATGCCTTTATATGAGTAAGCTTATAATGGGAATCAGAGGCTTATATTTTAATGCCATTAATGTTAAACTATGCCTAATGAAGGTATTCCGATATTGTAATAATCCCTATTTTTGGGACTGTTTTGCCCCAGTATTGCTCCATACGAGAATATAAATTATGAGGCAGCTCCATATGTACGTAGAGTCTTGAAATTTGGCCTGGTTATAAAATTTTTTTGCAACCGAAGATAAAATAAAACACTGCGAAAATTCCAAATTTTAAGAGCGATTTTGCCCTATATATGACCCATATCAGTGTGAAAATGATACTGCAATTCGTAATAAGATACAAACATGAAATTTGGCGGAAATATGTGTTTTTAGTTACAACAGAAAGACGAAATCCAATATCGTTAAAATTGGAAATCTTAGTGACAGTTTTGCCAAATAATTGTCCTATGCGACGAATAAAATTTAATGCACTTCTAAGTGAGCTACAAAGTTGAAATTTGATACAGATATATGATATTGTACACAATTCATTGGGAATAATTTTAAATTGTAAATATGCTAAACTTTAAAAAAGCTTGCAGATTGCAAGCACACATTAACTAGTATATCCTATATATCATTCTATAAGCACTCTTCTTACAGAGGAGGATATACGATATATATAGGATATATACAGGATATAGGAGCACACTAATGTCTGGCCCAAAATACTATACGTGGAGAGCTGAAATTTAATACCGAGGTGAACAAAGAAAAATAATCGGAGGAATAATTGGAAAATTGTAAAATGTGTATTATTTTGGCCGCTAAAAATTATTAACAATTTTACTAACATTTCCTGGTTTAGGTATTTCCAAATAGCCTATGAAGCTGAAATTTTATTTTTTCAAGACGTAGAATTTGCCAAATAATGAAAACGGGAATATAGAAATTTGAAATTTTTTATTCGTTCGGCCGTAATAAATTCTCAAATGTTTAACAAACTGACTAATGTTTATGTACTTTCTGAAGATCCAGGAAGCTGAAAATTTTACCAGAGTTAGGAAATAATGTCCCGGTGGTAAATGGCATTGAAAATTTTAGAAATATTTATTGCTGTGGCAGTTAAAAATTAAAAACTTTTAAACACTGAAATTCATATAAATGCACTTCTAGAGGTGCTACATTGATGAAATTTCGTATAAATGTGAGGTATTCATAACAAATGATAAAAACCTATAAATATTTTATAATTATAAATTTTAGGGGCTGTTTTTACCCCAATATGTTCGAAACAGAAAAACTAGTAATTCGGAGCGGAGATGCAACTTTAAGCATTGAATATTATTTTTCAGCTTTTATTTTTACTTTAAGGTTAGGGAAAATGCTTGCAGAATGCAAGCTCACATTTACTTGTGTACGTATATGTATATATATATAGGAGGATACTAATGTCCTGCCCAAACTACAATAATTGGTGAGCTGGAATTTAATGCCTAGGTGAATTTAAAAAAATAATTGATGGAATAATTGCAAAATTGCAACAATGTGCATTATTTTGGCCGCTAAAAATTATAAACCATTTTACTAACATTTCGTGGTTTAGGTATTTCCAAGTGCGCTATCGAGCTGAAATTTTTTCTACCTATAGAATTGCCAAATAATGAAAACGGGAATATGTATATATACTAGTGAACATGTGCTTGCATTCTGAAAGCAATTTCTCTCACCTGAAAGTAAAAATAAAAGCCTACAAATTACTTTCACTGCATAAGTTGGCATCTCGGCTCCGAATTACGTGTTTTTCTGTTTCGGAAATATTGGGGTAAAAACAACCCCTAAAATTTATAAATATAATATAGTTATAGGTTTTTATCATTTGTTACGAATACCTCACATTTATGCCAAATTTCATGTATGTTGCATCTCTAGGAGTGCATTTATATAAATTTAATTTTTTTTAATTTTTGAATTTTTAACGGCCACAATACTAAACATCAACAAAATTTTCAATGTTAATTGTCACCGGAACATTATTTCCTAACCCTGTTATAATTTTCAGCTTCCTGGATCTACAGAAAGTACATAAACATTAGTCAATTTGTTAAACATTTGAGAATTAACTACGGCCGAACGAATAAAAATTTTGAAATTTCTATATTCGCGTTTTCATTATTTGGCGAATTCTATAGGTAGAAAAAATTTCAGCTTGATAGCGCATTTAGAAATACCTAAACCATGAAATGTTAGTAAAATTGTTTATAATTTTTACCGGCCAAGAAACTAAACATTGTCGCAATTTTCCAATTATTCCTCCGATTATTTTTCTCGCTTCACCTATGTATTAAATTCCAGCTTTCCGGCTATTTTAGTTTGGGCCAGACATTAGTATCCTCCTATACCCTATATATATCCTATATATCATTCTATAAGCACGCCTCTTACAGAGGAGGGTAAACGATATACGATACAAGTGAATGTGTGCTTGCATTCTGCAAGCATTTTCTCTCATTTAATAAAAAAGACTAAAAGCCGACAAAAAATTCTAAATGCAAAAGAGCCCTGCACCTATTTCAATGCTTTCCTTTTGGGAAATGATCTCAAAATTGAGGCTACCTGGAATCGAACCGGTGACACCTACGCAGGAGTTGTCAAATACTATGGAGATATACTGATGACATCTAAAAACCCTGAAAATATCATTTATTTATTCCTCTTAGTTTCGTCTATATGAAGGAATTCATTTTTTCCATGCTTTCTTATGGGAGATATACCGGGTCATCCGGAGTCGAACCCAGGACACTTGCGGTTAAAGTGATAACGGTTCCCTATAGATCTCCTGGGTATCTAACAACCCTCCTAGTTTGAATTCTCTACCTTATCGGAAAGTGCCATAAATTAATTTTCAAATATGCCGCAATGCTTTTCTTATGGGAAAATTGAAAATTTAGGAATTTTGGAGTCGAACCCATGACACCTAGGTATGAGATCTCAATTTTTCTGGCGGTTTCTCCATGCCATCTACAATTACTAAAAATTGCAGCTCTCCATCTATTGTAGTTTGGGCCAGACATTAGTATCCTCCTATATCCTATATATATCCTCCTCTGTAAAAAGAGTGCTTATAGAATGATATATATATATATATATATATATATATATATAGGAGGATATTAGGACTGGCCCAAACTACAATACTTGGTGAGCTGGAATTTAATACATAGGTGAACCAAAACAAATAATCGGAGGAATAATTCGAAAATTGCAACAATGTTTAATTTCTTGGCCGATAAAAATTACAAACTATTTTACTAACAATTCATGGTTTAGGTATTTCTAAATGCGCTATCAAGCTGAAATTTTTTCTACCTGTAGAATTCGCCAAATAATGAAAACGCGAATATAGAAATTTGAAAAATTTTATTCGTTCGGCCGTAATAAATTCTCAAATGTTTAACAAATTGACTAATGCTTTTGTGCTTTCTGTAGATCCAGGAAGCTGAAAATTTTAACAGGGTTAAGAAATAACGTCCCGGTGGTAAATAACATTGAAAATTTTGGAAATGTTAATTGGTGTGGCTGTTGAAAATTAATAAAATTTAAACAATGAAATTCATATAAATGCTGATCTAGAGGTGCTACTTTGATGAAATTTCGAATTATTGTGAGGTATTCGTAACAAATGACAAAAACCCATAAATGATTTATAATTATAAATTTTAGGGGTTGTTTCTACCCAAATATTTTCAAAAGAGAGAAACACGTAATTCGGAGCCGAGATGCTACCTTAAAAGAGGAAAAGTATTTTTCGGCTTTTATTTTTCCTTTAAGGTGAGAGAAAATGCTTGCAGAATGCAAGCACATATTTACTTGTATCCTATATATATCCTATATCGTATATATATATATATCCTATCATTCTATAAGCACTCTTCTTACAGAGGAGGATATACGATATAGGATATATATAGGATATAGGAGGATACTAATGTCTGGCCCAAACTATTACAGTTGGAGAGCTGGAATTTAATACCGAGGTGAACAAAAAATAATAATCGGAGGAAAAATTGCAAAATTGCAACAATGTGTATTATTTTGGCGGCTAAAAATTATTAACCATTTTACTAACATTTCATTGTTTAGGTATTTCTAAATGAGCAATGAAGCTGAAATTTTTCGGACCTATAGAATTCGCCAAATAATGAAAACGGGAATATACAAATTTGAAAATTTTTATTCGTTCGGCCGTAATAAATTCTCAAATGTTTAACAAATTGACTAATGTTCATGTACTTTCTCTTGATCCAGGAAGCTGAAAATTTTAACAGAGTTAGGAAATAATGTTCCGGTGATAAATAACATTGAAAATTCTAAAATACTTATTGTTGAGGCTGTTAAAAATTCATAAAATTTAAACAAGGAAATTCATATAAATGCACTCTTAGAGGTGCTGCATGGATGAAATTTCGCATAAATGTGAGGTATTCATAGCAAATGATAAAAACCTATAAATGTATTATAATTATAAATTTTAGGGATTGTTTTTACCCCAATATTTTCGAAACAGAAAAACACGTAATTCGGAACCGAGATGCGAACTTATGCATTGAAAGTAATTTGTAGGCTTTTATTTTTACTTTCAGGTGACAGAAAATGCTTGCAGAATGCAAGCACATGTTCACTAGTCATTCTATATCGACTCTTCTTACAGAGGATATAGGATATATATATATATATATATATATATATATATATAAATACTTAAGGAAAAGGAAAGGTAATAATAAGGGTAGCAACAAGGTGTTGGAGGAAGCCCAGTGGACACTTACCTAGAATGAAGAGCCGCTGGGGGTGCTGAGGACACACGAAAAACACAAAAGAACAAAAACTACACAAAAATGGAGTTTTCGGGCTGATGCCCTTCTTCAGCGACGGAGAAACATATGTTCTTTTGTGTTTTTCGTGTGTCCTCAGCACCCCCAGCGGCTCTTCATTCTAGGTAAGTGTCCACTGGGCTTCCTCCAGCACCTTGTTGCTACCCTTATATATATATATATATATATATATATATATATATATATATATATATATATATAGGAGGATACTAATGTCTGGCCCAAACTACAATAGCTGGAGAGCTGGAATTTAATACATAGGTGAACCGAGAAAAATAATCGGAGGAATAATTGGAAAATTGCGGCAATGTTTAATTTATTGGCCGGTAAAACTTATAAACTATTTTAGTAACATTTCATGGTTTTGGTATTTCTATATGCGCTATGAAGCTGAAATTTTTTCTACCTGTAGAATTCGCCAAATAATGAAAACGGGAATATAGAAATTTGAAAATTTTTATTCGTTCGGCCGTAATAAATTCTCAAATGTGTAACAAATTGACTAATGGTTATGTGCTTTCTGTAGATCCAGGAAGCTGAAAATTTTAACAGGGTTAAGAAATAACGTCCCGGTGGTAAATATCATTGAAAATTTCACAAATATTTATTGCTGTGACTGTTAAAAATTAAAAAATTTAAACAATGAAATTCATATAAATGCACTCTTAGAGGTGCTGCATATATGGAATTTCTCATAAATGCGGGGTATTCGTAACAAATGATAAAAACCTATAAATTTGTTATAATTATAAATTTTAGAGGTTGTTTTTACCCCAACATTTTCGAAACAGAAAAACACGTAATTCGGAACCGAGATGCGAACTTATGCATTGAAAGTAATTTTTCGGCTTTTATTTTTACTTTCAGGTGAGAGAAAATGCTTGCAGAATGCAAGCATTTACTTGTATCCTATATCATATCATTCTATAAGCACTCTTCTTACAGAGGAGGATATACGATACTAGTGAATGTGTGCTTGCATCTGCCTCATAATTTTGTATCCTCCTATATATATATATATATATATATATATATATATATATAAGCTAGTT
Organism: Uropetala carovei; assembly: GCA_036926305.1. Classification (NCBI taxonomy): domain Eukaryota; kingdom Metazoa; phylum Arthropoda; class Insecta; order Odonata; family Petaluridae; genus Uropetala; species Uropetala carovei. Next base: position 8,093,018 of record JAXCHB010000084.1, on the reverse strand, counting down.
AATGTGTGCTTGCATTCTGCATGCATTAGTATCGGAAAAATAATTTTTTGACGCAAAAGTTTGAACCTCTTCACCGCTTCATGTAGCATCTCTAGGAGTGCATTTATATTAATTTAATTTTTTTTAATTTGTGAATTTTTAACGGCCACAATACTAAACATCAACAAAATTTTCAATGTTAATTGTCACCGGAACATTATTCCCTAACTTTCTTAAAATTTTCAGCTTTCTTTGCTCTTCAGAATGTACATGAACTTTATTCAATTTATTTAACATTTAAGAGATTATTACGGTCGAACTAATAAAAATTTACAAATTTCTATAATCCTGTTTTCATTATATGGCAAATTCTACCAATGAAAAAAATTTCAGTTTCATAGCTCATTTAGAAGTACCTAAACCACGAAAAGTGTATAATTTTTTACGGCCAAGAAAATACATATTGTTGCAATTGTTCCTTTGATTATTTTTTTTGATTCAATTATGTATTAAATTTCAGCTCAAACTGTTATAGTTTGCACTGGAAATTTGTATGCCCTCTATATTCTAAGTAAGGTCCATCAATATATAATGAAGAAGCATTTTAAAATTGTAGGATTTTTACAATTTCGAATTATTCCGTCTACTTTTAAAAAAATCATGTAAGCGTGTCAAATTTCAAGTTTGTAGATCATTTAGAAGTGCCTTATAATTTTATTCTTCGTATGGGGCATAAATGGGGCAAAACAGCCATTACGTTACGAATTTTTACAATATCGGATTTATTCCTTCTGTGGTAACTAAAAACCCATAACTCTGACAAATTTCAAGTTTGTATCTCATTACGAAGTGCCTTATAATGTTCACATTCGTATAGAGTAGAAATGGGGCAAAACCGCACCTAAAAATTTGAATTTCTACTATTTTTTTATTTTATCTTCGGTTAGAATGAACTCTGTATGATGGTGCAAAATTTCAGGTCTGTAGCTCATATTGAGCTGCCTAACCTTTTTTGTTCTCGTACGGAGCAATACTGGGGCAAAAGAACCACAAAAATGGGGATTATTACAATATTGGATTTCCTTCATTTGTCATAGTTTAACATTAATGGCATTAAAATATAAGCCTCTGATTCCCATTAAAAGCTTACCCATATGAAAGGATAGAGCTTGTTACCAAGGAAACCTATTGTTAGACCCAGAAAAATTACCACTGTTTTGCGATAAAAACTATAAATTTATGCTAATTCTAGTCGGATTTGAATTCTGTCTTCAAAAATAAGAAACTGCAATTTATATCATATCCGACAGTTTAAGTCTCGCGTTCGTATCTTGACGGGAAGTAATTTTAAATGCAAATATAAAAAACTCTGCACCAATTTACATGCTTTCTTATGGGCAAAAAATGGGGCAAAAGGGGGCCCAAATGGCCCCTCAAAATAGGAATTTCAACAGTTTCAGATTTTTTCCTTTGATTATGATTAAAAACCTATAATCCTACCAAATTTCAAGTTTCCAGCACATATGGAACGGCCTCATAATTTTGTATCCTCCTATATATATATATATATGATATATATATATACTAGTTAATATGTGCTTGCATTCTGCAAGCATTTTCAAATTTTAACATTTTTACAAATACAAATTATTCCCAAGCGACGTTTTACATAATCATATAACCATATCAAATTTGGAGTTTGTTGCTCATTTAGAAGTGCCTTATAATTTTATCCTCGTATGGAGCAATAATGGAGCAAAACAGCCCCTAACATTAAGAATTATTACACTCAGATTTTTTCCATCTGTTGTAACTAAAAACCCATAATTCTGCCAAATTTCAAGTTTGTATCTCATTAAGAAGTGCCTTATAATTATCACACTCGTATGGGGGCGAAAAAGGGCAAAACCACAGATTAAAAATAGAAATTTTTGGGGCTGTTTTGCCCCATTATTGCCCAATTCGAGAACAAAAAAGGCGATGCCGCTGCGTAGGAACCAGAGACTTGAAATTTGGCACGGTTATAGAAATTTCATTGCAACCTAAGATAAAATTATAAAATTACAAAAATTCTCATTCTTAAGGGGCGGTTTTGCCGCTTTTCGGCCCCATGCGAGAACAAAAAATGCGAGGCAGCTGCATAGGACCTAGAGACTTGAAATTTGGCACGGTTATAGAAATTTCATTGCAACCTAAGATAAAATTATAAAATTACAAAAATTCTCATTCTTAAGGGGCGGTTTTGCCCTTTTTCGGCCCCATGCGACTGTGATAATTATAAGGCACTTCTTAATGAGAGACAAACTTGAAATTTGGCAGAATTATGGGTTTTTAGTTACAACAGATGGAAAAAATCTGAGAGTGTAATAACTCATAATGTTAGGGGCTGTTTTGCTCCATTATTGCCCCATACGAGGATTAAAATTATAAGGCAATTCTAAATGAGCAACTAACTCCAAATTTGACATGGTTATATGATTATGTACAACATCCACTGGGAATAATTTGAATTTGCAAAAGGCTAAAATTTGAAAATGCTTGCAGAATGCAAGCACATATTAGCTAGTGTATATATATATATATATATATATATATATATATATATATATCATGTGTAAGAAGCATCTATATATAATAGATATATATATATATATATCATGTGTAAGAAGCATCTATATATTATAGATATATATATATCATGTGTAAGAAGCGTCTTTATATTATAGATATATCATGTGTAAGAAGCATCTATATATTATAGATATATATATATCATGTGTAAGAAGCACCTTTATATTATAGATATACAGGAGGATACAAAATTATGAGGCACTTCCAGATGTACTAGAAACTTGAAATTTGTAACGATTATAGGTTTTCCGTCAAAACCGAAGGAAAAAATCCGAAACTGGCAAAATCCTATTTTGAGGGGCGATTTTGGCCCCTTTTTGCCCTATTTTTTGCCCATAAGAAAACATGTAAATTGATGTAAAGGTTTTTATATCTGCATTTTAGAATTATTTCCCGTCAGGACTTCAACTCAACACTTTAACTATCGGATAGGATATAAATTGTAGTTTCTTATTTTTGAAGACGGAATTCAAATCCGAGTAGAATTATCCTAAATATGTAGTTTTTATCGGAAAAAAGTGGTAATTTTTTGGGTCTAACAATAGGATTCCTAGGCAACAGCCTTAATGCTATCATATGGGTAAGCTTTTAATGGGAATTAGAGGCTTATATTTTAATGCTGTTAATGTTAAACTACACCTAATGAAGGAAATCCGATATTGATATAATCCTCATTTTTGGGGCTGTTTTGTCCGATTATTGCCCCAATCGAGAACAAAAAAAAATGCGATGCAGCTGCGTACGACACAGAGACTTGAAATTTGGCACGGTTATAGAAATTTCATTGCAATCTAAGATAAAATTATAATATTCCAAAAATTCTAATTTTTAAGGGGCGGTTTTGCCCCTTTTCGGCCCCATACGAGAACAAAAAATGCAAGGCAGCTGCATAGGACCTAGAGACTTGAAATTTGGCACGATTATGGAATTTTCATGGCAAACTAAGATAAAATTGTAAAATTGCAAAAATTCCAATTTTTAATGGGTGGTTTTGCCCCTTTTCAGCCCCATACGAGTGTGATAATTATAAGGCACTTCTTCATGAGATACAAACTTGAACTTTGGCAGAATTATGGGTTTTTAGTTCCAACAGATGGAAAAAATCTGAGAATGTAGAAATTCATAACGCTAGGGGCTGTTTTGCTCCATTATTGCCCCATACGAGGATTAAAATTATAAGGCACTTCTAAATGAGCAACAAACTCCAAATTCGACACGGTTATATGATTATGTACAATATCGATTGGGAATAATTTGAATTTGTAAAAATGCTAATATTTGAAAATGCTTGCAGAATGCAAGCACATATTATCTAGTATATATATATATATATATATATATCATATATATATATTTATATATATATGATATATATATATATCATTTGTAAGAAGCGTCGATATAATATAGATATATACAGTAGAACCACATAAATCCGGCACCCTCGGGACCTAGCGCGAGCCGGATTTTAGAAAATTCCGGTTTTTTGACAACGTTGCACATTGCCTAGGTATCCAGGGGCAAATCGGCTTAATTCTGGGTAAAACAAAACGTTTTTTGTAATCTATATAATATATTTCAAAATTTAATCAGAAATCACACCAGAATATTTTAAAATATGAAATACATACGCAAAATGTATGTAAATAAACATGCAAAATATTAAATAAATCATAATGGACGCCTTGCCCTCTTGCCACCCTTGGCTACGCCACTGCACCTTCATACCATATCACGTCCTATAAGACAGCGTCCTTAGTTGCGGGAATGCAAATTTCATTTCATTTTAGTGTTGGAAGCTTTTTGAAGGTTTTGCTGTGAAATTGTCTTGAACATATCGCACAGATTGCTTCATACATAGTGATCTTTCCTTAATAACTTTATCTTTAATTAGGTACAAATTCATCATATCCTGTTATTCGATGCATGACCGCTGCTCTAAAGCCAATATTGTATAGTGACTAATTCTATGCAACGGTCTATTGAAGGCTTGTTTGCAGCTGCATTGTCATCATCGTCACTTTCACTTTTTACTTTCTCCATACGTAGTAATGGGAAAGTATTGTATTCATGAAAAAAATCGACTTCGAGATTTCAACGGAAATACATGTTTTGAGGTCCCTAGAACACGTTTAGACTATTTTCGGAATGATGTCTGTGTCTGTGTGTGTATGTTAGTGTGGGCGCTCTAACTCAAAAAGTACATACCATATCGTTACCAAACTTCATATATAACACTTTAACATGAACACAAAGAACTGATTAGTTTTTGGACAATAACTGATAACCGGAAGTCGCGGTTTATTCGAAACCCGATTCGGTTTTTGCGATATTTCTTTGTTAAAACATCATTATTGTATATACAATTCTAAACAAAAGTTATAGAGAATGTAATTTCCTACAGTTTTCATTTGAAACAATTTTCTATAGGAGTTATTGTTTAGGAGTTATTTATAAATAACCGGTTTTTCGGTTTCCGTTAAATATCTCCTTAACAACATCGTTATTGGTAATCTTCGTAAGGACCAAAGTTGTAGAGAATAATATTTCTTCCAAGTTTTGTTTGAAACTAATTTTCGTAGAACCATCCATTTCGGATATATTTCGCTTTTTCTTAATACCAGCCTACAGGGCCAACACCATGTAGCGGTGAATTCTGTAAACATTCAAAATATACGTAATTTACGGCAACGACGTGTCTTCTTTTACGATACGAAATAATAATTTTGCCTTATAATGCTACTCATAATAATTTAAATATCTATACCCAAAATATGGAGAAAGTCATGTGTTGGCCACATCAGATTTTTTCATAATTCCCACGTTCGGGTTCCAAAACCATTTTAACTATTTCTCCGTCAGTTAGCTGATTCACTACAGGCACTTCATAGTCGATTTACATCCAGTTTTCAACGTCTTCTTCCAGACCCTTCGTGAAAGCGTTATTCGTCTATCCCTTAGCAAATTCCATAATTTCAGACACCAGTATCTTTTTGTCACTAACATTGAAACCTAGAAAATCTGGTGGTGATTCATCACATTCTTCAAACATGCTTGCAGGCCATAAATTATGGCAGGCATTTTTCAGTGTTGCGGCCGTTACATCAGTCTACGCTTTAGCTAGAGTCCAAATCACGTCCTTAATGTTAAATTCCTTTTTAAATCCGTCAACACCTTGGCCTCTATTGCAAGCAACAAGCAAATTGCTGTCTGTAATAGCATTTTAGTGAGCGTAATATTCCCTGATCCATAGGTTGAATAATAGATTACAATTTGGAGATAAATAAACCACACGCACGTTACCCAATACCAAAAGTGATGCATCAGGATGGACAGGACAGTTATCTAATGTCAGAATTATTTTACAATCATCACATAGTCCCTTAGATTTACAATGAGCACGTGCCTCCGGTACAAAATAATTCAAAAACCAATCCAAAATTAACTGAGAAGTCATCCATGCACGTTTATTAGCGTGGTAGTTGACAGGAAAATTCCTTACACTCTTTAAAGCAAGAGGGTGTGCACTTTTACCAATTACAGTTAGCTCTAGTTTGTGCGTACCTGCTGCATTTGCGCACGCGAGAACCGTCAGCCCCTCCTTTGACTCCTTCACTCCAAATGCCCCTCCATATCTTCATCGGCGGCTGCAAGTGTGCTCCGAGGAAGACATCGCCAAAATTATCCTGTCTCGTCCGCGTTATATATTTGCTCTGCAATAAGATTTTCATCCGAAATTAACTTGGTAAACTCCTCTACAAATGTTTCGGCAGCATCCGAATCGGCACTAAGTTTTTCGCCAGACACTCCTAATTTTCGTATTCCATGGCGAAGCTTGAAGTGATGAAGCCAACCTTGCGAATAATCGCAAGCTTTATTGATTTTCAAATCGTCGTGGAATTTCTTTGCTTGCTGTATTAGCAATAGGCCTGATACCGGTACACCTTCACTTCTTCTTTGTCGAAACCATTCAAACAATACCCTATCGATATCGTTGACCCTGGAAGTGTGTAATGTTTTTCGACTAGTCATAGCCTTAGGAGTGTCACTGTCTGCATAAAATGTCAGCAACTTACTTTTTCGTTTCCTCAAGTCATACACACTAGAACTGCCTACGCTATATTCTTCACAGTCTCTTAACTGAAGCACATTTTTCAAGTTTTCTTAATAAATCTACTTTTTGTTCAATAGAAAGAGATTTATATTTACGCTTCATAATACTACTGGAGGTAGCTTTTTTTTGAAGACATTCCAATATGAACTTGAGCAATATCACACTAATGAAAGACACATGCGATCGCTACGAATCTAAACACGCGACTGTATACAAGTTATACAATGTGACTGTGGAAACTATTACCTAACACGTACCAACATGTATTGGTAAGCTGACAATTGGACTCACTCACACATACAATGTAACTGCTGCCGTCAAATTGGTTCTAGAATTCGCGAATTTTGATGCGAAGCGGTGCGTTTATCATTCCATAGTGGATTAGGCTACCCGCGGCAAAAATTTTAAAAAGTGCACTTTTCAAAAGCTGCCGGATTTTTGATCATTCCGGATTTTCGAGTGCCGGATTTATGAGGTTCTACTGTATATATATATATATATATATATAATAGATATATAGGAGGATAAAAATTATGAGGCACTTCCAAATATGCTAGAAACTAGAAATTTTCAGAATTATATGTTTTTGGTCGCAACCGAAGGAAAAAATCCAAAACTTTCGAATTGCTAATTTTGGGGGTCTATTTTGGCCCCTTTTTGCGCCATTTTAGATATTTTTCTTAAATTCCAGTATACAGCGCCAACACCATGTAGCGGTGTATTCTTTACACATATTCAAAATATACATAATTTACGGCAACAAGGACGTGTCTTCTTTTACGATACGAAATAATAATTTTGCCTCATAACGCTATTCATAATAATTTAAATATCTATACCCCAAATATGGAGAAAGTCATGTGTTGGCCACATCTGATTTTTAATTCTTCGTTGGCCTTTGAAACCTTGTTAAAGGAATGTGGCAACTTAAGTTGCCTATGGAGACTTTCCTACTCACTTTTGGAAGAAAATTCCGTTTTATTAATTTTGATTAAAGTATTTATAATATAAAAGGGTTTAAAACTGATATAATGTATTTAGTTATTAGGTTAGTTTATATGTCCTAATTAAATTTCTTAGACAACAGTGTTAGTTCATTCACTTTTGTGAAATTTTTATTAAAACAACAAACTTATGTAGATATTTCACGTTCTGATTTTATTACATCTCTTCCACTTTTTGTCATTATGAAACATGTCTAATTCACCTTTTGCTTCATATTTAACATTTATACACATAAACGTATTGAAATTATTAATAACTACTAGTGTAATGCCCGTTGAAATGTCAGCGGGAGTAAAGATTCGATCGTTCAAGTTATTTATGGAGATCAAATTGGCATCAGAAACATAAATTGTATTGAAAGTCATTTCCCTCTCCTTTTCCTCTCTCACCCTCCCTCTCCTTCCCTCTCTCACCCTCCCTTCCTCCCCCTCCCTTCCTCCCCCTCCCTCTCTCTCTCTCTCGTATTAAAAGCAATCAAAGCACGTTTACACCCATAAGGATTGAATTAATAGTATGATATAGAGGTCTAACAATGGAATTGGTAGGCAAGGCAACATCCCCTTAAAATGGCTAGATTTCCTCAAACTGTGTGAATTAAAGGTTTACATTGAGCGATTCTGAACTGTAGGCGGAAAAAGACGAACAGAATAAGAATCTTTATAACGTTTTCTTCAAAATTGTTCACATCTGAAGTTCGTAGATCAATTTCTTTCTAATTATAATCTCAAAAGGAATGAAAGCCTGCGCGTCGAAAAGTTCATTTTTACGTGAAATTACGTGTTATCTTATTGGAAAAGGAAATTATCTCCTGGAGTCGATACCGGGCCTTTGATCTCGAGTTCGATAAATTAAAACGTTTTGTTATTATATCATAATGCTATCCTGAAAATTTCATCAAATTCGGTTGAGTCGTTTGCGAGATAATAAGCTTCAATAATCGGTACAACATACATTGTACAAATCAGCCGGTTTTTAGAAAATCCAATTTTTTTAAAGTTGCCCAAGAATAAACTAGCCTTATATTCTTTCATTGGGAAAATGAAATATGCAGTAATATTGCAGATGTATATTCAAGAAACTACGAAATTTTAACAAAATCGTTCTAGCCGTTTTTGAGAAAATCAAATTATTGCTAAAGTTTACTAGAATAAACTAGCCTTATATTCATTTTTGAGAAATATGAACTATACAGTATTGTTGAAGACGTAAATTGAAGTAACTGTACGAAATTTGATCAAAATCGTTATAGCCGTTTTTGAGAAAATCATATTGTTGTTAAAATGCGTAGAATAAACTTCTCTTAATTATTCATATACTCTGTCCAATATGATAAAATGCCTAAGTACGAGATTTCATTCATTTTCGCTCTACTATTAACGCTCTAGAGCCAGTAACAGACAGACGGCATTGCAAGAGCCACTTTTTCGGATTCAGCGACACCTACAACGTATATTTCCGTAAAAATCTCGAAGTCGAATTTTTTCGTGATAACAATACTTTCTTAATATACTTCGTATATGAGAAAGTAAAAATGAGAATAACACAGATATGGAGAAAGTCATATGTTGGCCATATCAGATTTTCTTAAATACGCCTCGGTAAGACTGGATGTCCACCCTCAGCGTTCTCAGACTGTAGATCAATGCAAAGTTTTTTTTTATTTCATTTTATTTCTCCTCATTTAAGGTAGATTAAATCCCTTAATAAATTACATGAGAAATAATGCGTCAATTTTAGTGGTAAAATTTAAAAAAATCGCCAAATTAGCACCATGGCTGTAAACGCCAAAAAAGGCACTAGACAAAACAAAAATGCGCGAAAAGATGGCAACAATGGTCGGAAATGTTTTCAAGGTGTTCGCGCAATGTTTTCAGATAATCGAGAAGACGGAATGTTTTTGTTTCATTAAAAAATTAATGTGTGTGGATATACTTAAGATAAAATTAATTTTTGCGCAAATAAAACGCATTTATAATATTTTGAAATCAATATTACATATTATACTTATTGAAGGGTTGTTAAGGGGGTCATGATAAGGTCTCGGCTGCCGTAAGAGGGGATCGCTGATGCGTCAAGTTTGGAAATCGCTGCGCTAAGCGGTATGGATTGTTTTCTTTTGCTCAAGTAGTACACCAGATTACTTTTTGTGCCAGCTTTTAAGTTTACAATATATGTTTTGAATATCATTCCAGAATTCAGGTCATCGCTAGTAACCTGTTTTATACGTATATCAGTAGGTTCATGGTCCTTTAAATTACACGCTACAATAGATTCATGGCATTTCTGGCGTCATGATAAACTATTCAGAAAACACATTCTCATCAAAACCCACAAAAATAATAAAAATTCAAATTAAAAAATAAAATATGTAAAAAAACGTTTACAAAATCAAATTAATCCGTTTATTTTTTCCACTATCGGCATACTTGTCAATAACTTCTTCATCAGTTATATTAATATCTCTATGTGTTTCGTAAATATGATTAGCAAGGATAAAAAGCTTCGTTCAACAGTAGCTGTGGAGACAGGAAGTTAAGCTAATATTTTGATAAGAACATATATATTACGAAATATATTCCTGTCACAACCAGCTAGAGCGTCCATTGCGGTGGCCGGCCAGGTTCTTTGATCTTCTGTTCACCACTTAGCTTTCCACAGCTCATATTCTGCTTGAACGATATCAGGTCATCCTGGTAAATCATCTTCATATATCTGCACTGCAGATTTAATGGTTGAGTAAGGTTTATCTATTGAATACGCAGGAAGAAGGTATTGTAAAGAATTGATTGTTTCCTCGTGAGCCAAGAATCTTTCATTTAACGACGCAATAAGGTAGTCCATGTATGGATAAAAAATTGTCCTTCGATAATATTTTTCAGGAGTGTTAAAAGAAATATTATGTCTATTTGTCTGCAGTCCGCATACTCGAGGTACTTCTTATTTGACATTTAATTTGTCTGCAAGATTTCTAGCTTCATTATAAATGACCGCAAAGTTGGTTTCAGATTCCTCAGAGTCCTCTCGAATACTTTTTAATGCAGCAATAATTTGACGAACTTGTTTTAAAGCGATGATCAAATCTGTCTGCTTATTTTGCAATCGGAAATAAAGGTTGTATGTCAAAGCTAACATTTAGCTCGGAACGAAAATTGCAACAAGAAAAGAAAATTTACATATGCTATTATATAACGAATCTGCCTTTTGCGACGAACGGTCTTTGTGTTCCATTTGAATGATTTCGAGAGTAGAAATAATTGGCTCGATAAATTATTAAAATACTAAAACTGCCTCGTGCCGTAAATTCCAGCGTGTTTCACACAGCGTTTTTAATCGTGTTCCATTTGAATTTGGCTTCATTTCCTGTATTGTATTTTTAAGAACAGCTTCCGCTTTGGAGATAAATGAAAAAATCTAATGTGGCCAACACATGACTTTCTCCATACTTGCGGTATAGTTATTTAAATTATCGTGAATAGCAGTATAAGGCAAAATTATTATTTCATATTGTAAAAGCATACAGTCGACAATAGGGCAGAAAATTAGGTATATTTGGAAAAGTTACGTTTACAGAATTAACGGTTCCATGGTGGTGGCACTGTAAACTGGAAATTACGAAAAAGCTAAATATCTCCAAATGGATGTTTCTACGAACATTTGTTTTAAACAAAATTTGGAAGAAACATTATTTTCTACAACTTTCGTCTCTCTCTCTACGTCTCTCCCTATCTCTCTCTATCTTTCTGTCTCTCACTCTCTCTCTCTCTCTATCTCTCTCTCTCTATCTCTCTCTCTATCTCTCTCTCTCTATCTCTCTCCCTATCAATCTCCCTATCACTGTTTCTTTAATTCTCTCTATATATTTCTCTCTATATAATTCTCTCTAATTCTCTCTATATCTCTCTCTATATCTCTCTATAACTCTATATCACTCTCTATATCTCTCTCTATATCTCCCTCTCTCTCTCTATATCTCTCTCTATATGTCTCTCTCTATATCACTCTCTCTATATCTCTCTAAATATCTCTCTCCATATCCCTCTCCATATCCCTCTATATCTCTCTATATATCTCTCGATATCTCTCTCTATATCTCTCTCTACATCTCTCTTTATATCTCTCTCTTTTTCTCTCTCTCTACCGCTCTCTGTCTCTGTATCTCTCTCAATATATCTCTTAATCGATATCTCTCCCTATATCTCTCTCTACCTCTCTATATCTATATCACTCTCTATATCTCTCTCTATCTCTCTCTATATATGTCTCTCTATATCTCTCTATATATGTCTCTCTATATCTCTCTCTTTTTCTCTCTATATCTCTCTCTTTTTCTCTCTCCCTATTTCTCTCTGTCTCTATATCTCTAACTATATGTCTCTCTATATCTCTCTCTACAACTCTCTCTATATTTCTCTCTATATCTCTATACCTCTCTATCTATACATCTCCCTCCCTCCCTCCCTCCATCCCTCCCTCCCTCCCTCCCTCTCTCTCTCTATATATATATATATACACACACACATATATATATATATATGCATATACATATATATATATAGATATCTTAAATTATAATTTGATTTTTTTCAGTATTCACAGCTACGTGGTTGTGGCGCTGTGTAGTGGATACTACGAACAGAGTTGAATATCTCCGAAATCGATGGTTCCACGAAAATTTGTTTCAAACCAAACCTTGGAGAAATATTATTCTCTACAAATTTAGTCCTCACAAAAATTACCAATAATGACGTTTTTAAGGAGACTTTTGACCGAAACCAAAGAAGCCGATTATTTTTAAATAATTCTAAACAATTACTGCTATACAAAATTCTTCCAAATGAAAGTTGTAGGAAATTAGATTCTCTATAACCGTTATATAGAATTGTATAAACAATAATGATGTTTGATAGAGATACATCGCAAAAACCAAATCGGGTTTCGAATAAACCTCGACTTCCGGTTAACCGCTATTGTCCAAAAACCAATCAGTTCTTTGTGCTCAGGCTTAAATGTAATATATGAAGTTTGCTAACGATATGGCAAGTATTTTTTTGTTAGAGCGCCCACAATAACATGCACACACACACCCACAGACATCATTCCGAAAATAGTCTAAACGTGTTCTAGGGACCTCAAACATGTATTTCCGTTGAAATCTCGAAGTCGATATTTTCGTGAATACAATACTTTCCCATTACTACGTATGGAGAAAGTAAAAAGTAAAAAGCAAAATATCTCCGAAATGGATGGTTCTACGAAAATTTGTTTCAAACAAAACTTGGAAGAAATATTATTCTCTACAACTTTCGTCCTCACGAAGATTACCAATAACGATGTTTTTAAGGAGAAAACTGAAAAACCGGTTATTTATAAATAACTCCTAAACAATAAGTACAATAGAAAATTGTTTCTAATGAAAGTTGTAGGAAATTACATTCTCTATATCTTTCGTATAGAATTGTAGATACAATAATGATATTTTAACGAAGAAATATCGCAAAAACCGAATCGGGTTTCGAATAAACCTCGACTTCCGGTTACCCGTTATTGTGCAAAAACTAATCAGTTCTTTTTGCTCATGTTAAAGTGTTATATATGAAGTTTGGTAACGATATGACACGTACTTTTTCAGTTAGAGCGCCCACAATCACATACACACACGCACACACACACACAGACATCATTCCGAAAATAGTCTAAACGTGTTCTAGGGACCTCAAAACATGTATTTCCGTTGTAATCTCGAAGTCGATTTTTTTCATGAATACAATACTTTCCCATTACTACGTATGGAGAAAGTAAAAATGTGCAAACTTCGGATATAACACCAAATGCATTACGGATTTCAGAAACTGTTGCAGAGACTGTTATACATAAATTCAAACAACGCGCTACACAATGCGTATACAAAGCTTTTGGGTATTTCTGTCTAATAATTGTTTGTACTCCTCAAAATTGTTCCCTCGTATTTGTTGAGCCATCATAACTTTGTCCACGAAGGCTTCTTAAATCAAAACCTAGATCTATTAAAGCTTTTTCAATAGTTAGAGCGAGTGAGGCACCGTCCATATCAGTTACTGGGACAAAAGTCAGAAAATCTTCTCGTAGTTTTATAACTCCTCATTAACATATCGAACACAAAGTAAAAATTGCTCTATCCGCGCAATAACTGTTGTTTTATCTGCTAACACAGTGAAAACTTTGGATCTATTAACGTTTGATACAATTTTTGATTGAATAAGATTACCAAATGTACTTATTAAATCCGTTTGTGTTACAGAATTAGTATACATTGCATTACCAGCTCTTGTAACTAAATTTTATTCCAAAACCTTATCACCGCTATTAGCTCGATATCTCAATAAGGAACGAAAGTTACCATCATTTTCAAGTGGTTCGTTTAGAGTTATCCGCCCTGAATCGTTGTGCCTCTAAGCGGAAGCATTTGTCTACCACAGAAGCGAATAGTTTGTACTATTGGTAAAAGTTTAAACCTGTTTTGAATTATAACTTGTTTCCTTTGTGAATCAAGTTGTTCTATTACAGTAGTTTGTTTTTTATTTACAATACTAATCCAGTTCTCAGCAGAGATCATCAATTTTTTTCTGATATTTCGTTTGTTCATGTTTCTTGAATGATTATAACGATTTTTACTTTCTCCATACGTAGTAATGGGAAAGTATTGTGTTCATGAAAAAAATCGACTTCGAGATTTCAACGGAAATACATGTTTTGAGGTCCCTAGAACACGTTTAGACTATTTTCGGAATGATGTCTCTGTGTGGATGGATGAATGGATGTGATTGTGGGCGATCTAACTCAAAAAGTACTTACTATATTGTTACCAAATATCATATATAACACTTTAGCAGGAGCTCAAAGAACTGATTAGATTTTGGACAATAACGGTTAACCGGAAGTCGAGGTTTATTGGAAACCCGATTCGGTTATTCCGATATTTCTCCGTTAAAACATCATTATTGCATATACAATTCTATATAAAGATTATAGAGAATGTAATTTCCTAAAACTTTCATTTGACACAATTTTCCATAGCAGTCATTGTTTAGGAATTATTTATAAATAATCGTTTTTTTCTGTTTCCGTCAAATATTTCCTTAAAAACGTCATTATTGCTAATCTTCGTGAGGACCAAAGTTATAGAGAATAATATTTCTTCCAAGTTTTGTTTGAAACAAATTTCGTAGAACCATCCATTTCCGAGATACATCGATTTTTCCATGGAGCCTACATAGAGGAGATACCACTCCATCTATAAAGAGGGCGTATTTTGTTGCCAATTTAGTCGCAGCGTATTAGTTCCAGTTTGGCGGCGCTGGTGTTCTTAGGTTTGCTACAAATTGGGTAGTTTACATGTGGTCTTACCATGGAAGATATTCTTCCATGGTCTTACGGCTAATCGTTGTATCCGTTTCGTTTGTGTGAAATTTTTTCCATCTGCGGTGGAATATTTTATTACAAAATGATGCGAAATTCAAAGTGTTGCTTTGTGCCTGGCTGTTCGACAGGTTATAGCAAAACAGTACGAGTGAACAAGATTTTGGGAGTGAAGAACACAAGTGTTTTCAAGGCAAGGGTAAGTACACATTAGTCAGTAAATATAAATTTATTTAATGTAGAAAGGTTATTAATTGAATTGATATTGTCATATTGAAATCGTTTGCTTTCAGGATGAAGCTCAGCTTCAGAAATGGAGGAGGATTATACCCCGCAAAGATCAAGTTTTCAGCGCAACGGACGTTGTCTGTGGGCTGCACTTTGCCGAGGAGGATTGTTTTTATTTCTAATTATCCTTCTCTCTTTTCAGGTTGCTTCCTCAGTAGAAAAGTATGTATACTGAATGTACTGCAAGTCCCTTAAGTTATGTAATGTATGTATATTTATGTGAAATTGGTATTCAAAGTGGTTTTTGGTCAAATGATTTGTTTTTATTTGTAATTATCCTTCTCTCTTTTCAGGTTGCTTCCTCAGTAGATTTGTATGTATACTGAATGTACTGCAAGTCCCTCAAGTTATGTAATGTATGTATATATATATGTATATAGAAATAGAAATTTATGTGAAATTGGTTTTTTAATGTATACAGTGGCAGACATAGAGAATGCAAGAGCCTAAGGCGAATGTTATTTACAAGGCCAACAGCTTACGTCTGACCATGTGTGCCATTAGGTGTTCTGCTCATAGCCCTAGGTGCTTGTCTAGATCGCCTAGCCCTGTAACTGACCCTGAATGTACGTATATATATTTGTTATTAGTTTGTATTATAGTTTTTGTTCTTGTGACTTGGTATATTTTGTAATTATCTTTCTGTCTTTCCAGGTGTGCTTCCTCAGTTGAACTGCGTTTTTCAATATTTATCTGAATGCCTTTAGCCTGCAAAGGCATAAATAGAATAGATAACATTAGTCTGGAGGAGGCTTGAATGCACGGCATTTCTGCTAAGTTTTTTAAATGTATATGTATCTACTTTAATTGCATTAATTTATTTTATATGCGCTTAGTTTTCACTATAGTTTTTATTGTTCTGAATAGATATTTTTAGTAATCACCTTTCTTTCTTTTCAGGAGCTGGGCAAATGGGATATTGATCAACTTTATTTGCACTTATTTATTTTATATTATTGTTCATCATTGAATTGGTTTTTTAAGTAATTCTCTTCCTTTATTTTCAGGTGCTGGTTAATTGTGTATCTTAGTTTGGTTAGCTACCTTCTATTTTCCTTCCCAGGTTTTTTAACCCCCCTTCCTTTGTGGGTTTTTCTAGAGAATCCTTAAGGTTCTATAGCTTTTTCCCACACACAATCTTTATTAAATAAACTGTTTTAATACAGACTTAAAATGCCATTGTGTTCTTATTTCATATTCTCGTTTTACTTTTACTATAAAATATCTCATTGGATTACCAAAACAAATATGACGTTCCTATTTAATGTGACAATATCACTGCATAGCATTTCGAAATGTCAAATTTCTGACAAAATACCTTATGGACATGTTACGAAATTTAAATAATCGTCAGCTTAAGAAAAAATGCATCAATATATTACATAACGGTGTAATACTTATTTCGTCTCGAATGTTTGCCCGTATTTTGTAATAATATTGTCATTTCGTATTATAATAAAATACTGAATGTCGCACATATATTTACCATAAGTAAAATTAGATATACTGATTATATTTTTGGATATTGCTATGTACACGTGGAGCCGAACCGAAGTAAAAGGCACTCGATTTCCAGATACCGTGGATATTGAAAAAGTCCAAATTTTACCTCCATCTATCTATCCTCTATACAGTGAATTCCATAGTCGACCAAAGCCACAATAAATTTATCGAATATGGATTAAGCGAAATACTGAACATCAGAACAACCATGCCGTCCTGTAATTATACCCTAAACGAGGTTTTTTCCGGCGGAATTCCAATCAATTGATCCGCTACGTAATTCATATAACATACTCGGTACTTCGTAAAAACAAATAGTTTATATTCATAGATTGATTTACAAACCTATACTATCAATGCGTTCTTACGTAACAAACTATTATCGCAAATAGAAACACGAAAATTACATGTGTTTCATACCTACGCCCCATAACTTCAGCAAACCTACCGATCGCAGCGCTGCGTGTGACGACTTTGGCAACTAAAACTTGAGCGACCAAACTGGCAACAGTTTCGGACCCGGAGTGGAATCTCCTCAGTATAGGCTCCATGGATTTTTCTTAATACCAGTATACAGCGCCAGCACCGAAGCGGTGAATTCTGTAAACATATTCAAAATATACGTAATTTACGGCAATAAGGACGGCCGTATTCTTTTACGATACGAAATAATAATTTTGCCTCATAATGTTATTCATAATAATTTCAATATCTATACCCCAAATATGGAGAGAGTCATGTGTTGGTCACATCAGATTATTTTTATTTTTGCATGACTGGCTTACTAACGCACCAAGTTCAAATGGAGTGGATTCTTAGAACAGTATGCAATATTTGCAAAATGAGCCTTATTTTAATTTGGAATAACTCAACCATTTGTAGATTTCCAGCCATTTATTTTGGAATCTGCGCTTATAACTTCCATCCTGCTCATCTGGAAATGAATATTTAGGTTGTGGCTGCCATTCTTCGCTTAACAACAGCACCTTTTCTTCGTTGCTGAATATTGATCGTCTTTGTTACTTTCTCCATACGTAGTAATGGGAAAGTAATGCGTTCACGAAAAAATCGACTTCGAGATTTCAACGGAAATACACGTTTTGAGGTCCCTGGAACACGGTTAGAGTATTTTCGGAATGATGTCTGTGTGTGTATGTGATTGTGAGCGCTCTAACTCAAAATGTAAGCGCCAAATCGTTACCAAACATCATATATAACACTTTAACATGAGCAGAAGGAACTTCTTAGGTTTTGGACAATAATGGATAGCCGGAAGTCGAGGTTTATTCGAAACCCGATTCGGTTTTTGCGATATTTCTTAGTTAAAACATCATTATTGTATACACAACTCTATACAAACGTTATAGAGAACATAATTTCCTACAACTTTCATTAGAAACAATTTTCTATTGTAGTTATTGTTTACGAGTTATTTATAAATAACCGGTTTTTCGGTTTTCTCCTTAAAAACATCGTCATTGGTAATCTTCGTGAGGACCAAAGTTGTAGAGAACGATATTTTTTCCGAGTTTTGTTTGAAACGAATTTTCGTAGATTTCGGAGATGTTTTGCTTTTTACTTTCTCCATACGTAGTAATGGGAAAGTATTGTTCCGAAAAAAATCGACTTCGAGATTTCAACGGAAATACATGTTTCGAGGTCCCTAGAACACGTTTAGACTATTTTCGGAATGATGTCTGTGTGTGTGTGTATGTTAGTGTGGGTGCTCTAACTCAAGAAGTACATACCATATCGTTACCAAACTTCATATATAACACTTTAACATGAGCACAAAGAACTAATTAGTTTTTGGACAATAACAGGTTACCGGAAGTCAAGGTTTATTCGAAACCCGATTCGGTTTTTGCGATATTTCTTCGTTAAAACATAGTTACTCTATATATAATTCTATACAAATGTTACAGAGAATGTAATTTCCTACAGTTTTCATTTGAAACAATTTCCCATAGCAGTTATTGTTTAGGCGTTATTTATAAATAACCGGTTTTTCGGTTTTCGTCTAGTACCTCCTTAAAAACATCGTTATTGGTAATCTTCGTAAGAACTAAAGTTGTAGAGAATAATATTTCTTCCAAGTTTTTTTTTAAACAAATTTTCGTAGAACCATCCATTTTGGAGATATTTCGCTTTATCTTAATACAAGTATACAGCGCCAGCACCATGTAGCGGTGAATTCTGTAAACTTATTCAAAATATACGTAATTTATGGCAATAAGGACGACTGTCATCTTTTACACAATAATTTAAATAGCTATTCCCCAAATATGGAGAAAGTCATGTGTAGGCCACATCAGATTTTATATCAATAAATAAGCCGATGTCATATTTAGTTTCCAATAAAGATTTATTTAAGGAAATCATAGAAACATCATTTCCGGATGCTGATGCTAGAAAATTTGGTGAAGCTTCATCGGAAGTATCAGCTTGTTTATTGCTATTATTGCTGATGGTGGGGTCCGGAAACAAAATAGAACTATTGGAACTGGAACTATTTCCGTATCGCCCGTGCTAGCATCTGATGTTTTAGCTCGTTCGAAAAAGCTACGTATCTCTTTATTATTTGTATTTCACTTCATATTTCAATTGTGGGTAGTAAAATCTGTAAATATAAATATTATTTACAATATAAATGATAAATATAAATAAATCTGTAAATATACAAAATTTAAAACAACACACATGTTAATTTAAAATACACAATACACGTTTTGCAACTCCTTTATGTTTCTAATAAGAAATATATTTGGTATTTGGACATAGGCGTCGGCAGTCTCTTCCGACTGGCTATTGTTCGATGCCTTGCATTCCTTTCCCCACCCACTTGGTGTTTTGCGCTGCGCATTCCACCTCCCCTCTCCCACTTCTGGACTCTGCACTTCTGCTGATGCTGAGTGTGGATTCTGCGAGGTACGGGTCGAGCTGGGAACGACGCGAGGCCGAGTTATTCGTTGGAAGTCCGCGCGTGTAGAGGGATGTACAATAAACAAGCGTCACTCAAATGTTTCGCGTTTTCCTTCATCGTTGCCTCCCAACTCCAATGGACCCGTGGTCGCAGGCTTAACACCGGTGTCAGAAGTGGGATCGAAGTCAGCGATCA
Source organism: Uropetala carovei (assembly GCA_036926305.1). NCBI lineage: Eukaryota > Metazoa > Arthropoda > Insecta > Odonata > Petaluridae > Uropetala > Uropetala carovei. The sequence goes on along the minus strand of JAXCHB010000084.1, from coordinate 8,072,985 downwards.
TCGATCGGTCATCGACACATCGGAGGTGGTGACATCAAGGAAGGAGTTGCAACAGGCGATAACCGAGTTTAGCGAGCAGATTAGAGCGCTAGGGCGTGAAAATGAATTACTTAAACAGGAGGTCGCGCGGGGTACCTCTCCAGGGGCACGGAAAAATTACTCCTTTATCAGTCCCATTACAGGGTTTACGGGAAAGGCGGGGGAATGCCTTTTTTGATCGCATCGAACAGACTGGGGAGCTGGGTGGCTGGGATGATGTAGACAAGTTGCGGGTGGCTAAGCTGAAACTCGGTGGCGATGCGGAGGAGTCTGTCCGGGAAAGGAAGTGGAGAGGCTCTCAAAAGTCAACTTTGCGAGAGATATCGAAATAAGAAGGGGACGAGGTTTTATCGAGAGCTCTTATCAAACCTTCGGAGGGGCGAAAAAGAAGACACGTATAGTTTTAACCGCGCGCCAGGGATGAAAGGAAAGAGAGAGGGATTGACGAGAATCTAAACCGCGTCGCAAGACAAAATAGTTGCGCGCGCGCATCCCTCCGATCTTTCGCGGCACTCGAGAGTGTGATGCACAAGAGCGTGTCAGCTATTTTGAACCACGTTCTTACTCGTGGGGGAGCGAGAGGAAACTTAATCGCACGCTTAAGAGTGTGTGTAAACGTAACGCCGAGCTCTTTCTCGCACGATTGCTTGGCGCGTGGAGTTTCGACATGTTGAAAAGTTTTTGGGAGGTGATGAGACGATTCCGGTGGAAATAGTTCAGTTCTTGTCTCGTTACTGCCACCGCACGCAACCCGTAAAATACATGGAACGAAGGAGAAATCATCGCTTTTGTTGCAGTTAGCACGTTGAATGAAAAATGGAGGAGGAGAGTTTGGGTAAAAGAGTACAGACAACGCCTTGGGCACTTTCCATTAATTGCCGAATTGCGACAAAACTATCCTGACGACTATAGAAACTATTTGCGCATGAATAGTGGGTTATTCGATGATTTATTATTGAAGGTTAGTAGAAAAATAAGTAGAAGAGACACTGTAATGCGGAAGGGCATAAGCGCAGAGGAACGACTTGCAGCGACATTACGATTCCTGGCGACCGGACGATCATACGAAGATTTAAAGTTTAGTACAGGAATGTCAACTGCATATTTGAGCATTCTAATTCCAGAGACACTGGAGGGAGTAGCGCTGAGTGAACGATAGCGCGCCGACCTGAGTGTCAGGGGACAACACGTTCAGGCTTGCGCGCGCTCCTAACCGCCAGTGTTGCCACACGCTTTCCTCTGACTCCGGCTTAACATTAGACATGCACTCTTTCCCGCACGATTGAATGCGCTCCAGCCAATGCCGCGGTTAAAACTGTACGTGTAAAGGGCGCTATAGAGTTCTTTGCGGACAGAGTAAGGAGCGTTAACGCCAACACTTACGAGAAGGATGGCACGCCTGATTTTGTGGCCGCCTTGCGCCTTGAGGCTGAATGACGGGCGTTAGACGCATTTTTAAATGGCCTAAATGGGGAGTTAGCGAAGCCGGGAACACTCGATGAAGCAGTGGAAGTAGCCAGAACGGTAGAGGAGGTGATCCAGGGGACCCGGCAACCCCCACGCGCAAGACATGTCTTCAGGAGTGCGGCCGAACGGAGGTGCTTCAATTGCGGCAGGACACTTTGCCCGGGAGTGCCGAATGCCGAGTAGAAGGAGGTGCTATGGCTGTGGACAAGAGGGCCATCTCAGTACGGACTGCAATCTTCGAGGTAATCGTCTGCCATCTAATTTAATGGCCCAGGGACCCCAATAAGTTTACAACTTCCGGTGGTAGGGCACGATTTAATTTTGAGGGCGAGCATTTTGGGGAAACCGTGTAGGCTGCTGTTAATCACAGCAAATGTTCCCTACTGAGTTTCTGGAAGAGTAAGAACAATGAATTAGACTCGGAGTACAGAATTGATAGATTGAATATCCAATCTGCAGAGTACGTTAAATATTTAGGAGTCACCATTTGTCGTGATCTATCATGGAATATGCATATTCGAAGGATCGTAGGCGCAGCTAATAAGAAATTGGGCTTCGTAGGCAGAATAGTAAGAAGTAGCACAGAACAGGTACGAGAAACGTGTTATTTATCATTGGTCAGATCTCAGGTCGAATACGCTTCCAGCATATGGGATCCGTACGAAAAGGGACAAATACTTGAGTTAGAAAGAATCCAACGCAGAGCAGCCAGATTCGTAAAGCAAAAATATGAGCAAAAACTAAGCGTCACATCACTCTTGAAGGAGTTGAATTGGATATCGCTAGAGGATCGCAGAATTAGCGCTAGGTTAAGGCTTCTGGAGAAATTTAGGTCGGAAGTTCTCTTAGAGGAGGTCTCAGGAATATTAGAGGCACCTACGTACATGGGCAGGCACGATCACGAGAATAAAATACGAGAGATCGACTGTAGGACCGAGCGATATCAGAGCTCGTTTTTCCCAAGGACCATACAGGATCATAACAGGAGAGTGATTCCCACGAGGGACGTTATTAGGTAGGTTTCGGTGTGCTGCACCCCCTGCCACCCACCAGTCTGGTGATTTGCAGGGTATCATGTAGATGTAGATGTATAGATACTGGGGCCCAGGTGTCCCTGTTATCGTGTGACGTGTGCGGGAAGGGAGAACTTGGAAAATCGCCCTATCGTCTCCGTGGCATAACGGGTGGGTCATTGTGGAACTATTGGGAAAGGCTGACACCGCTGAGTATTGAGAGGCGTGTATACCCGATTGAAATGCAGTTGTGGGTCCTCTGAGTGGGTATACGTAATTTACGGCAATAAGGACGACTGACTTCTTTTACGATAGGAAATGATAATTTTACCTCACAATGCAATTCATAATAATTTAAATATCTATACCCCGAATATGGAGAAAGTCATGTGTTGGCCACATCAGATTTTTTTTAGATTATAATGCCTTATGTAACGGGTGTAGCCGTCTCCAGGGGTTAACACGCCTTACGAAAATTTGTTTCAAACAAAACTTGGAAGAAATATTATTGCCTACAACTTTGGTCCTTAGGAAGATTACCAATAACGATGTTTTTAAGAAGATACTTGACGGAAACAAATAACCGGTTATTTATAAATAATTCCTAAACAATAACTGCTATAGAAAATTGTCTCAAATAAAAGTTGTAGGAAATTACATTCCCTATAACCATTGTATAGACTTTTATATAAGATAATGATGTTTTAACGGAGAAATATCGCAAAAACCGAATCGGATTTCGAATAAACCTTGACTTCCGGTAAAACGTTATTGTCCAAAACCTAAGAAGTTCCTTGTGCTCATGCTAAAGTGTTATATATGAAGTTTGGTCATGCTATGGCACATACTTTTTGAGTTAGAGCGTCCACAATCACATAACTCCATCCATCCACACACACACAGACATCATTCCGAAGATAGTGTAAACGTGTTCTAGGGACCTCAAAACGTGTATTTCCGTTGAAATCTCGAAGTCGTTTTATTTGTGTTCACAATACCTTCCCTTTACTACGTACGGAGAAAGTAAAAATCTGATGTGGCCAACACGTGACTTTCTCCATATTTGTGGTATAGATAATTAAATTATTACTTTCTCCATACGAATTAATGGGAAAGTATTTTGATCACGAAAAAAATCGACTTCGAGATTTCAACGGAAATACACGTTTTGAGGACCCTATAACACGTTTAGACTATTTTAACGTGTGTGTGTGTGTGTGATTGTGGGAGCTCTAACTCAAAAAGTACTTGCCATATCGTTACCAAACTTCATATACAACACTTTAGCATAAGCACAAGGAATTTCTTAGGTTGTGGAAAATAACGTTTTCCCGGAAGTCGAGGTTTATTCGAAATCGATTCGCTTTTTGGGATATTTCTCCGTTAAAACATCATTATTGTGTATACAATTCTATACTAAGGTTATAGAGAATGTAATGACCTAAAACTTTCATTTGAAACAATTTTCTATAGCAGTCATTGTTTAGGAATTATTTATAAATAATCGGTTTTTTCAGTTTCCGTCAAATATCTCCTTAAAAACGTCATTGCTAATCTTAGTGAGGACCAAAGTTGTAGAGAATAATATTTCTTCCAAGTTTTGTTTGGAATAAATTTCCGTAGAACCATCCATTTCGGAGATATTTTGCTTTATCTTAATTTCCAGTATTCAGCGCCACACCATGTAGCGGTGAATTAATGAAACATTCAAAATATTCTTAATTTACGGCAATAAGGAGGAATGTAATCTCTTAAGATACGAAATGATAATTTTGCCTCATAATGCTATTCATAATAATTTAAATATCTATACCCAAAATATGGAGAAACTCGTGTTGGCCACATCAAATTTTTATGAATATATAAATATATATATATATATATATATATAAGGCAAAATTATTATTTCGTATCGTAAAAGAATACAGTCGTCCTTATTGCCGTAAATTAGGTATATTTTGAATGTTTACAGAATTCACCGCTACATGGTGCTGGCGCGGTATACAGGAAATTAAGAAAAAGCAAAATATCTCCGAAATGGATGGTTCTACGAAAATATGTTTCAAACAAAACTTGGAAGAAATATTATTCTCTACAACTTTGATCCTCACGAAGATTACCAATAACGATGTTTTCAAGGAGATTTTTCACGGAAACCGAAAAACTGGTTATTTATAAATAATTCCTAAACAATAACTGCTATGGAAAATTGTTTCAAATGAAAGTTGTAGGAAATTACATTCTCTGTAAAGTTTGTATAGAATTGTATATACAATAATGATGTTTTAACGGAGAATTATCGCAAAAACCGAATATTCTTTCGAATAAACCTCGGCTTTCGTTTAACCGGTATTGTCCAAAAACTAATCAGTTCTTTATGCTCATGCTAAAGTGTTATATATGAAGTGTAGTAACGATATGGCAAGTACTTTTGGAGTTAGAGCGCCCACATACACATACACGCACATATTTCCGAAAATAATGTAAACGTGTTCTAGGGACCTCAAAACGTGTTCTCAATACTCCCCCATACTACGTATGGAGAAAGTAAAAATGACTCTCAATACAAAACATGTGACTTCAATTGATTTGGAAAATAGGAAGGACCCATTTAGCGAATGCAATTATTTAGAAATTGAGGATATTCAGACGTAAGGATCAGGGGCGCGCCTACCCGGGGTGCAGTGGGCGCAATGCACCCGGACGCCAACTTGCTGGGGCGCCTTCCCTTCAAGGTATCTGTATATATATATTATTGGAATTCGACTTGGGAATGTTTCCTCTTTTGTCCGAGTGAAAAGGGAAAGTTGGAGATTCTAAAATGACACAAAATCTTTCATGCAAACTTTTTCCGATCCCTTGCGATACGCGGTCGCATGACTCAGGGTCGCTAGAACACACATCAGTGGCGAACGAAACTGGGTTCACCGTAGGACTCGCCAAGAGGGGGGGCGCTACTCTGCTAATTGCTATCCCGACATTAGTGAGGAGCTCCAGCTGAGGCGGCAATCCTTTCGTAAAGTATGTACCATCGACCTTGACCGCAAATCCTTTCCCTGGAAGAATACAAGGTGCCTACCCTTTTTCTCCAACTTACCAAGTCTTGGAAATCCCAAATCTGTTTGAAACGGGTTTGGTATAGCTTTTCCGAAAACTGGTTTCCCTTATCCCACCTACGTTAACGTTCATATTCATTTCTAAATAGTACCAAATTCAAATACCGAAACAATTTCTCCCTATAATGAGAATTATTGACATCTACTTCTTCATTGGGTTTTAAAATATCTTAAAATGAAAATACGATGTCGTAACTTTGACGTAGGAATGCATAAATGATTGAAGTTTTGTTTTCTTATTGTCATAATAAATATCAAATCTAATTTGGCTTGTTAATGGACAAAAATAATGGACAAAAATATAGGAATTTTTGATTGATCATTAATGTAACGGGACAGAGTATTGAATTATAATCATATGTGCGGCGAGTTTTATAATTTTCCTTCAAGCAGATAATGTTTATATTATTAATTATGCAATTAATTTGTTCAATCAATTCGTTATGGGATACATCGACTGAAATACATCAGCTTGTCTCCACTCTTTATCGATCATACCACGAAATGTCGCTAGTAGGGGGGCGCCACAGAGATAACTTGCACCTTCGCCTTCGGCGCGAAACACCTTAGGCGCGGCCCTGGTGAGGATTAACGCTCACTTATTGTAAATTATTTCACTCTGAAGTATTCTCACAAATTATCTACTAGAATAGGTGTTTTTTCGTTCTGTATCTAAAATGACTGTCGCCTTTCGCAGTGTCTCTCGATCGCCAACCAACGGAAATATTGCAATTTGCAGAAAATATTGGGAAATTCACGAGAAGCAGCGAACCAAGTGGTAAAACTCCTTCTGTGGCAGTTTCAAAATTTCGCTCGTCTTCCGATCAAGGAGACGCAGTTAATTCCAGTCTCGTAAGAACGGTTGAGCAAACACCACATCTCTTCGTCGACCATACGACGCGCGCACAGAGATATTATTCGGTTCGGATGGCTAATTCGCCGCTTAAATGTTCGCATTAGGTTAAATGTAGCATAATGCGGTCGCAGCAATCGCCATTCATTAGAAGCAAGACTGGTTTCGACCATTCATTCCCGAATCTCGGATTCGCGATTCGAATGCACCTTTTGAGGCCACCTAATCACCAATCCTCCCAGGGTGCACTCCCAATCGCCCATCCCCTCGAAAACAAACGACAGCTACTTCTAGGTCAGTACGTACCTCGCAAGGGCGAAGGGAGAATGTGTGGAGGGGGAGGGAGGGAGCCACCCCCCTCCCGCGAAGCCGTAGAGTGAAAGTGGAATGCTTTGATGGATTTCTGCGGAGTGAGCTCTCCGTATCAGACCTGTTCGGACGCCGAGAAGAAGTTGGACGGGCAGTCCTCTTCGATAAACGCGGGCCTTCGGAGGAAGAATCTTCCGTGGACGCCCTCGAAACTACTATCTGTGAGATAGAGGTGTAGGTATAGAGGTGGGCGCCCCCCTCTCTATCTACCACGGCGATTTCTGCACAAGGCCGAAATAAGGGGAGCCTTCCTCCCCTCCGCAATAAATAAAACGGCGATCCGGCGGCGCGGAGGAGGAGTATCGTTGACACCCTTCGGAAGCGATGGACGCCGTGAAGAGGAGGAGCAGAGCACTGCTCTTCGCTGTCGCTCTTTCGCTGCTCGCCGCTCCAGTGATCTCGCATAAAGGTCGGTGGGTGATAACACGTGACGCGACGGAGCGTTCCGTCCGTCGGCTCGGAAAGCCCTCCTTATTCATCTTTCGTTCGCAGCCCCTTTTATGTATTTGCGCGCCTTCTGCACGCGTTGAACGCACGTCCGTACGTTCTTATGCATATTTCTTCTCATAAACCACTGGTGCGATTTTTATGAGATTTCGTTAGGGAGACGTACACAAAAGTCCTCGGGCGAAATTAATTTAGTAGGTCCAACCTTTGGACCGATGTTGGAACATCTGAAACGGACTCTTTGAACACGTGGTTTTGAAACTCGACTACACATCGATGAGCACCCGTTATTTGCTTTTAAAGACCTGACAACTGATTAATATTTCTATGGCAATAGATTACGTACTTGTAAATTATTACTAATTAATCTATAATATATTTTGAAGCGTGTGTTTGTGTTTGTTCATGAAACTCCTCCTAAACGATAAAAGCTAGAATAACCGAATTTGGTACGATTCTTCCTTACATTCTAACTTAGTGAATGGTCAAGGTTTGGTCAACCAGGATTAATCCGTGCTGCCAATATAGGGGATTAACATTTTTACATTTACATAAATACCCTGCAAGCCGCTAAAAGCGTTTGGCAGGGGGTGTCACAACACCAAGTGAAGTCTAGCTAATTCCTCTGTTGGATTGTCTTATCGCGTCTGGGAAAAAGGATCGGTAGTATTTCTCTGTTCTAGCGGTAATTTCGAGATATTTTCTCCTGCACTGTGATCTAACATTACGTTCACTAACACCGATGGGGACGACTATGCCGCGTACGTCTTCAACGAATTCGGAACTTTCAAATTTTTCAAATAGTTTCCTCTTGTATTCAATTCTTCTACTCTTCAACGTCTGCCATTTCAGATCTCTCAATAACTCTGATACACTCGCATCATACCGATATTCTCCTTTTACAAATCTAGCCGCTCTACGCTGAACCATTTCGAGCTCTCTAGTTAGGCCCTCCTCGAAAGGGTCCCAGACGGCGCAACAGTATTCCACGATGGGTCGTATTAGGGAAAAGTATGCGATTTCCTTCACATTCGAGGGGCATCCCCGCAGGACTCTAGAGGAAAGCCCTTGAATTCTGTTTGTCGATGCTATAACGGATTTGATATGCTCTCTACTAGACAAATTGCTACTGAGAATTACTCCTAGGTATTTGTAGCTATTGACGTATTTTAGCTTTAGTTCAGATATTTGGTACGGGTAACGGTTGAAATTCGTGGAGCGCGTGAAGTTCATTGCGGCGCATTTCTTTATATTCAGATCGAGTTGCCAATCTTTACACCATTTCGTGATAGCCTGAAGGTCCTTTTGCAAATTCTCCTGATCGTGTATTGTGTTGATTTCTCCATACACAAGTGTGTCATCCGCGAAGAGTCTAACTTTACACTTTATATTATCCGCTAAATCATTTATATATATCAAGAATAACAAAGGTCCGATTACACTTCCCTGAGGCACGCCGGAAGTCACTTTGACGACGTCTGATGCAACTCCATCGAGGACTACTCTCTGGGTTCTATCGGAAAGAAACGAGGCGATCCAATTTACAATTTTCTCGTTAATTGAATAAGCCCTTAATTTTTGCACTATTTTCACGTGAGAAACGGTGTCGAAGGCTTTCCTAAAGTCTAAAAATACTGCATCAACTCCTATTCCTTTATCCGTTGCTTTCACAATATCTTGTGTGAGTAGAGCTAACTGAGTCTCGCATGACCTGCCTCTCCGGAAACCATGCTGGCTACTGTTAAGCGCTTCTTTGCTTTCGAGAAATCGCATTATTGAGCTACCGATAATGTGCTCAAAAACCTTACAGAAGATTGACGTCAACGATATAGGGCGGTAGTTCTCCACTTTTAATTTACTTCCCGTTTTATGTATTGGTGTAACGTTGGCTGTTTTCCATATCAAAGGAACTACACCCTCATCTAAAGATTTTCTGAATAGAAGCTTAAGGTACGGAGCTAATTCGTTTGCTAACGAGTTTATAATGAATGCAGGTATGGCTTCAGGCCCTGGCGATTTTCTTTTGTGGACCTGACTTAGTAATTTGACGATACCGCTTTCGGATATTTCTATGTCGCTCATATTTGAGTCTATACGAGTAGGGAAATCAATGAAATCACCGCTGTCTATTGTGAAGCAATTTTCAAAGAACCGATTTAACATACTAGCCTTAGTAAAAGAATCGTGTACACTTTCACCGTTGTCTGTACGTAGAAGAGGTACTGTGGACTGTCCTCCTCGCATTTCTCGCACGTACGACCAAAATTCTTTCGAGTCGTTTTTGAGTGAGTCCGACAGTGTCGTGGATCGGTAGGCGTCAAATTCCTTACGCCCTTCGTCTCTTGCAGATTTACGACTATTTCTGTATATTAAATACTCGTTCGCGTGGTCCCTACCAACTTCTTTAAGGTGCTTTATGTGCGCGTGATGCCGTCTTTGTTTCTTGAGCAAGGCACGGAGTTTCGGTTTCACCCACCGCGGATCCTTGCGATCACGAATTGCTTTAGTTGGGACAAAAGTTTTTAGCCCTTCTCGAATGATTCGCAAAATTTCCGTCCAAGAGTCATCTACGCTGTTACTATTCGCAAAATTGATAAATGTCGCTATTTGGTTTGTAACATAATTTTTTAAGCCTGGGAGATCTGCTTTACTGAAGATATAGACTAATCGCGTTGGCTTATATATTGTCGCAGGGGTGTATTTGAAGTCGGCAATTACTATTTTATGATCACCTATGCCGTCGTCGATTTGTAGGTTTCTAGTCGATAGTGGGTGGGTAGTGGCTAGCAGATCTAATATGTTTCCGTTTCCGTTGTTGTCATATCGCGTCGGCTCGTTGACGATTTTCTCTAGCGAGTTTAGAGTGAATGCTTCAATTAATTCACGACAAGCTTCTCTATTTTTTCCACCACTAACATAGGTTACGGATTTCCAATCGATCGATGGAAGATTAAAGTCTCCTCCAAGAATGATTACTGGATCGTTCTTTCTCCTAGCTATCACCTGCAATGTACGACTGAGTTCTCTAATGTTCTCGACTCCCGAGTCAGGTGGGCGGTAAAATGAGCAAAAAAATAATTTTTTACCATTTCTCGTACGAAGGGAGCACCATATCGTTTCGCAGTGTTCGCTGACGTTAATCTCCTCTAATTGGCTTGATATACTCTTTCTGACGGCGATGAAAACTCCGCCTCCGACTCTTTCCCTCCTGTCTTTGCGATACACGTATGAATCCATTACTTGACTTGCAAGGTATTCTTCCTTCGAGCATAAAAATATGTAAATATGGACCGATTTTTTCGTTTTTGCTTTATTCGACGAATAAAAGTGTACCTACTATCTTATTCCTGCGAAGTCTACATGTTACACGGTCGAAGTTTTCAGAAATACGCTATTTGTTTCGAAATTTTGTGGATTTTTCGTACCCCTCTCGGGCGTTGCCAAGGCGGCCGTCATTGTTACCTCCGATTCAGTTAGCTTCAATGAAGCTTACAAATACACGAAAGTTTAGCGTTATTCGCTTCGCACTTTTGTTTAAGCAACGAAACGATCGATGTTTATGGATTAGCAACGTAAATAGATACTGATTATTATTCAGGAAGCGTTTAATGGTGAAAGTAATTGAACCTTCTTTCGTCTATTGAATACTGGAATCTTATATTTTTTGTAAGTAAAATAATTATATTCTACATTATAATGTTTATTAACGTAAATGGGCTCACGTATCTGGTGTACATTTCCCGAGTCAGTGTTCAATCATGGACAACTGTAGGTTGCTTTTTCACGGTTTTCTTGCTTACAAGACATAAATGTAAACATTTCATAGGCATAATTACACAAGAAATGAAGCTGGAATTGGCGAAAGTAATATATAGGAAATAAAAATATCGTTATATTTGAATGCAATACGTTCGGAAACGGATTGTTACAAGCAAATATGATTAATTGTTAAGAAAAGCTAATTGTAGGTTAAAAAGTATCTACTATATATTTTAAATAGTTTGTATGTTGTGCTGTAGTAGCTTCACTAAATCCGTTAAAATGCAAAGGGAAATTCTGCTAGTTAATTATAATTTCTCGAAATTAATATAAAAGTATTTTGTCTACGAGTACAACGGACTCCCTGCAACCATTCGCGGACCCTTTAGGGCAGGCATGTCAAACACGCGGGCCCCTGATATTCTGCGGCCCCAATGAGATTTTAAAATTAAATGCAATACGGCCCTTTTATAGTTTTGGTGAAAATTTATAATATATTTTAGCAGAAATAAAAACTTGAGCCCAAATGGTGCGCACAAAAGAAGCAGATTGGGGAAGGTTACAATAGAATATTACTCTTCCGTGTACGTATGGCGTTTATATACCAAATGTCTTAAAACTCTGATTTCTACATTCCAATCGCTGTGTCGCAAAATCAATTCTGGAATAAGCTGCCGGTCTTCTGTTTCGATGTCTCTCCAAGATTAAGAACCTTAGAACCGCCTCTCGAGTCCCTCCATTTCCGAAACCCCTTTCCTCAGAAAATTATACCGCTGGATTCAAAAACACGTCGCCGAAAACCCTCGAAACAGTTGGAGATCACCTCCCAGCGATCCTTCCCCGCAGCCCTGCACTGAAATAGCCAAAAATCCATTCTATTCCTCTTCCACAGCATGGGGTGCGCTCCCACATTACCCTTTGTTCAATTAGCCTTTTGCTCGGGTTTTCCCATCTTTCATTCTACGAATTTATTCAAGGAAAATATTTCCACGATTTTACAGGCACTTGGGGACTGAGTAGTAATCATCGAGCATTGGGTTTCAACGCACGGCTCTAATTTTCGCCTTGGATTTCGAACTAAAATAGCAGTCAACGAAAACGAGTGGACATTTGAATTTTGATAGAGTGCTAGGATTTCTGGTGCATTGTAGCGCTAAGTGAATTTTCTTTGTCGTCTGAATTTTTGATTCTTCGCAGAGGATATCCATATTCCCGTCCATCAACTTGTATCTGTGACATTCATTACAGTAAACTGTAAGTACATCTCATCTATTTATATTTTATTTTTTCAATGTACTTCTTTCTCTCGCTCAAACAAAAATCCCCAACCGTCAGATATTTCACCGAATTTTCCATTTTTGAGATATTCCTGCATTCCGTATGTATGTATTATATTGCCTTGGAATAAAACAATACGCGTAACGTAACTAAATAAAAACCAATTACAATAGATTAATGTAATGAAAGTCATTATAGAAATGTTCAAAATTACTGTAATGAAAAATAAAAACTATTTTGTTAATCTCACAGTTCTTACACACTGAACCTCGACATTTATAGTTTACGCGAGCATCTTTCAGAGGGATACGTTTAAAGCCAATAGTATAAAGGCGGTTCGAGATCCTGTGTATGTATGTAATTATAATTATTTATTTATTATTGGAAAGCTCTCTGTTATAGGTCACGAAATATGCTCAATAAATGACATCCGTCTTTTGAAGCTTGAAGCGCATTTTGAAACCTCGCTACTCTTTAATTTTATGATCTTCACACCGCGCGGCTGGCCATTTATTTAATATTTATTAAGTAAATAATTGGTATTCGAATTTAATACATCCGATATTTTTTAATATTTGTAATAATGCGCGTTATACTGAGGCCAATATTTATTATGGATTATGTTTATGTCTTTCACTGTATAATTATTTTTCATTTTATTGTATTTTTATAAAGTTTTATATATTATTATAATAGTTGTAATAATTAATAATTTATTTATTTTATTATGCGGCGAAAAGAAATGCAAATTTATGGGTACTCTTTCTATTGGGTGACATTTTTACTGTATTTTATTTTGTTTTTTGGCACATAGGTTCCAAAGGATTTTCCGCCACTGCTTTAAGAAGCCGTCGTTAGATTCGATCTACAAACCTTCCTACACTTTTCAGAAGATTAATCGAGGGGCTATATTCTCAACTCACATCGTACACACGCAGTTTTGTTAATACTATTCAAGTTTTTTTATCCCTGCATAGATGTCTCTTAGAGGAGGTCTCAGGAATATTAGAGGCACCTACGTACATGGGCAGGCACGATCACGAGAATAAAATACGAGAGATCGACTGTAGGACCGAGCGATATCAGAGCTCGTTTTTCCCAAGGACCATACGGGATCATAACAGGAGAGTGATTCCCACGAGGGACGTTATTAGGTAGGTTTCGGTGTGCTGCACCCCCTGCCACCCACCAGTCTGGTGATTTGCAGGGTATCATGTAGATGTAGATGTAGATGTAGAAAACGAAAAATTTGTGGTGAGAATCGTTCATTCCAAAATAAATGGGAATTGTCATATATGTGCTGTGAAATGAAAGACAAAATAATATGTTTAATTTGTAGAAAAATCATTAGTGTTTCGAAAGAATACGTATAATCTCAAGCGGCACTACGAAATACATCGCACTTCGTACGAGATGTTCACGGGAAAAGTGCGAGAAGATAAATTGAGTGCTCCCTTCGTACGAGAAATGGTAAAAAATTATTTTTTTGCTCATTTTACCGCCCACCTGACTCGGGAGTCGAGAACATTAGAGAACTCAGTCGTACATTGCAGGTGATAGCTAGGAGAAAGAACGATCCAGTAATCATTCTTGGAGGAGACTTTAATCTTCCATCGATCGATTGGAAATCCGTAACCTATGTTAGTGGTGGAAAAAATAGAGAAGCTTGTCGTGAATTAATTGAAGCATTCACTCTAAACTCGCTAGAGAAAATCGTCAACGAGCCGACGCGATATGACAACAACGGAAACGGAAACATATTAGATCTGCTAGCCACTACCCACCCACTATCGACTAGAAACCTACAAATCGACGACGGCATAGGTGATCATAAAATAGTAATTGCCGACTTCAAATACACCCCTGCGACAATATATAAGCCAACGCGATTAGTCTATATCTTCAGTAAAGCAGATCTCCCAGGCTTAAAAAATTATGTTACAAACCAAATAGCGACATTTATCAATTTTGCGAATAGTAACAGCGTAGATGACTCTTGGACGGAAATTTTGCGAATCATTCGAGAAGGGCTAAAAACTTTTGTCCCAACTAAAGCAATTCGTGATCGCAAGGATCCGCGGTGGGTGAAACCGAAACTCCGTGCCTTGCTCAAGAAACAAAGACGGCATCACGCGCACATAAAGCACCTTAAAGAAGTTGGTAGGGACCACGCGAACGAGTATTTAATATACAGAAATAGTCGTAAATCTGCAAGAGACGAAGGGCGTAAGGAATTTGACGCCTACCGATCCACGACACTGTCGGACTCACTCAAAAACGACTCGAAAGAATTTTGGTCGTACGTGCGAGAAATGCGAGGAGGACAGTCCACAGTACCTCTTCTACGTACAGACAACGGTGAAAGTGTACACGATTCTTTTACTAAGGCTAGTATGTTAAATCGGTTCTTTGAAAATTGCTTCACAATAGACAGCGGTGATTTCATTGATTTCCCTACTCGTATAGACTCAAATATGAGCGACATAGAAATATCCGAAAGCGGTATCGTCAAATTACTAAGTCAGGTCCACAAAAGAAAATCGCCAGGGCCTGAAGCCATACCTGCATTCATTATAAACTCGTTAGCAAACGAATTAGCTCCGTACCTTAAGCTTCTATTCAGAAAATCTTTAGATGAGGGTGTAGTTCCTTTGATATGGAAAACAGCCAACGTTACACCAATACATAAAACGGGAAGTAAATTAAAAGTGGAAAACTACCGCCCTATATCGTTGACGTCAATCTTCTGTAAGGTTTTTGAGCACATTATCGGTAGCTCAATAATGCGATTTCTCGAAAGCAAAGAAGCGCTTAACAGTAGCCAGCATGGTTTCCGGAGAGGCCGGTCATGCGAGACTCAGTTAGCCCTACTCACACAAGATATTGTGAAAGCAACGGATAAAGGAATAGGAGTTGATGCAGTATTTTTAGACTTTAGGAAAGCCTTCGACACCGTTTCTCACGTGAAAATAGTGCAAAAATTAAGGGCTTATTCAATTAACGAGAAAATTGTAAATTGGATCGCCTCGTTTCTTTCCGATAGAACCCAGAGAGTAGTCCTCGATGGAGTTGCATCAGACGTCGTCAAAGTGACTTCCGGCGTGCCTCAGGGAAGTGTAATCGGACCTTTGTTATTCTTGATATATATAAATGATTTAGCGGATAATATAAAGTGTAAAGTTAGACTCCTCGCGGATGACACACTTGTGTATGGAGAAATCAACACAATACACGATCAGGAGAATTTGCAAAAGGACCTTCAGGCTATCACAAAATGGTGTAAAGATTGGCAACTCGATCTGAATATAAAGAAATGCGCCGCAATGAACTTCACGCGCTCCACGAATTTCAACCGTTACCCGTACCAAATATCTGAACTAAAGCTAAAATACGTCAATAGCTACAAATACCTAGGAGTAATTCTCAGTAGCAATTTGTCTAGTAGAGAGCATATCAAATCCGTTATAGCATCGACAAACAGAATTCAAGGGCTTTCCTCTAGAGTCCTGCGGGGATGCCCCTCGAATGTGAAGGAAATCGCATACTTTTCCCTAATACGACCCATCGTGGAATACTGTTGCGCCGTCTGGGACCCTTTCGAGGAGGGCCTAACTAGAGAGCTCGAAATGGTTCAGCGTAGAGCGGCTAGATTTGTAAAAGGAGAATATCGGTATGATGCGAGTGTATCAGAGTTATTGAGAGATCTGAAATGGCAGACGTTGAAGAGTAGAAGAATTGAATACAAGAGGAAACTATTTGAAAAATTTGAAAGTTCCGAATTCGTTGAAGACGTACGCGGCATAGTCGTCCCCATCGGTGTTAGTGAACGTAATGTTAGATCACAGTGCAGGAGAAAATATCTGGAAATTACCGCTAGAACAGAGAAATACTACCGATCCTTTTTCCCAGACGCGATAAGACAATCCAACAGAGGAATTAGCTAGACTTCACTTGGTGTTGTGACACCCCCTGCCAAACGCTTCTAGCGGCTTGCAGGGTATTTATGTAAATGTAAATGTAAATGTAAATTTAAAATCAGTGCTCATAGGACAACAACTTTTTTAAAAAAATGTGTTTGAAGAAGGTGAAACAGCTGTAAAGGCTAGTTATGAATTGTCTCATTTAATAGCTAGCCGCTCAAAACCATTTACTGAAGGTGTTTTCATTAAGGAATGTATTATGAAATCAGTTGAAATTATGTGCCCAGACAAAATTAGAGCATTTGAAAATATTTCGCTGTCCCGAAATACTGTTGCGGAAAGAATTAATGATATAGCTGCCGAGTTAAGTGAACAACTACAGTCGGAAAACAGTGAACTTTATTCGCACGCGTGGTTTGAATCATCGTCAGTTTTCCTCATTTTAAAAAGTTATCGAAAGCGAGTACGAAGGCCTTCATTATTACACCGAGATTCGTTGGTTGTCTTGTCACAAAGTTCTCAAAAGATTTTTTGCTCTGCGAGAGGAAATAGTATTGTTTTTGGGCCTGAAGTGTCAGGACACAACGGAGTTGACAGACTTGGATTGGATTCAGGATTTAGCATTTCTAGTTGATATGACTGGTCATTTAAATGAACTGAATTTGAAACTTCAGGGGAAACAACAATTAGTTACAATAATGTACAATCAGGAGCGAGCTTTTCAAATTAAGTTACGCTTATGGGAGACCCTACTAAAAACGGGAATCTTGGTTCATTTTCACTGCGCAGCTGAACTTAAAAAGTCATTTTTGAATTTGGATTTTAAAAAATATTCAGCTAAAATTGAAGTGTTAAAAATTGAAGTTGAGCAGAGGTTCAAAGATTTTAAATCTCAAGAAAATGAATTTTCCCTATTTACTTCTCCGTTCAATTTTGATGTTGAAAAAGCAGCTGAAGAAATTCAATTGGAATCGATTGACATGCAGTGCGATGACATCCTAAAAACTAAGTTTAATGAGGTCTCGGTGCGCTACAATTTTATTCGTTTTTGCCTAACCGTTTTGTCGAGATGCGAAAGTTTGCCGCGAAAATAATATCGATGTTTAATTGGAAGCACATATCTTTGTGAGCAACTGTTTTCTCTATGTACTAAAAAACAAAAAAACTCCGCAAAAGTCAAGGTTGACTGATGCACATCTATCATCAATGATAAAAGTTGTTACCACGCAACAACTAAATCCGGATTATGAAAAACCTGTGTCGAAAAAACGATGTCAGATCTCTAATAAGAAGTCAAATTAAAATAATTACATTTGAATATTGTTCACACAAAATTATCTATTAATAATTAATTATTGTTATTTAAGTTGAATTAAATTTTAATAAAGTTATATTTTATAGTTGTATATAATAAATTAGTATTAATAAATTATTGTGATTAAATATCCTACCCCTAAAACTATGCAGAAAGCTAAACAAATATCAGAGACTATCCTGCGGCCCTCAGGTCGTGAACTTATCGTGAAAATGGCCCCTTCTCTACTATGAGTTTGACATGCCTGCTTTAGGGGTTCGAGGAGCCTCATTTGAGAAACCCTGAATAAAAACATTCCCTTTACCTAAAAGGCCAAATGAACTGAAGTTCCAAAAGCTCATTTGCCTTAAAAGTGAATAAGTAAAATTTTTATCCTAACATTTTTATCTTCATTTCTCTTTTAAATATCGCTTAGCTAATATCGCTCTTTTTAGACATTGAATAAACGCGATGAATAATTAACCGATTCTAAATTATCTATTTCCTTTTTGAGACGCTTTTCCGTTCTTAGTGCTGTGAACTGCTTCATTAAACGTGGTCTGACAAGGCGACAGACAGACATACGATGGACGCACGGTCATTCATTCTCCCCTAAGAGTACAGAACATCTTTTTCCATCGATTGGGAATAATCTTCGGAGCAATTTATGCTTTCATATTAGGTACATAAATACATACGTTCCTCGTCCGCTCGGATGCTCTGAAAATCAGACAGCATTTACTCACCTGAAGAGATAAATCAATGAAATCGGTCGCGGATTAATTACTACTAACATAGATATTTTAAGTTTTTTACGTTATAAAAATGTTGTATTTTTCTACAAATAAATTCCGTCGTAGCGGTTCTTATTTTGGCGCATCGAAACCTATCATTCGGATAACCTCTGAACTACGCTGCAAAGAAATTCGTCAGAATCATTTGAATTTGAATACAGCAAAGCGCACTTAACAAGATTGGGAAAAGACTAATCCTTCGGATAGTTGATTTACTCCTATTTTATTTTGCATTTGAGCATTTCGCATATTAACAAATTTTACCCGGGCGGCACTAGACCACATTTTTGTTTTTTCGTTTTAATAAAACCTAAAAGAGCTTAATTTTATAAAACGCAGTTGTAAAAATAAAATTTATGTGGTTTTATCGGAGTTAAAATTCAATAATATTGAACTACGAAAGATGAAACATTTTTTCACAAATAATTACCGCACTGCTGCCAAAGTGAGATCTCTAACAGCCGCTGCTGTTCTGTCGCGTGTACCGGAAAATCTCATTAGAAAAACGTCTTCAATATTCATGTATAAGTGAATAACGCAACGAAATTTTAAATCATAGTCCAACGCATGGTAGTATTTTTCTCTCACTTTTCTTAATAATGCTCGTAACCATAGTTTGAAAATATATAATTATATAACTGACGCAAAAATACACCGTATATTTATTAACTTTTATATTCTCACTCGATATATATATATACTATATAGAGGCTTCTGACACATAATATATATATATCTATAATATATAGATGTTTCTTACACATGATATATATATATATATATATATATATATATATATATATACACATACATATATATATCATATATATAATTATATAATAGTTAATGTGTGCTTGCATCTTTAAAGTTTAGCATTTTTACAATTTCAAATTATTCCCAATCAATTTTGTACAAAATCATATATCCGTCTTAAATTTCAACATTGTACTTCATTTAGAAGTGCATTATAATTTTATTCGTCGCATAGGACAATAATGTGGCAAAACAAGAGCTAAGACGTTGAATTTTTACAGTATCAGATACCTTCTTTCTGTTGTTAGTTAAAACCCATAATACTGCCTTATTCATGCTTGTATCTCATTAAGAATTGCCGTATAATTTTCACACTCTTATGGGGCGGATATGGGGCAAAAGCGCCCCTTGAAATTAGAATTTTTGCAATTTTTTTATTTTGTCTGCGGTTGCAATGAAATTTCTACAATGGTACCATATTTCAA
The DNA here is from genome assembly GCA_036926305.1 of Uropetala carovei. Classification (NCBI taxonomy): domain Eukaryota; kingdom Metazoa; phylum Arthropoda; class Insecta; order Odonata; family Petaluridae; genus Uropetala; species Uropetala carovei. Next base: position 8,053,398 of record JAXCHB010000084.1, on the reverse strand, counting down.
GTCTGTAGTTCATATGGAGCTGCCTCATTATTTTTGTTATCGTATGGAGCAATACTGGGGCGAAAAACCCCCAAAAATGAGATTATATCAGTATCGGATTTCCTACATTAGGACCAGCTTAACATTAATGGCATTAAAATATAAGCCTCTGATTCCCATTATAAGCTTACTCATATGAAGGCATAGGAAACCTATTGTTAAACCCAGAAAAATTACCACTTTTTCCGATAAAAACTATAAATTTACGCTAATTCTACTCGGATTTGAATTCTGTCTTCAAAAATAAGAAACTACAACTTATATCCTATCCGATAGTATAGGTCTCGAGTTCGTATCTTTATGGAAAGTAATTTTAAAATGTAAATATAAAAACCTCTACACCAATTTACATGTTTTCTTATGGGCAAAAAATGGGGCAAAAAGGGGCCAAAATAGCCCTTCAGAATAGGAATTTCGAAAGTTTCGGATTTTTTTCTTCGGTTGTGACCAAAAACCTATACTCCTACCAAATTTCAAGTTTCTGGCACATCTGGAAATGCCTCATAATTTCGTATCCTCCTATATATCTACAATATATAGATGCTTCTTACACATGATATATCTATAATATAAAGATGCTTCTTACACATGATATCTATATATATAGACGCTTCTTACACATGATATATTATATATATATATATATGAGGATACAAAATTATGAGGCACTTCCAGATGTGCCAGAGACTTGAAATTTGGTAGGATTATAGGTTTTTGGTCACAACCAAAGGAAAAAATCCGAAACTGTCGAAATTACTATTTTGAAAGGACTATTTTGGCCCCTTTTTGACCCATTTTTTGCCCATAAGAAAACATGTAAATTGGTGTAGAGGTTTTTATATTTGCATTTTAAAATTACTTCCCGTCAAGATACGAACTCGAGACTTAAACTGTCGGATAGGATATAAATTGTAGTCTCTTATTTTTGAAGACGGAATGCAAATCCGAGTAGAATTAGTGTAATTTTATAGTTTTTATCGCAAAAAATTGCTAATTTTTCTGGGTCTAACAATAGGTTTCCTTGGTAACAAGCTCTATCCTTTCATATGGGTAAGCTTTTAATGGGAATCAGAGGCTTATATTTTAATGCTGATAATGTTAAACTACACCTAATGATGGAAATCCGATATTGATATAATCCTCATTTTCGGGGCTGTTTTGCCCCATTATTGCCCCATTCGAGAACAAAAAAGGCGATGCAACTGCATAGGACCCAGAGACTTGAAATTTGGCACGGTTATAGAAATTTCATTGCAACCTAAGATGAAATTATAAAATTACAAAAATTCTCATTTTCAAAGGGCGGTTTTGCCCCTTTTCGGACCCATGCAAGAACAAAAAATGCGAGGCAGCTGCATAGGACCTACAGACTTGAAACTTGGCACGATTATAGAATTTTAATGGCAAACTAAGATAAAATTGCAAAAATTTCTATTTTTAATGTTTGGTTTTGCCCTTTTTCGGCCCCATACAAGTGTGATAATTATAAGGCACTTCTTAATGAGATACACTCTTGAAATTTGGCAGAATTATGGGTTATTAGTTACAACAGATGGAAAAAATCTGAGAGTGTAATAACTCATAATGTTAGAGGCTGTTTTGCTCCATTATTGCCCCATACGAGGATTAAAATTATAAGGCACTTCTAAATGAGCAACTAACTCCAAATTTGACATGGTTGTATGATTATGTACAACATCGCTTGGGAATAATTTGAATTTGTAAAAATGTTAAAATTTGAAAATGCTTGCAGAATGCAAGCACATATTAACTAGTATAATATATATATAATGTGTAAGAAGCATCTATATATTATAGATATATATCATATATATAGGAGGATACAAAATTATGAGGCACTTCCAGATGTGCCAGAAACTTGAAATTTGGTAGGGTTATAGGTTTTTGGTCACATCCAAAGGAAAAAATCCAAAACTGGCAAAATTCCTATTTTGAGGGGCTATTTTGGCCCCTTTTTGCCCCAATTTTTTGCCCATAAGAAAGCATGTAAATTGGTGCAGAGGTTTTTATATTTACATTTTAAAATTACTTCCCATGAAGATTTGAACTCGAGACTTAAACTGTCGGATAGAATATAAATTGTAGTTTCTTACTTTTGAAGACAGAATTCAAATTCGGGTAGAATTACCGTAAAAATATAGCTTTTATCGCAAAAAATTGCTAATTTTTCTGGGTCTAACAATAGGCTTCCTTGGTAACAACCTCTATCCTTTCATATGGGTAAGCTTTTAATGGGAAACAGAGGCTTATATTTTAATGCTGTTAATGTTAAACTACACCCAATGAAGGAAATCTGATATTGATATAATCCTAATTTCTGGAGCTGTTTTGCCCCATTATTGCCCCATTCGAGAACAAAAAAGGCGATGCAGCTGCATAGGACCCAGAGACTTGAAATTTGGCAAGGTTATAGAAATATCATTGCAACCTAAGATAAAATTATAAAATTAAAAAAATTCTAATTTTTAAGGGCGGTTTTGCCCCTTTTCGGCCCCATACGAGAACAAAAAAGGCGAGGCAGCTGCCTAGGACCTAGAGACTTGAAATTTGGCACGATTATAGAATATTCATGGCAAACTAAGATAGAATTGTAAAATTGCAAAAATTCATATTTTTAATGTTTTTTTTTGCCCCTTTTCGGCCCCATACGAGTGTGATAATTATAAGGCACTTCTTAATGAGATACAAACTTGAAATTTGGCAGAATTATGGGTTTTTAGTTACAACAGATGGAAAAAATCTGACAGTGTAAAAATTCATAATGTTAGGGGCTATTTTGATCCATTATTGTCCCTTATGAGGATTAAAATTATAAGGTACTTCTCACTGAGCTACAAACTCCAAATGTGCCACGGTATATATCATTATGTACAACATTGATTGGGAATAATTTGAATTTGTAAAAATGCTAAAATTTGTAAATGCTTGCAGAATGCAAGCACATATTAACTAGTATATATATATATATATATCATATATATAGGAGGATACAAAATTATGAGGCACTTCCAGATGTGCAAGAAACTTGAAATTTGGTAGGATTATAGGTTTTTGGTCACAACCGGAGGAAAAAATCCGAAACTGTCGAAATTACTATTTTGAAGGGCTATTTTGACCCCTTTTTGCCCCATTTTTTGCCCATAAGAAAGCATGTAAATTGGTGCAGAGGTTTTTATATTTGCATTTTAAAATTACATTCCATCAAGATAAGAACTCGAGGCTTAAACTATCGGATAGGATATAAATTGTAGTTTGTTATTTTTGTAGACAGAATTCAAATCCGAGTAGAATTAGCGTAATTTTATAGTTTTTATCGCAAAAAAGTGGTAATTTTTCTGGGTCTAACAATAGGCTTCCTAGGCAACAGTCTTAATGCTTTCATATGGGTAAGCTTTTAATGGGAATCGGAAGCTTATATTTTAATGCCTTTAATGTTAAACTATGCCTAATGGAGGAAATCCTATATTGTAATAATCCTCATTTTTGGAGCTCTTTTGCCCCAGTATTGCTCCATACGACTACAGAAATGATGAGGCAGCTCCATACAACCCAGAGACTTGAAATTTGGCCTGGTTATAAAACTTTTATTGCAACCGAAGATGAAATAAAACTGCGAAAATTCCAAATTTTAAGGGCGGTTTTTCCCTGTTTATGACCCATGCCAGTGTGAAAATAATACGGCAATTCTTAATGAGATGCAAACATGAAATTTTGCAGAATTATGGATTTTTAGTTACAGCAGAAGGAAGATATTCGATATCGTGAAAATTCGAAATCTTAGCAACTGTATTGCCACATTTTTGTCCTATGCAACGAGTAATATTATAATGCACTTCAAAATGAGCTACAAAGTTGAAATTTGATACGGATATATGATTTTGCAGAAAATTGTTGGGTAATAATTTGAAACTGTAAAAAGGCTATACATCGAATATGCTTGCAGAATGCAAGCACACATTAACTGGTATATATATATACTAGTTAATGTGTGCTTGCATTCTGCAAGCTTTTTGTCTTATCTTAATATAAAGAATAGAGTAGACAGATAATTTTTAATTGCAAAAGTTTGCACCTCTGTGCCGATTAATGTTTTACATTATGGACAATATTGGAATAAAAACAACCCCTAAAATTTATAATTGTAAAACTTCTATAGATTTTCATCATTTGATATGAATACCTCACATTTCTGCAAAATTTCATTGGTGTAGCACCTCTAAATGTGTAGTTATATAACATTTATTGTTTTAAAATGATGAATTTTTAACAGCCACAATAATAAACTTTATTATATTTTTCAATATTATTTACCACTGGAATAGCAATCCGTTATTTCTCAAAATATTCAGCTCCCTAGCTCTAATAAAAGTGCATAAACATTAGTAAATTTTTTAAATATTTATGAATTTTTTACAGCTCAATAAATAAACATTTTCAAATTTCTATAATCTCGTTTTCGTTACTTGGTAAGAGCTACCGTCAGAAAGAATTTCAACATTGTAGGACATTTATAGGTAACTAAACCATGAAACGTTTGTTTCTATGTTTATAATGTGTGATTGCATTATGCAAGCATTTTTTAATATCAGCATTTTTACAATTCGGAATTATTCCTAATCGATTATGTCCAAAACCATATAACCGTGTCAAATGTCAAGTATGTATCTCATTAAGAAGTGCCTTATAATGTTCACATTCGTATTGGGTAGAAATGAGGCAAAACTGCACCAAAAAAGTTGAATTTTGCTATTTTTTTATTTTATCTTCTGTTGCAACAACATTTCTATAATCGCGCTAAATTTCAAGTCTCTTGGTCATATGGAGCAGCCTCACCGTTTTTGTTCTCGTGTAGAGCAGTACTGGGGCAAAACAGCCCCAAAAACGGGGACTATATCAGTATCAGATTTCCTTCATTAGGCATAGTTTAACATTAAAGGCATTAAAATATAAGCCTCTGATTCCCATTATATGCTTACCCACATGAAAGGATTAAGTCAGTTGCCTAGGGAGCCTATTGTTAGACCCAGAAAAATTACCACTTTTTTGCGATAAAAACTATAAATTTACGCTAATTCTATTCGGATTTGAATTCTGTCTTCAAAAATAAGAAACTACAATTTATATCCTATCCGACAGTTTAAGTCTCGAGTTCCTATCTTGATGGGAAGTAATTTTAAAATGCAACTATAAAAACCTATACACGAATTTACGTTTTCTTATGGGCAAAAAATGGGGTAAAAAGGGGCCAAAATAGCCCCTCAAAATAGGAATTTCGACAGTTTCGGATTTTTTCCTTTGGTTGTGACCAAAAACCTATAATCCTACCAAATTTGAAGTTTCTTGCACATCTGGAAGTGCCTCATAATTTTGTATTCTCCTATATATATATATCATGTGTAAGAAGCGTCTATATATTATAACTAGCTAATATGTGCTTGCATTCTGCAAGCATTTTCAAATTTTAGCCTTTTTGCAAATTCAAATTATTCCCAATCGATGTTGTACATAATCATACAACCATGTCAAATTTGGTGTTAGTTGCTCATTTAGAAGTGCCTTATAATTTTAATCCTCGTATGGGGCAATAATGGAGCAAAACAGCCCCTAACATTATGAGTTATTACACTCTCAGATTTTTTCCATCTGTTGTAACTATTAACCCATAATTCTGACAAATTTCAAGTTTGTATCTCATTAAGAAGTGCCTTATAATTATCACAATCGTATGGGGCCGAAAATGGGCAAAACCACACATTAAAAATTGGAATTTTTGCAATTTTACAATTTTATCTTAGTTTGTTATGAAAATTCTATAATCGTGCCAAATTTCATGTCTCTAGGTCCTATGCAGCTGCCTCGCATTTTTTGTTCTCCCATGGGGCCGAGAAGCGGCAAAGCAGCCCCTTAAAAATGAGAATTTTTGTAATTTTATAATTTTATCTTAGGTTGCAATGAAATTTCTATAACCGTGCCAAATTTCAAGTCTCTGGTTCCTACGCAGCGGCATCGCCTTTTTTGTTCTCGAATTGGGCAATAATGGTGTAAAACAGCCCCAAAAATGAGGAAACCTATTGTAAGACCCAGAAAAATTAATACTTTTTTGAGATAAAAACTATAAATTTACATTAATTCTACGCGGATTTGAATTCTGAATTCAAAAATAAGAAACTACAATTTATATCCTATCCGACAATTTAAGTCTCGAGTTCGTATCTTGACGGGAAGTAATATTGAAATGTAAATATAAAAACCTCTACACCAATTTACATGTTTTCTTATGGGCAAAAAATGTGGCAAAAAGGTGCCAAAATAGCCCCTCAGAATAGGAATTTTTCCAGTTTATTATAGATATATATATGTATCATGTGTAAGAAGCATCTATATATTATAGATATCATGTGTAAGAAGCATCTATATATTATAGATATATATCATGTGTAAGAAGCGTGTATATATTACAGACTAGTAATATGTGCTTGCAGAATGCAATCATTTTTACAGTATAGCATATTTACAATTTAAGATTATTCCCAATGAATTTTGTACAAAATCATATAACCGTACCAAATTTCAACTTTGTTGCTCATTTAGAAGTGCGTTATCATTTTATTCGTCGCATAGGACAATTATTTGATACAACAGACGCTAAGATAAAGAATTTGAACGATAATGGATTTCGACTTCCTGCTGTAACTAAAACCCCTTAATTCTGACGAATTTCATGTTTGTATCTCAATAACAATTGCCGTATAATTTTCACACTGGTATGGGTCATATATAGGGCAAAACCGCCCCTAAAATTTAGAATTTTCGCAGTGCTTTATTTTATATTCGATTGCAATAAAATTTTTACAACCAGGGCTAACTTGAAGTTTCAACGTCATATGGAGCTGCCTCATAATTTTTGTATTCGTTTGGAGCAATACTGGGGCAAAACAGCCCAAAAATAGGGATTATTACAATATCGGAATTCCTACATTAGGCTTACAATTAGTTTAACATTAAAACCATTAAAATATATGCCTCTGATTCCCATTAAAAGCTTACACATATGAAAGCATTAAGCCTATAGCTAGGAAGCCTATTGTTAGACCAAGAAAATTACCATTTTTTTGAGATAAAAACTATAAATTTACATTAATTCGACTCGGATTTGCATTCTGCCTTCAAGAATAAGAAACAGCAGTTTATATCCTATTCGATAGCTTAAGTCTCGAATTCGAATCTTGATGGGAAGTAATTTTAAAATGCAAATGTAAAAACCTCTACACCAATTGACATGTTTTCTTATGGGCAAAAAATGGGGCAAAAAGGGGACAAAATAGCCCCTCAAAATAGGAATTTCACCAGATTCGGATTTTTTCCATATATATATATATATTATTAGGCACTGAAGGTGCAGGAAGATAAAAATTTAACCTAGGGAGGGAATGATGCTCCAGTGGTAATTAACATTACAATTTTTAGAAAGGCTTATTATTTTGACTGTTGAAAATTCATAAATTTATACAATTAAATTTATGTAAATGCATTCCTAGAGGTGCTACGTCTATGATATCTTTCACTAATATGAGATATTCAAAACGGATGATGTGAACCTATAAAATGTGTATAATTATGCATTTTAGGGGTTGTTTTTACTCCATTATTATCCAAAAAATACACGTAATTAGGTGCACAGGTGGAAAATAATGCGATTGAAAATTAATTGACGGCTTTCATTCTTTACATTGCTTGCCGAATGCAAGCACACATTCACTAATTTCGATAATATATAGACGCTTCTTACACATGATATATATATACAGGAGGATACAAAGTTATGAGGCACTTCCAGATGTGCTTAAAACTTGAAATTTGGTAGGATTATAGGTTCGTCGTCACAACCGAAGGAAAAAATTCGAAACTGGTGAAATTCCTATTTGAGGGGCTATTTTGACCACTTTATGCCCCATTTTTTGCCGATAAGAAAACATGTAAATTGGTGTAGAGGCTTTTATATTTGCATTTTAAAATTACTTCTCTTCAAGATACGAACTCGAGATTGAAACTATCGGATAGGATGTAAGCTGTAGTTTCTTATTTTTGAAGACAGAATTACAATCCGAGACGAATTAGCGTAAATTTATAGTTTTTATCGAAAAAAAGTGGTAATTTTTCTTGGTCTAACAATAGGCTTCCTAGGCAACAGCCTTATTGCTTTCATATGGGTAAGCTTTTAATGGGAATCAGAGGCTTATATTTTAATGCCTTTAATGTTAAACTATGCCTAATGAAGGAATTCCGATATTGTAATAATCCCCATTTTTGGGGCTCTTTTGCCCCAGTATTGCTCTACACGAGAAGAAAAACGGTGAGGCTGCTCCATATGACCTAGAGACTTGAAATTTAGCACGATTATAAAAATGTTGTTGCGACCGAAGATAAAATAAAAAAATAGCAAAATGCAACTTTTTTGGTGCGATTTTGCCCCATTTCTACCCAATACGAATGTGAACATTATAAGGCATTTCTTAATGAGATACATACTTGAAATTGGACACGGTTATATGGTTTTGGATATAATCGATTTTAAATAATTGGAAATTGTAAAAATGCTAATAATTAAAAATACTTGCATTATGCATTCACATATTATAAACATATAAACAAACGTTTCATGTTTTAGTTACATATAAATGTGCTACAATGCCGAACTTTTTTCTAATGGTAAATCCTACCAAGTAACAAACACGGGATTATAGAAATTTGAAGATGTTCATTTATTGGGCCGTAATAAATTCATAAATGTTAAAAAAATTTACTAATATTTATGCACTTTTATTAGAGCTAGGGAGCTGAATATTTTGAGAAATTAGGGAATGCTATTACAGCGGTAACTAATATTGAACAATAAAGTTTATTATTGTGTCTGTTAAAAATTCATCATTTTTAAACAATTAATTTTATATAACTACACATTTCGAGGTGCACTTCGATGAATTTTGCAGAAATGTGAGGTATTCATATCAAATGATGAAAAACTACAGAAGTTTTACAATTATAAATTTTAGGGGTTGTTTTTATTCCAATATTGTCCATAATGTAAAACAATAATCGGCAAAGGCGTGCAAACTTTTGAATTTTAAAATTATTTGTCTATTCTACTATCCGAAACTGTCTAAATTCCTTATTTGAGGGGTGATTTTCGCCCCTTTTTGCCCCATTTTTTGCCCATAAGAAAACATGTAAATTGATGTAAAGGTTTTTATATCTGCATTTTAAGATTATTTCCCGTCAAGATACGAACTCGAGACTTAAACTGTCGGTTGGAATATGAGTCGTAGATTCTTATTTTTGAAGACAGAATTCAAATCCGAGTAGGATTATCCTAAATATGAAGTTTTTATCGATCAAAAGTGATAATTTTTTTGGTCTACAAATAGGCTTCCTAGGCAACAGCCTTAATGCTATCATATGGGTAAGCTTTTAATGGGAATCAGAGGCTTATATTATAATGATGTTAATGTTAAAGTACACCTAATGAAGGAAATCTGATATTGATATTATTCTCATTTTTGGGACTGTTTTGCCCCATTATTGCCCAATTCGAGAACAAAAAATGCGATGCAGCTGCGTAGGACACAGAGACTTGAAATTTGGCACAATTATTGAAATTTCATTGCAACCTAAGATATAATTATAAAATTCCAAAAAATCTAATTTTTAAGGGGCGGTTTTGCCCCTTTTCGGCCCCATACGAGAACAAAAAATGCGAGGCAGCTGCATAGGACCTGGAAACTTGAAATTTGGCACTATTATAGAATTTTCATGGCAAACTAAGATAAAATTGTAAAATTGCAAAATTACCAATTTTTAATGGGTGGTTTTGCCCCTTTTAGGCCCCATGCGAGTGTGATTATTATAAGGCACTTCTTAATGAGATACAAACTTGAAATTTGGCAGAATTATGGGTTTTTAGATACAACAGATGGAAAAAATCTGAGAGTGTAATAACTCATAATGTTAGGGGCTGTTTTGCTCCAATATGGCCCCATACGAGGATTAAAATTATAAGGCACTTCTAAATGAGCTACAAACTCCAAATCTGACACGGTTATATGATTATGTACAACATCGATTGGGAATAATTTGAATTTGTAAAAATGCTAAAATTTGAAAATGCTTGCAGAATGCAAGCACACATTAACTAGTATATATATATATATATATATATATATATATATATATATATATATATATATATACTAGTTAATGTGTGCTTGCATTCTGCAAGCATTTTCAAATTTTAGCATTTTTAGTTTTAGTATATATATATATATATATATATATATACTAGTTAATGTGTGCTTGCATTCTGCAAGCATTTTCAAATTTTAGCATTTTTACAAATTGAATATATATATATATATATATATATATATATATATATGAGGATACACAATTATGAGGCATTTCCAGATGTGCTAGAAAATTGAAATTTCGTACGATTATATGTTTTTGGTCATAACCGAAGGAAAAAATCCAAAACTTCCGAAGTTCCAATTTTAAGGTGCTATTTTGGCCCCTTTTTGCCGCATTTTTGGCCCATAGGAAAAAGTAAATTGGTGCAGAGGTTTTTATATTTGCATTTTAATATTACTTCCCGTCAAGATTCGAAGACGAGACTTAGGATATGAATTGTAGTTTCTTATTTCTGAAGACAGAATTCAAATCCGAGTAGAATTAGTGTAATTTTATAGTTTTTATCGGAAAAAAGTGGTAATATTTCTGGGTCTAACAATAGGCATCCTAGGCATCAGTCTCAATGCTTTCATATGGGTAAGCTTTTATTGGGAATCAGAAGCATATATTTTAAAGCCTTTGATGGTTAACTATGCCCAATGAAGGAAATCCGATATTCTAATAATCCCCATTTTTGGGGCTCTTTTGCCCCAGTATTGCTCCATACGAGAACAAAAATGGTGATGTAGCTCCATATGACCTAGAGACTTGAAATTTGCACGATTATAAAAATTTCGTTGTAACCGAAGATAAATAAAATACTGCGAAAATTCCAAAATTTAAAGGCGGTTTTGCGCTATTTATGCCACATACCAGTGTGAAAATTATTCGGCAATTCTTAATGAGATACACACATGAAATTTGGCAGAATTGTGGGTTTTAGGTTCTAACAAATAGAGGAAATCCTATATCGTAAAAATTGGAAATCTTAGCGACTGTTTTGCCACGTAATTGCCCTATGCGACGAATAAAATTATAATACACATCTACATGAGCTACAAAGTTGAAATTTGATACAGTTATATGGTTTTTTACAAAATTGATTGAGTATAATTTGTAATTGTGTAAATGCTAAACTTTAAAAATGATTGCAGAATGCTAGCACACATTAACTAGTATGTGATATATATATATATATATATATATATATATATATATATATATATATGTATATATTTATATTTATTTATTTATATTTATATATCATGCGTAAGAAGCGTCTATATATTATAGAAATAGGAGGATACAGAATTATGAGCACTTCCAGATGTGGTAGAAACTTAAGATTTGGTAGGATTATAGGTTTTTGGTCACAACCGAAGGAAAAAATCCGAAACTGGCGAAATTCCCATTTTTTTGTGGCTATTTTGGAACCCTTTTTTCCCCATTTTTGGACCATAAGGAAACATGGATTTGGTGTAGAGGTTTTTATATTTGCATTTTAAAATTACTTCCCTTCAAGATACGAACTCGAGACTTCAAGTATCGGATAGGATATAAATTGTAGTTTCTTATTTTTGCAGACAGAATTCACATCCGAGTAGAATCAGCGTAAATGTATAGTTTTTACGCAAAAAAGTGGTAATTTTTCTGGGTCTAACAATAGGCTTCCCAGGAAACAGGCTTAATGTTTTCATATGGGTAAGCTTTTAATGGGAAACAGGGGCTTGTATTTTAATGCCATTAATGTTAAACTATGCCTAATGAAGGAAATCCGATATTTATATCATTCCCATTTTTGGAGCTTTTTTGCCCCAGTTTTGCTCCATACGAGAAAAAAATGATGAGGTAGTTCCATATGATCTAGTCGCTTGAAATTTGGCACGATTATAAAAATTTTATAGCATCCAAAGTTCAAATTAAATACTGCAAAAATTCTAAATTTTAAGGGCCCATTTTTGCCCCAATCCAGTGTGAAAATTATACTGTAATTCGTAATGAGATACAAACATGAATTTGGCAGAATTATTGGGTTGTAGTTAGGAAGGAATCTGATATTGTGAAAATTCAAAGTATTAGCCACTGTTTTGCCACATAATTGTCCTATGCGACGAATAAAATTATAATGCACTTGTAAATGGGCTACAATGTTGAAATTTGATACGGTTATATGATTTTGTACAAAATTGATTGGGAATAATTTGAAATTGTGAAAATGCTAACCTTTAAAAATGCTTGCAGAATCCAAGCACACATTAACTAGTATATATATATATATATATATAAACTTTCGAAATTCCCACTTAGAGGGGCTATTTTGCCCCCGTTTTGCCCCATTTTTGGCCCATAAGAAAACGTAAATTGGTGTAGAGGTTTTTATAGTCGCACTTTAAAATTATTTCCCGTCAAGATACGAATTCGACACTTAAACTATCGGATAGGATATAAATTGCAGTTTCTTATTTTTGAAAGCAGAATTTCAGTCCGAGTAGAATTAGCGTAAATGTATAGTTTTTATCGGAAAAAAGTTGTAATTTTTCTGGGTCCAACAATCAGCTACCTAGGCAACAGGCTTAATGCTTTCATATGGGTAAGCTTTTAATGGGAATCAGAGTCTTATATTTCTCCTTTTAAACCTTACTGGATTAATGCCCATTGAAATATCAACGGGAGTAAAGATTCGATCGTCCAAGCTATTTATGGTGATCAAATTGGTATCAGAAACATTAATTGTATTGAAAGACATTTCCTTCTCTCATCCTCCCTCCCTTTGTCCCCTCCCTCCCTCTCTCTCTCTCTCTCGTATTAATAGCAATCAAAGCACGTTTACGCCCATAATGATTGTGTAATAGTACCGATTACTTACATTCGTTGATTTGTATACGACAAGAAATGTCTTCAGCCTTGATATCCAGATTAATTGAATATAACACCGCCTCCACCAGTAGAAGGTACCTTATGCAGGTAATTTCACCAAATTTGAAGTAACAAGTATAATAAATGTTAAAATATAAAAGTTATTTATAAAAATTTATTTTTATACCCATTACTTGTTCAAATTATATCGACAGTAAATAAGACTCCGAAGTATTTGAATCAATGCTATTCAAACAACAACATATTATCCTCGGCGAAAAAAGATTCTAGTGGATACAATTGTCTGATATGGAGATATTTCTACTAAACTCAGCCGATAAATAAAGATTTTAACCTATAATTAGCCATTACGGCATTAACCAATGTTTTCATATTTATCTCGGCTTTTATATCGTTTTTGACGTCGCCATCGAAAGTTTCTTCCTAATCCAAAGAGTTTTTTTTGGCGAAAGAGAAAATATTTGTCGGTTAGACTTTTCCGGCGGTCGTCGGCTTTCGCGAGGAATAATTCCTTCTCCAAATATTTTTGTAATCGACTCGAAAATTCGTTATTCAACATTTTCTGAGTATGTGAGTGTTCTAAACGATTCACCATTCTCCTCCAGAACTCGAATTAGGGTTCCTGCTGAAACATGCATCAATTAAAATCTGCTGATCGATTCGGTTGCTGCAGTTTTTTCGGGCCATTATATCAATGTCCTTCGATGCGATTTTGTCGCAGGCGACTCTACGCGATCCTATTCATTAAAGGCACATCAAAGCCACTCCACGTTATGACATTTTCCCGGTATAATATCTCTCTCTCTCCCCTTTCATCCACGGTATACGCGTGCAAACACTTTGCCACATAAGCACGAGGACACATGCGGAAGCAATTGCTCTTTCTGTGAGCTTTCTCCGAAAATTTCTCACTCGTAGGATCTCAGAGCGGCGAATCCGAGCGCAGGAGAAGAACATTTTCCGTTTCTCCTACGTCTTCCGCGATCGAGTAAAACAGGCTCGCAACTGAGGATATCCGACTACGCTTTAGTTCGTTTTCTCGTCGTCGGAGTCGTTGCGCTCGAGCGCTGCCGCGATTCTGTGTTGACGTTCAAACATTTTAAATATCTTTAGAAAATACCAGGAAAATCTGTAGACTAGATAAAATACCTGTGGAAAAATCAGTACACGGAATATTCGTAATTAAATGCTGTTATCTCTTTATATAATGAGCTAATAACCCTCGAGCGGTAGCGCCCTTTTCAGTTACAAGACCGAGTGCGCGGTGTACTTTGTCCATGACGTATTTTTTTACAAAATAACTCTTGTGTTTGAAGGAATTAATGGTTTATTCTTATCAAAATGATGTTTTATTTCTCATAACTATTACTCACAATGGTAATTCTTGATTAAAGATAAATTGAATTCCAATTAAAAATAATTTAATATTATAACAAATAAATCTTAGATGCGTTACAAAATTACCGTTATTAATCTGAAGTACTTTCTTCAGCATTACATGTATCACAAGTATACGTCGCTTTGACATGCTTCTCGCAAGAAAATTGATTACAAGAATCACATTTAATGGTTGTGTCTACATTTTTTCCTCTACCGCACAATACACATCTTCCACGCTTTTTTCTTGCCGAGTTCTGGTATGTCATTTCTCTTTCCACGGATTCTCGTTATTTTGAAAGGAGTAGTTTCACATCTGACGGTAGAGAATTTATTTTTGCTCTTTCTGTGAGATAGGGCTTCATCAATGAAAATGATAATTCCTTCAAAAACTTTCTTCTTGGTTGTCTTGGATTGTCAGCATTACAAAAATATAGTACTTGCGCATTTATCCCCGCTACATTCATTAGTGAGAAGAACGCTGCCAATGGCCACCGTCGTGAAATACTAGCCCTGGGCTAGTAGCATGATGCGCCCTCTTATAGTGGAGTGGGGATTACTAAGTTTTAACCCTGAACTACCAAGGGGGGGGCTCCGAGGCCCCACAAATTTTGTTTTCGTATGTATCTCTATTAAAAATAAAGGTGACGTCTTGATATTTAATTACATTATGTAAAGTCTTATAGATAACAATTACTTGAAGTTTCCCATCAATGTTTGCATATTTCAATTTTCTGCAAATTATTTCGTCATTGGCTGCCTGCCTTGACGAGCGGGTGGCCTAAATTATAGAGTGCCTTCTGATTGATCAATTTTATTCTTGCAACTCCCGCCTCCCAGTATTGCTATTTATAGTCGAATTATGTTGCATTTCATTCACTTCCACATCCTCCTTATTAGTAGTTCATTTGTTTCCTCATAGAGCAATGTATCGGCGTGAAAAACCTTACATGCAAGCAAGGATGTGGGAGGATTTTTGTTTTGTTTCTTTCAATATGAATGCGACATTAGTTTGGTCCATACCAATAACCATATGACATCGCGGTCGTTTTATGACAGTATGACAGCAATCTCGTAAAACCTCGGGTTCAGGGAGCCAGGAAAAGAAAGACCCTTCCCAAACGAATAGTGGCCCAAGCCAGGGCACAGACCTTGAGGTTGAAAATAGTGCATTTTACGACATGATAACTTACTGCATTGTAATTTTTCCATTTCAAAAGAATTCGTCGCGAGCCAGAAGATGCCATATGATACCGAATAATCCTAGATAAATATTTATTATACTTAAAAAATGCGTAAAGCAGTAGCAACATTAGGAAATGTAGATTCAATACTTGAATCTATTATTGTCCTCAAACTAAGCTCTGCTTTTGATGTAATTTCATCGTTCCTCATCGTCATCGTTAGGCGGCGCTGTCGCCGAATGACATGGATGTTTATGTCTGTACTATTTTTCGTACGAATATCTAATCTAACACAGTCAATGAAAAAATGTGACGAAGTAGAAGTTATATGTAAGGAAGTTAGTGTCTCATAGCCCATTTAGCCCAATGGTTAAGGCAGCGCTGCCTAAGCCTAACGAAGGTAAACCACAAAACTAGATATTTCTGTAAAAAGGACAGGTTACCACGACTGTCAGGTTGAGTAATTAATTGATTTTGATTAAAAAATATGACTCACTTACGTAGTTCTTAATCCATCTTCTCCAATTCGCCTATTCTTTTTCCTTCGATGCACTGGAATGGAACTTTCTTTGTACTTCACGATCCATTCTAAAGAAGGACAAAACTCCTAATGTGCAGATTGTTGAAAATAACAACACGATTCAATCTGTGTAAGTACATGCACATCGCAATTGCATTCACGTAAATTTAATACGTATTTAATACAGTAATACTGCCGACTAACTTTCGCTGTAAAGACTTCCATCGGACTAGCCACAGGGCACGAGAAAGATTCCTGGGAACCAAGAAACAATTATCACAGCGTATGTAGGTCCAGATTGCCATCTCAAGTGGTATGGATATTTGTACAAACAGACGTAGCTTATACTCGTTTCGTCTCGTAGATGTGTGCATTCTATATGAATGAACCTTTATTAAATCATGTTTTGGTATCGAGAAGTGCTTATGGAAAGAATTCACATGGCCCGAGAATTTTCCAATGTAAACCTGAACCTTCGTTAAGCCCTCGTAAATTCGCCAGACCTTCACTTCTCCTCGGAGTCTCTGAGGTATAGCTATTATGATTCTGTCCAGTATACAGTGTGCGTCGAGTGAAATGTTTGAATGCTGCCGTCCTACGTAGTACGTACTTTCAGAAAACCCCTAGCATTTCAGATTGCCCAAAATATTTATGAATTACAGGGAATTAGCCACATATTCACTACCTGAAGCATGTAATGGATGGTGAGCCTCTTGAGAAATAAAAGGCTATGACAATTTATACTTTTTGAGTTTAAATTACAAAGATGCGAAGTTTAAAAATATATATATTTTATTTGTGGAGCGGCGGCGTCGGGCGCCCTAGGGCTGTAGCCCACTTAGCCCATATATTTAAGGTGCCCCTGCCTACAGGCTATCTCTCTTATTTTACGAGGATAGTCCATTCTACCAATATAAGTGGACGTTCTTATTATTTCTTCGACGTAGCTGGAAAATATATGTGTTCTAAATCTTTCAAGAAGTTTTAACCTAGAGCATGATCGGCGCTCAGTTAGTGATTCCCATCCTAAGTCCTCTATCAAGCCTGTAACACTTTTGTTTCTATCGTAACAATTTTGACGAATCTAGCGGCTTTTCGCTGCACTCTCACTAGCTCTGAAAGTGATCCTTTCTCGTACGGATCCCATATGCTCAACGCGTACTCTAATAGCGGTCTTACTAACGAGAAGTAACATGTCTTTTTCCTCACTTTTACCTACTATGCGTTTGATGAATCCTAGTTTCTGTTTAGCCTTCCCACATATATTTCGTATGTGCATATCCCATGAAAGGTTGCTTGTTAAAGTAACACCTAAGTATTTGATGGAATAGGCTAGTTTTAGCTGGACGCCTTCAACAGTGTAATTTGTGGCGTCAATGTTTTTGTTTCCCCAGAATCTCATTAAGGAACACTTTCCTAAGTTCAAATCTAACTGCCACTCTTTACACCACTCGAGAATTGCATTTAAGTCGTAATTAAGTAATAATTGATCATTAAGACTGTTAATCTCTCTGTAAACAACTGTATCATCCGCGAATAACTTGATTTTACTTTCAATAACCTGATCAAAGTCGTTTATATATAAAAGAAATGGTAGGGGGCCGATAGCACTTCCCTGTGGAACGCCTGAATCGTTTCCATATGATTACCCGTTGTTTGGAATACTTCCGCTGTGATATTATCCATTCCGGATGCTTTTCCATTCTTCATACTTCTGATTGCGTGTCTCACCTCTTCCGGAAGGATACCTGGGACCTCTTCGGTGGGCATGTTTGCATCATCATTTAATTCATCATTTCCTAGAGGATCCTCATACAGCTTGGTGTAAATTCTTGTACCCGTTTCAGGATTAGTTTCCTACTATGGGTTATGGAGCCGTCTTCTAGCATCAGGGCCACCAGCTGTCTCTTTCCGATCGAGAGATGTTGCTTCATTTTCTTGTAACTTCTATTGTTTTCTATCGTTTTCTCGATTAGTTCATAATTATATTTCTTCACATCTTCCTTGATGCATTTCCTTATAGTTTTGTTTAGTTCTGCAAAATGGATCATTTTTTAGGATCATTAGTAATTAACATTTTCCTTCTTTTTTCTATCATCAGTCTTGTTTTTTCGGTCAACTTTTTCTCTGGCTTTGTTTTAACTGTTCCGCAGCAGTTTCCTTGAGTATCTCTATAAATTGAGATTCAACTTCTTGGTCTTCCAGTGCACTGAATCGATTTTTCACTTGGGGCTGAAATTCTTCTTTTCGTTCTTTTAGCACCTGCGTGTTGATAATAGACAGGCTTCTTTATAAGTTTCTGTCTTTCTAACTTTGAGTTGAACTTTATTCTGCATCTTACCAAGCGGTGGTCGCTTCCAGTTTTAAACTGGTTGAGGACAGAACAGTCTTCAGCAAATTGCTTCTTATTGACTAGTATGTAGTCAATTTCGTTTTTGGTACAATTGGGTCCTTTCCAGGTCCATTTTCTATTGGGACTCTTTTTGAAGAAAGTGTTCATTATACAGGGTGATTCAAAAGTAGCTTTACAACTTTGAATGACTGTATATTTTTCTTTAAAGGCGTTACTTACAATTTTAATATATGAGATTGCTGCAAAACACATCAAGTTTCATTATGTTTCACAATTCAATGTTACTACAGTTTGTTACGCGGCAAATGTCCCATCTGTATTCAATTTCTTCCCACACTCGTTGTAGCATGTCTTGTGTGTCTTCTGCAACTGCGTCTGTGATTCTTGCTCGGAGATCTTCAACATAAATTTTATCTTTAATGAATCTCCACAAGAAAAAGTCTAAAGGAGTAAGGTCGGGGGAACGAGGTGGCCACGATATCACGCCTGCTCGACCAATCCACTGACCTGGGAACGACGACACTTGAAAAAGAAAGCGTTGTAGCAAAGATCGTTTCTCAACTAGGCAACTGTCTCTCAGGCAAAAACCACAGTCAATGGTTTCGTTGAGGGATGATACAATTTTTAGTGAGGGTGTGATAAGTAAACACTTATCCACGAGTTTTGTAGTCATAATAAAAGGTAATCAAAAGCATTCGGTCCTTTATGCTGTGCGCGACTATGTAGCTGATAGAAACCAATGCGCAGTAGAAAAAATCCCTATGAAACATCGAAAGCTGACATAAAAAGTCCTTAAACCCAAAAGTAGATAGATAGTGGATTCGAGGAAAGGTATTAAGAAGGCCTGGGATAAAAGTTCATTATAAGGCTATAAAATTAAAAAATCTCATGTGGCCGACACATGACTTTCTCCATATTTGGGGTATAGATATTTAAATTATTATGAATAATATTACGAGGCAAAATTATTATTTCGTATCGTAAAAGAAGACACGTCCTAGTTGCCGTAAACTACGTATATTTTGAATGTTTACAGAATTCACCGCTACATGGTGTTGGCGCTGTATACTGGTATTAAGATAAAGCGAAATATCTCCGAAATGGATGGTTCTACGAAAATCTGTTTCAAACAAAACTTGGAAGAAATATTATTCTCTACAACTTTGGTCCTTACTAAGATTACCAATAACGATGTTTTTAAGGTGATATTTAACGGAAACCGAAAAACCTGTTATTTATAAATAACTCCTATAGAAAATTGTTTCAAACAAAAACTGTAGGAAATTACATTCTCTATAACCTTTGTATAGAATTGTATATAAAATAATGATGTTTTAACGAAGAAATATCGCAAAAACCGAATCGGGTTTCGAATAAACCTCGACTTTCGGTTACCCGTTATTGTCCAAAAACTAATCAGTTCTTTGTGCTCATGTTAAAGTGTTATATATGACGTTTGGTAACGATATGGCATGTACTTTTTCAGTTAGAGCGCCCACAATAACATACACACACAGACATCATTCCGAAAGTAGTCTAAACGTGTTCTAGGGACCTCAAAACATGTATTTCCGTTGAAATCTCGAAGTCGATTTTTTTCATGAATACAATACTTTCCCATTACTACGTATTGAGAAAGTAAAAATCTGAAGTGGCCAACACGACTTTCTCCATATTTGGGGTATAGATATTTAAATTATTATATATATATATATTAATATTATATATATATATATATATATATTATTATAAGGCAAAATTATTATTTCGTATCGTAAAAGAATATGTACAGTCGTCTTTATTGCCGTAAATTACGTATATTTTGAATATGTTTACAGAATTCACAGGTACATGGTGGTGGCGCTATATACAGGGAATTAAGAAAAAGCAAAATATCTCCGAAATGGATGGTTCTACGAAAATTTGTTTCAAACAAAACTTGGAAGAAATATGATTCTCTACAACTTTGGTCTTCACGAAGATTACCAATAACGACGTTTTTAAGGAGATATTTGACGGAAACCGAAAAACCGATTATTTATAAATGATTCGTAAACAATAACTGCTATGGAAAATTGTTTGAAATAAAAGTTGTAGGAAATTACATTCTCTAAACCATTATATAGAGTTGTATATACAATAATGATGTTTTAACGGAGAAATATCGCAAAAACCGAATCGGGTTTCGAATAAACCTCGACTTCCGGTTAACCGGTATTGTCCACAAACTAATCAGTTATTTGTGTTCATGCCAAAGTGTTACATATGAAGTTTGGTAACGATATGACATGTACCTTTTTAGTTAGAGCGTCCAAAATCACATACATCCTCACAGACACACACACATACATCATTCCGAAAATAGTCTAAACGTGTTCTAGGAAACTCAAAGCGTGTATTTCCGTTGAAATCTCGAAGTCGATTGTTTTCGAGATCACAATACTTTCCCTATACTATGTATGGAGAAAGTAAAAAATCGAAAATAGAGCCGTCTAAAAGACCGCGCACGACCTCGTAAAGGTGATGCAAGAAGGATATGGAATTTCAGGATAACCGAAAAATTAACGTGGCTGTTACAGTCAACGCTCTTCTTCATTCTTATTTGTTTATTTACTCCTAAGTCACTGAGAAACTAAAACATTCGCTTGCAAAATGTTTATGCGGGAATCCAAGGCATGCGCGATATATTGAGACAGAGAATATCCTCAAAAAATTAATCGGTGTTTTAAACGTTAAGGTAAACAAAACAAAGTTAATCTTTTTGCAATCCATCGAAATTAATTTTTATCAACTTAGTTTTAATTTGCTTAGTTATTTCATTTTCATTATATAAGATAATTACATTTCCGGTAAGCTAAGATTTCTGATAGTAAAAGGGAAAAATCCGTCGATGCTTATCTATTCCTTCGTTTCCATCGTAACGAGCAGCTATTCAAACGCGATTACCGTTATCTTAGCCGATTCTCATTTGTCCTAGCAGGCTGTAAAAAGCATTGGCAACGAGTCATTCAAAGACTAATACAGTTATTAAATCACGGAAATATAGCGAGGATCGTAGATGCAGATAGAAACGGTTTACGGATGTTGTGTTACTGGGATTTTAACAAATGGCAATTTCCTAAGGATTTTCTAGGATTGCAGAAACCAGCGATACGTGACGACGTTCGCGCAAGGTTAGCGCCTCTTTCTTAGGAGTTATTTATTAGGTCAACAAAGTAGAATTAACTGAATATTCCTTACGGTGTTCCGCATGATTTATGGCGCGGATAAAAGCATGAGAAATGGGAGAGGAGAGTGTTGCGAATCACAATTAAAGGCGATACGCTTCTCTCCTTCCCTCTCTCCCGTCGAAAAGATCGACAAAAATCAAAACGATATAATAATTAAAATTTTTTTATATAAATGGGGGTCCCAAAAACTTGACTTGCGTGAGGGGCCCAAAATCGTAGTTCCGCCCCTCGGGAAACACTGCCACCTATATAAAAGTTTTCGATCATTTCCTTTTCATGCCGAATATTTTACCGCAGCAGCGGTGATTTGATCAGTGCTCGAAATGAGCTCGTCACACGCGCCGATGATACCGTTCCGTTTCGTCAGACATTTAGAAATACCGTCCCTTATAACAAGCGTTCCGTTTAGTAAAAAATTTCCGTTCCACTACCAATACAAACGTTCCGTTTCGTAACATTTTCCATTTCGAGCACTGGATTTGACGAACCTTTAACGCTAAAGAGCCCTCGTTCAGAGGCCATCTATCTTCAAGCGGCCGCACGAATGAGAGAGCCATTCAACGCTCCCCCCTCCCCCACCACGTTCCCCTTTCCATCCTTGAGGGAAGCACTTTGGCCCCTGCACCTAGAGTCGCAGTGGACAGTGGTCACTCCCGATGACCTCGCCTCCACCGCTTTCCTCAAGGACTCATCCGACGGCCCGAGATGAAAAATTCATTCCCTGCTATAAGGTTAACCCACCGTTGCATCGATGGTTAGAAGGGTGTCGTCACGAACGGAACGCGACGTACCATCTTCATGTCGCCCTTGGAAGCCTTTCGAGTGGACGACGCACCTCCAATCGCGTGCACGTCATCGAATTCTGAGAACGGTCCGAGATGATATTTGTGCCGCGGATGACGAATTTAGTCGGTGTCGAGATTGGAATCCTCTGCAGTGTCGCGCCAATTCAACACGACAGGCAATCAATCCCGTCATCGGAGAAGTGACCGTGTCTCGCGAATATGGAGCTGTAAACTCACGGAGTGCATCCGAAGGATCCACAAAATAACAAAGCAGAAACATAGCTACTTGGAGGCATAAGACGATAGAAATTTTAATACGAACCTTTCCAAAATTTCCATCTCACAGAAACTAGGTCCCGAGGATTCTTATTCACGAAAGAAACTTTGGATATTACTCTTGCTAATGAATATTCCTTACGAGGTTGTATTATGCGGTGTGTCAAGGAGGATGGATTTCTTGCTTTATTACAGGATGACACATTCCATAGATAAATTGGAAAATATCATAATTCTTCGGTATGTCTTAACCTATGTTTACCAGAAAATTACCGAATTCTTTCATCATAAAAAGAAATTATTGGATAATATTGAAATTAACTAATTTAAATAACGACATAATTAAACAAATACGCAAGGTTACCTTATTTAAAGGAACGAGCATAAAAAGTTACTGAGAAATACTATAACCCGCGAACAGAGAGATGATGGAAGCTATATTTTAGAATAAACAGTATTATGTCGCAAGAACAATATTATAAAGGAAAGTACCAAAATTTAGACAATTTTCCGATGGCGCAAATAAGTGAAGACAGAATCCTAAATAAGAATAAATATCAGAAAGAGTTTCCGGTATCTTCCAAATACAGGCACAGAGGTCAACAAAGTGAAAATATTATCGCAACAAATATATCTTGCAAACGAAACCATTAAAATATTTCACGTTTTTAGCGCTCTTTTAAATGCTCTTATAGTTTCACTTCGACGTCTGTCTGTATCTGTCTGTGCACTTAGCTGAAACTTGGATGTTATATTTCTGTACTACTGTCATTTGTTTTTATATAAATTTGAGTTTTTTAAAATATACAAGCTCGGTTTGGGACCCATTCAAAATTTGTTTTTTTAATATCTCCGAAAGTATAAAAGATGGAAAGATAAATGTTTGCGTGTATATTTCAAGAGCGAGGCCACTTATTTCTGAAAAGTTTTTGAAATCTTTCCAGAGGCGAATCGGGAAAAGTTCAAATTATAATACCAAATTAATTGCGCTCTAAATGTAAACTAAACAACGCTCTAGTTACAGAATATGTGGCGGTGTAACCACATGGAAAATAAAAAAGCTATAATTTATTTATGTTGATGGATAAAGCTGTACATGGTATTGATCACTTCGGAAAATCATAATTGTAAAATAATACGCTGTGAATTCCGCGCCGACTTGCCTTGCCTAGTAACAACATCGAAGGAATCGCGTGAGATCAAGCGAACTGAATTTGCGGTTTCGTATTGTATGGACAATAACGGTTAACCGGAAGTCGAGGTTTATTCGAAACCCGATTCGGTTTTTGCGATATTTCTCCATTAAAACATCATTATTGCATATCAAATTATATACAAATGTTATAGAGAATGCAATTTCCTACATATTTTATTTCAAACAATTTTCCATAGCAGTTATTGTTTAGGAATTAATTATAAATAATCCGTTATTCAGTTTCCGTCAAATATCTCTTTAAAAACATTGTTATTGGTAATCTTCGCGAGAAACAAAGTTGTAGAGAATAATATTTTTTTCAAGTTTTGTTTGGAACAAATTTTCGTAGAGCCTTCCATTTCGGAGATATTTTGCTTTTTCTTAATTTACAGTATACAGCGCCACGACCATGTAGCGGTGAATTCTGTAAACATATTCAAAATATACGTAATTTACGGCAATAAGGACGGCCGTATTCTTTTACGATACGAAATAATAATTTTGCCTTATAATGCTATTCATAATAATTTAAATACCCCAAATATGGAGAAAGTCATGTGTTGGCCACAGGAGATTTATACTTTCTCCATACGTAGTAATGGGAAAGTAATGTGTTCACGAAAAAAATCGACTTCGAGATTTCAACGGAAATACACGTTTTGAGGTCCCTAGAACACGTTTAGATTATTTTCGGAATGATGTCTGTGTGTGTGTGTGCGTGTGCGTGTATGTGTATGTGATTGTGGGCGCTCTAACTCAAAAAGTACTTGTCATATCGTTACCAAACTTCATATATAAACTTTAGCATGAGCACAAAAAACTGATTCGTTTTTGGACGATAACGGGTAACCGGAAGTCGAGGTTTATACGAGGCCCGATTCGGTTTTTGCGATATTTCTTCGTTAAAACATCATTATTGTATATACAATTCTATACGAAAGTTATAGAGAATGTAATTTCCTACAACTTTCATTTGAAACAATTTTCTATTGTAATTATTGTTTAGGATTTATTTATAAATAACCGGTTTTTCGGTTTTCTCCTTAGAAACATCGCTATTGGTAATCTTCGCGAGGACCAAAGTTGTAGAGAATAATATTTCTTCCAAGTTTTGTTTGAAACAAATTTTCGTATAACCATCCATTTCGGATATATTTAGCTTTTTCGTAATTTCCAATATACAGCGCCGCCACCATGTAACGGTGAATTCTGTAAACGTAGCTATTCAAAATATACCTAATTTACGGCAGTAAGGACGACTGTATTCTTTTACAATATGAAATAATAATTTTGCCTTATACTGCTATTCACAATAGCTTAAATATCTATACCCCAATTATGGAGGAAGTCAGGTGTTGGCCACATCAGATTTTTACTTTCTCCATACGAAGTAATGGGAAAGTATTGTGATCATGAAAAAAATCCTTGCCTGTATATTTCGGTGGCACGTTAGTGAGGCTGCGGAATTCTGCCGAAACACTAGCGCCACACGTTGTCCACCCACGCTATTCCCATGGGAAACGTTTACATGCGAGAAAGTCGACTTGCGTTAACGTTTCAGATAAATTTTATCTGGTGTACCTACTTATTTCGGTTTTCTATAGGTAAGTATTATTAATTAAGTATGTACGAGGTGTACTTCGTTTGAAATGAGCGTACTCATTCGTTTTTCTTCCCAGAATATCGAAATGCCGCGATGTTGTGTTGCACCAGGGTGCAGTGAAGGTTATGGCTCAAAGAAGTCTAACCTATCCTTTTTTTCTGCCCTTAAAGGCCCATTGAAAAGGCCGAAATGGCAATGTGCCATTCCAAGGGTCAATTTTGAGTTGAAACTTGGGCAGGTTTTGTGTGAAAAACATTTCATGCCACATGATGTCATAAGAAAGAAGGTGTTGAAGGACAGAGACGGCAAAATCGTTCAAGCTGTGTATCGTAGTTTGGTTAGCTACCTTCTATTTTCCTTCGCAGGTTTTTTAACCCCCCTTCCTATGTGGGTTTTTCCTGCAACTGTGGGTTATTCTAGAGAATCCTTAAGGTTCTATAGCTTTTTCCCACACACTTGATCTTTATTAAATAAACGGTTTTAATACAGACAAAATGCCACTGTGTTCTTATTTCATTTTCTCGTTTTACCTTTCACTATAAAATATCTCATTGGATTACCAAAACAAATATGACGTTCGTATTTAATGTGACAATATTACTGCATAGCATTTCGAAATGTCAAATTTCAGACAAAATATATTACGAAATTTAAATAATCGTCAGCTTGAGAAAAAAATGAGGCATAAATATATTACGACGGTGTGATGTGAAACATTTACATTTTGTCTCGAATGTTTGCCTGTATTTTGTAATAATATTCTCATTTCGTATTATAATAAAATACTGAATGTCGCATATATTTACCATAAGTAAAATTAGATGTACTGATTATATTTTTCGATATTGTTATGTAGGCCTGGAGCCAAACCGAAGTAAAAGGCACTAGAATTCCTGATAGATACCGTGGATATTGAAAAACAGTCCAAATTTTACCTCCACATATCTATCCTCTATAGCAGTGTTTCCCAACCTGGGTGCCGCGAAGTTTTCTGAAGGATGCCGCAAAAAAATATTTTCTTCTCATTTTTAGCCTCATTTTGCATCGTCGGCTTTCAAAAATGCAAACCAGAGTTAAGTCGACATTCATTTCGTCGCAAAGGAACTTCGAAATGAAAGCAGACATGGAGGTTGGGGTTGGGGGTTCATCTTCACCACGATTATTACTGATGGTGGATAGGGGAAAGGGGTGCCGCCAAATTCTGAAAAGTCACTTAAGGGTGCCGCGACTCTAAAAATGTTGTGAAACACTGCTCTATGGAGTGAATTTCATAGTCAACCAAAGCCACAATAAAGTTATCGAATATGGATTAAGCGAAATACTGAAGACCAGAACAAACATTCCATCCTGTAATTATACCCTGAAAGAGGTTTTTTCCAGCGTAATTCCAATCAATTGACCCGCTACGTAATTCATGTAACATACTCGGTACTTCGTAAAAACAAATAGTTTATATTCATAGATATCATCTGTAAACATGGGACACAAGTACCAGAATTTATATCACTGACAGAGAACTGTTTTTTATGTGAAACTCTATGTTTTAAAAAACACCTCACCGTTCGTAGAATTTACTGAGGTATTTTTAGTGTTTTTATAATCAATTGTGAATGGAGATCGTTCTTTTTTACCGTTCAATTAGTTACTTTGATTCCTTTCAGTATTATCTCGAATAATACACAAAAACGCTCAAAATCTCTTCGAAAAGGATTGGATTTGTGTAGCATCAATCGGATTCTTTTTGGCTTATCTTGGTTATTCAGTGCAAATACTTATACTATACAAGTTTCTTATGAAATCGCACAAATGATAGCAAAAACAAAGAAACCACATACAACTGCTGAGAAGCTTTTAATTCCAGCTTCTATTAGAATTGCTGAAGTTATATTTGGTGAAAATGAAGTAGTTAAAATTAAAAATATTCCACATTCGAACGATACAATAAGAAGAAGAATTGATGAAATGGCAGAAGATATAATACAGCAAGTTACAGAAAAAGTTGTCAAGAAAAAACAGTCCCCGTTACAACTTGATGAACCCACAGATATTTCGAATTGCGTTCATCTAATGGTGTTTGTTAGATATAATGACGAAGATAAACAGAGAATATGTGAGGATATATATTGATGTAAAGAATTTGATGCGAAGACAACGGGCGAAGCCATTTTAACTAGCTAAATGAAGTAATTCGTAAGCGTGCATTCTCATGGAAGTGGTGGTTATTGCTCGATAGAAAGCTGTTAACTCTTCAATAAAATTGACACATTATATGATCCACAGTGAGCCATTGGCTGCAAAATAGCTCGATGCAGATCTAAACTCTGTGTTAAAGGTTGTAGTGAAGATAGTTAACCTAATAAAGTCTCGAGCGCTGAATTCACGTATTTTTCGACCGCTATGTTGTGGTATGGAATCTGAACATGTTACTGTATTATTTCATTCAAATATTCCATGGTTGTCACGTGGAAGATTGTTCAACCGTCTATTTGAGCTAGAGGCTGAAGTTGCAGTTTTTCTCAAAGAAATGAAATCCGAATTAGAAGAATATTTTCATGTTAAAATATGGTTGTGCAGATTATCCTACCTTTGCGACATCTTTGACAAAATCAATAACGTAAATCTACAGTTACAAGGTTTTAACACAAATATATTAATATTACATGATAAATTAAAAGCGTTGAAGAAAATTATATCTATCAGATATAGACGCTTCTTACACATGATATATGTGAGCCTCAGCACCCACAGCGCCTCTTCAATCTAGGTAAGTGTCCATTGGGCTTCGTCCAACACCTTTTTGCCACCTTTATTATTACCTTTCCTTTTCTTTGAGAATTATATATATATATATATATATATATATATATATATATATATATATATATATATATACACACACACACAATTATATATATATATATATATATCATCATCAGCCTTTTTCAATCCACTGACAGATGAAGGCCTCCCCCAGACTCTTCCAGTTTTCCCTGTCAACTGCCTCCCTCCTCCAAGTTTGCCCCAAGAACTTAAGAAGCTCTCTGTCCCAACTGTCTTTCGGTCTTCTTTTCGGTCTCTTGATGTTTCTTGGGATCCATTCGATGACACTGGACGTCCAACTGAGAAGGTTCGTACAATGTATGCTGTACCGATTTTTTGTTCTCGTATGGAGCAATACTGGGGCAAAGCAGCCCCGAAAATGGGTATTATGACAATATCGGATTTCCTTCATTAGGCATAGTTTAACAGTAAAGGCATTAAAATATAAGCTTCTGATTCCCATTAAAAGCTTACCCATTTGAAAGTATTAAGCCTGTTCCCTAGGAAACCTATCGTTAGACCCTGAAGAATTACCACTTTCTTGCGATAAAAAATATAAATTTACGTTAATTCTACTCATATTTGAATTCTGTCTTCAAAAATAAGAAACTACAATTTATATCCTATCCGATAGTTGAAGTCTCGAGTTCGTATCTTGACGGGAAGTAATTTTAAAATGCAAATATAAAAACCTCTGCACCAAAATAGCCCCTCAAAATTGGAATTTAGCCTGTTTTGGATTTTTACTTTCTCATACGAAGTATCGAGAAAGTATTGTTTTCGCGAAAAAATTCGACCTCGACATTTTTACGGAAGTATACGTTTTAGGTGTCGCTGAATCCGAAAAAGTGGTTTTTGCAATGCCGTTTGTCTGTTACTGGCTTTGGAGCCTAAACGGTAGAGCGAAAATGAATGAAATCTCGTACTTAGGTATTTTATCATACTGACCAGAGTATACTTAGAAATGGTTGACATTGATCAATAATTAAGAGTAGTTTATTCTATGCATTTTTAACAACAATCCGATTTTCTCAAAAATGGCTGTAACGATTTTGTTCAAATTTCGTACAGTTACTTGAGTTTACGTCTTCAATTGTACTGTATAGGTCATATTTCTCGAAAAATGAATATAAGGCTAGTCTATTCTAGGCAACTTAAACAACAATTCGATTTTCTCAAAAACGGCTTTAACGATTTTCATAAAATTTCTTACAGTTACTTGAGTTTACGTCTTCAATAATACTGTATAGTTCATATTTCTCAAAAAATGAATATAAGGCTAGTTTATTCTTGGGCAACTTTAACAAAAATTGGATTTTCTAAAAACAGGCTCATACGATTTTCATTTTCTAAAGATAACTAAACGACGCATTAATATATGAGAAAGTTTGTAAAAAGTATGTTGTACCGACTCTTTTCTTCGGTTGTGACCTCAAAATCGTATTGTTATATCAATTCTGAAAGACTGGAAACTGGCATACGTAACGCCCGTCCACAAAGGCGGTGACAAAGAGGACCCCGGAAATTATAGACTGATTTCCTTGACGTCATTATCGTGTAAGATTCTAGAACATATAATCGTTAGCTCTGTTCTGCGTTATTTATATGGTCGTTCTTCGCTAAGTAAAAACCAACATGGGTTTCGGAAAGGTAGTCATGCGAAACGCAGTTCGTTTGTTCGTAAACGATTTGTTGCAATGCGGAGAGAAAAACAGGTTGATGCCATTTTCATTGATTTTAAAAAAGCGTTTGATAAAGTACCCCAGAATAAATTAATAGGAAAACTAGGAAAGTACGGCATAAACCCTAATATCGTGAGTTGGGTAAAAGACTTCCTCTCAAACAGAAAACAGATAGTAGTTATTGATGGGAAATCTTCATATCCGGTAAAAGTCGTATCAGGTGTTCCACAGGGAAGTGTCATAGGCCCACTACTATTCCTGATATATATAAACGATATCTGCTCGGTAGTTCGCTGCAAAATAAGACTTTTCGCAGATGACACCGTTTTATATAAGGAGATAACGAGTCAGGATGACCAAAAATCGCTCCAGGAAGATTTAAACGCCCTTTCAGCATGGTGTCAAGATTGGAAAATCGAAGTTAATCACAGCAAATGTTCCTTATTGAGTACTCGGAGTACAGAATTGATAGATTGAATATCCAATCTGCAGAGTACGTTAAATATTTAGGAGTCAACATTTGTCGTGATCTATCATGGAATATGCATATTCGAAGGATCGTAGGCGCAGCTAATAAGAAATTGGGCTTCGTAGGCAGAATAGTAAGAAGTAGCACAGAACAGGTACGAGAAACGTGTTATTTATCATTGGTCAGATCTCAGGTCGAATACGCTTCCAGCATATGGGATCCGTACGAAAAGGGACAGATACTTGAGTTAGAAAGAATCAAACGCAGAGCAGCCAGATTCGTTAAGCAAAAATTAAGCGTCACATCACTCTTGAAGGAGTTGAATTGGATATCGCTAGAGGACCGCAGAATTAGCGCTAGGTTGAGGCTTCTGGAGAAATTTAGGTCGGAAGTTCTCTTAGAGGAGGTCTCATAATTATTAGAGGCACCTACGTACATGGGCAGGCACGATCACGAGGATAAAATACGAGAGATCGACTGTAGGACCGAGCGATATCAGAGCTCGTTTTTCCCAAGGACCATACGGGATCATAACAAGAGAGTGATTCCCATGAGGGACGTTATTAGGTAGGTTTTGGTGTGCTGCATCCCCTGCCACACAGGTGATTTGCAGGGTATCATGTAGATGTAGATAGTTAAAATGGAGTTAGTTCTTAGCGACGAGGCCGTGAGCTAATCATTTATAAGAGTTACCCGTTTTGATTCGCGAACAGACGACAAGACAAAGTTGAAAGATGTGTCAGTAAGAATATCTGTTTAGCTACGATCTACATCAATGAAGAAAAGACGACGGTATTAACAGAAGCAGGTGTACATAATCATGATGTTCCAAAGAACTTATCCAGGAGCGTTGTGAGGAACTCAGTGAAGAGAAAAGCAGTGAGTGATATATCGGAACGGCCAATCAAGTTAATTAGGAACGAAATTACAGCTAGAGCCAGACATGGAGATAAGTTAAGTCATATCGATTTCAGTTTAATAAGAAAATCGATTCATATAAAAAGCAATAAACAAGAAGACTTCGTTTTGTGTAATGAAGATAAGTTGAACATGATAGTTTTTCGTGCAAAACAAACCTGAAATATTTATGTGAATCTAAAGAGATTTCCGTTGACAGAACATTTAGCTATTGCACAAAATTTTGCTGCCAGCCAGGACCGGTCCGAGGAACGGGCGAGTCGGGTGGTTGCCCGGGGGGCCTAATTGTTGGGGGCGCCATCCCGATCATCTGCCCATGCATTACTTGCAAGTGAATAAATATTGGACACCAATTTATATCGTGAAACAGTTTAGAATCATGATGATTCCTTTTATTTATTCATTATCAATAAGTTTTACAGAGCGTTGAATAAATTAACCTATATTCTGTAAATATCTCAACAAACATTTACGGAGGGGTCGCTGGAATGCTATCTCGCCCGGGCGCCAAAATTCATCGGTCCGCCCCTGCTGCCAGCTCTTCACAATTCATATAATGAAGAATGGATTTTACATTACATTGGTTTATAGTGTATTAGGGAATAAATCCACAGACCTACAAAAACTTATTCCGTTTAATTAGAAAGAAATGTGAAGAAAACGACACGCATTTCTCTCCAGAAAAGATTGTTGCGGATTTTGAAATATCTCTACATTTGGCAGCGCAGCCAATATGGCCGTCAGTTAGTATAAGTGGGTGTCGATTCCACTTAGGATAGTCTTGTTTCCGTAAAATACATCAATTGAATTTGATAGAAGCTTACAAGTCTAACACAGAAGAATCGCAGTGGATAAGAAACGTGTTTGAGCTTTCATTGCTGGACCCGCAAGAAGTTGGAGACTGCTTTGTGGGGGATTTCATTTCAATAAAACCAGAAAGTGAAAAAGTTGATGCATTTTGTAATTATCCGACAATTACATTGCCGAGGACGCAAAATTTGCTCCAGTTAGATGAACTTCAAGTGACATATCTAAACGAACAACTAATTCTTGCGAATCCTTTCATTCTAAATTTAATGGAACTTTTTATAGTGCACATCCATCAGTGTACCAATTTATAAATGTTTTAAACTATTTTCAAATATGTAGATATCTATTCCAAGTTCATTAGCATTCAGAAAAATCTGATGTGGCCAACACATGACTATCTCCATATTTGGGATATAGATATCTAAATTATTATGAATAGCACTGAGGCAAAATCATCATTTCGTATCGTAAAAGAATAAAGTGGTCATTACTGCCGTAAATTACGTATCTTTTGAATATGTTTACAGAATTCACCGCTACATGGTAGTGGCGCTGTATACTGGGATTAAGAAAAAGCAAAATATCTCCGAAATGGATGGTTCTACGAAAATTTGTTTCAAACAAAACTTGTAAGAAATATTATTCCCTACAAATTTGGTCTTCACGAAGATTACCTATAACGATGTTTTTAAGGAGATATTTGACGGAAACTGAAAAACCGATTATTTATAAATAATTCCTAATCAATAACTGCTATGGAAAATTGTTTGAAATAAAAGATGTAGGAAATTATAATTTCTACATTTTTTGTAATGGTCAATGTATACAATAATGAAGTATTATCGGAGAAATATCGCAAAAACCTAATCGGGTTACGGATAAACCTCGGCTTCCGGTTAACCGTTATTGTCTAAAAACTAACCAGTTCTTTGTGATCGTATTAAAGTGTTATATATGAAATTTGGTGACGATATGACAAGTACTTTTTGAGTTAGAGCGCCCACAACGACATACACATACACAAGGCGACCACAACGGCATTTAAAAAAAGGAAGGCATTTCTTATTTATTGAGTCAGTCCGGGAACTTTTGAGTACCACCTCGTATCTTACCCAGGGCCCGGAAGAGGGGATGGTTGCCGGTGCAAATAACTGAGGCTCGGGCTTATTGGGGGGCTCGCTCTCAGGAAAAAGTTTCCTGTGAAGATGAATCACAATACCTGCAATAAGTGGCGCACACATGGGAGGGGGAGGCACGGGGTCCGGATCCCCCTCCCTTGGAAAACTGTGATTTTCCTTAACTGTGGAAACACATCGTTATTTTAAATCTGGGTTCATGGGTGCCGTCAGAGACGAATAGGAGACGGTTTGCCCCCTTTGTTTTTAACTTAAATATAATGAACAATGCAATACGCGACATTGATATAACTTGCATACAACCTTTGTGCTTGTCAATATTTCGGACCCACACCTCCTTGAGAGAATCCCGTGAGCCCTACTGCCTGCAATCCATTAACTTTTTTATCAACGTTTATACATTCTGTATACACCTTTATAACTATATAATCGTTTAATACTTGTATTGTGGTTAAGGTCACTTCCTCAATTTCATGCTTATTTACATTGTTTGAACTTTTCATAAAAATCGAATGGACCAACACATGACATTCTTCATATAGAGCAATGAATATGATTACTCTCGACGTCAGCGTTCTCAGAAACAATTATCAGCGATTACAGTCGAGAATAATTTTTAAGTATTTTCAATACTCTTTATTACGAAAAAATCAAGTTAAGAAAATTGTAAACTGCATCTATAGATTTAAAAAATATGTACGAGTAATTAATATCACCCTTGGAGGCGTACGCACCTCCATCAACAATTAGATAGTATTATCACAGGAGCGGAAACAATGGTATCACTTAGCGACGTATTTAACGTAAATTTAGAAGAAAAATCAAAATATCTCTTAAACTATCGGCTTTATGAAAAAATCTTCCAAATAAAACTTCTATCGACTTTTATTCTATACAACTTTTATAATAGCTACTGTTTATGAAAATTGAGTTTTAAAGGAGATATTTGGAAAAAACGACGAAAAACCAAAATATCTATTAAACTATCGGTTTGACGAAACATTGTTTCAAAGAAAACGTGTAGCAAATTTTATTCTCTACAACTTTTATAATAAAAACTATTTATGAAAATTGAGTTTTAAAGGAGATATTCGAAAAAACGGAGAAACGACAAGAATAAACATCCACTTCCGGTTGACCTATATTGTCCAAAAACTAATCAACTCTCGTCACTATTATGAAGTATTATTGGTCCTCTTAATTAATCCGGCCCCATCTTGGGCCGGGGCCCAGAACGTGTGCTTTGCGTGGGACCCATGAACCGCTTAATCCGGCCCTGGTGATGGGGGTTCTTTTCTCCACAAGATGTTGGCAAGGTTGGGAGGTCTGCGGAAGGAGAGGATTGGGGGTGTGGGGAAGGAGACCTGGTTGGGGGAGGAGGTGAGGGCTGCCTTTAGGATGCTTTTTAGGGTATCGTGGATGCCGGGATAGAAGGTGGTGATTAGGGTGAGTTGGGGGGTAGAGTCGGGGGTTGCGGGGCGGTTGCAGTGTAGGTTAGGGGTGCTGGGTGCGACAGCCCGTCGGATTTGTTCCCGAATCAGGTCCGGCGGGTATCCGCGTTGGAGGAGAGCATTTTTTCAGGACAGAGCAGCACTCGGAAAGGGAGTCTCTGTCCAAGCAGATTCTCCGTCCTCGGCGGGCTAGGGCGTAGGGGATTGAGGCTTTGGTGTGGAGGGGGTGGCAGCTGTGGAAGTGGAGATATTGAAGGCGGTTGGAGGGTTTTAAATGCACTTTGGTGTGGATTTGGTTCTCTCGGATGGAGAGGTCCACATCCAAGAAGGTGATGCTGGTGGGGGAGGAGTGGTAGGTGAAGGAGAGCGTGGGGTGGGAAGAGAGGTGCTGTAAAAAGGATTGGAGTGAGTCGGGTCCATGTGTGGCGATGGCGGTCAATTGCTGGCGGAAAACTTTCCTAGACCCGTAAAACTATATATATATCCTGAAATTTGGTATTTGTAGCTTACGTTATTTTTTAGTTATTTTGTACACGGTCAGACTGACAGACGGATGAACCGAATACATAATCTTTTTACTTTCTCCATACGTAGTATACGGAAAGTATTGTGATCACGCAAAATATCGACTTCGAGATTTCAACGGAAATACACGTTTTGAGGTTACTAGAACACGTTTAGACTATTTTTGGAATGATGTGTGTGTGGGGGGGGGGGGGGGGGGGGGAGATGAATGGATGGATGTGATTTTGGGCGCTCTTAACTAAAAAAGTACTTGCCATATTTTTACTTTCTCATACGAAGTATTGAGAAAGTATTGTTTTCGCGATAAAATTCGACCTCGAGATTTTTACGGAAATATACCTTAATTAAAAAAATCCGTACAACATACATTGTACAAACTTTCTCATATATAGGTACTAATGCGTCGTTTAGTTATCTTTAGAAAATGAAAATAGTATGAGCCTGTTTTTAGAAAATCCAATTTTTGTTAAAGTTGCCCAAGAATAAACTAGCCTTATATTCATTTTTTGAGAAATATGAACTATACAGTATTATTGAAGACGTAAACTCAAGTAACTGTAAGAAATTTTATGAAAATCGTTAAAGCCGTTTTTGAGAAAATCGAATTGTTGTTTAAGTTGCCTAGAATAGACTAGCCTTATATTCATTTTTTGAGAAATATGAACTATTCAGTATTATTGAAGACGTATAGTCAAGTAACTGTACAAATTTTGAACAAAATCGTTAGAGCCATTTTTGAGAAAATAACAATACTTACTGTTATTTGAGAAAGTAAAAACAACAGCAGTGACTATTTTCTGGAATGGGGAAATTGCAGTTGGAATTTGATTCGAAACAATACATGTATGTATTTATGACTGCTAAAATATTAATACAAGTGTCGACTTTGTCGTCGAATGAATTTCGACGTGTAAGCGAAGCTTCACTGAGGAGGTCTCAGGAATATTAGAGGCACCTACGTACATGGGCAGGCACGATCACGAGAATAAAATACGAGAGATCGACTGTAGGACCGAGCGATATCAGAGCTCGTTTTTCCCAAGGACCATACGGGATCATAACAGGAGAGTGATTCCCACGAGGGACGTTATTAGGTAGGTTTCGGTGTGCTGCACCCCCTGCCACCCACCAGTCTGGTGATTTGCAGGGTATCATGTAGATGTAGATGTAGATGTAGATATGTAGTATATGAAACAACTCCCTAATTATTTGACGGCGCATATTCGAAACGGCGTATCTCGTGACGACGTATCTCCTACCCATCTACCCGATTATGCTAATCACCTAACGCAAGATCGCCCTTATTTGTCTTTTTCTATCCCATTGCTGTAATGCGAAAAATTACCATTTGGATGCGAATTATAGTCGGTTCACCATCTGAAGGCTCTTGGCCTACTTAGAGCAAGTAGCCAATCACGAACGTTTCCCCTTCCATCGCCCCTCTCAACTTTCGTGCGGGACAGCAGATACCGGTGCGCGTTGCCAGCTCTTACGGATTTTCGCCTTCAGCTGATATACTACGCAATTTCTAATGGCAACGTATCCCGATGTGATCTCTTCGAGAGCAGGAGTGAGACTGGGTTCCTCCCCACTAACTTCCCAAATAAACCGTCTCCTATTGGCTGCTGCTAACTGGCGTTTTCAAGGCCAAGAGACTTTAGATGTTGGAGCGACTATAAGAGAGAAACCATTCTCGATGGAATTTTTCGCATTCTAAAGAGAACAAAATGCACTCGACGCCATTAAATTCGGTAAGCGTGACTTTGACGGTCATTTTAACATCAAAAGTTAATATTTTTCATAGGTGAAAATTAATTTCACTCATTCGATAGAAGGCCTCTTGCTCGTCAGAATTATATTTCGAGCGGGAAAAATAAATAGTCTTTGCTTGGAATATACATATATATTTTTGCTGAGAAAATAATCAGGATCTGACAATGTCTCAATGGCTGCAGATGCCACAATTCGAAATAGATTTGAATCTGTTCTCACGGATGACACGCGTGGTCAATGAAACAGACTCGCCTTTTATCCGCATCTCGGAACGGGTGAGCGATGCCGGTGAAAGCTAATTCCCTTTCCATTTGGTTTAGATTGCCCCTCTTTCACTCCCACCCACTACATCTAACACGCAATATCTCTTTTTCCGACAATTGCCATGTTAACCGTTGGGAGACACACGATCGCCCGTCATGGACGCCGCCCGCTGACTTTCCGAAGCCGGAAATGACATGCGTCACCCCTCTCTCTTTCTCTCATGCCGGATCGCCTGGAAACCCTCGACGCAGTTATTGCGTACATCCTGAGTCATTCGTGGCCCCGAGAATGATCTCCACCAATACATCAGAATAAGTTCGAGCATTCGCACGTTTTACGAAAGCGGGAATTCGCACACGTTCCTGGAAACGACTGAATGGCGAATATGTTCAGGGGTTTGCTGCACCCGGCTCCGTACGGTTTGCTCGAGCCGTTTGTTAAAACGTTAAAAGTTTTGATGCTCGGCAAGTCGGTTGCTGAGCTCAACATTCCTCATTATCCTGAGGTTGGCGACGCAGCACAGTGTGATAATAATGGGACGCCAAGATTTTAAGGGCGCTTTCTAGATCGTTTTACGCAGCAATTTATTATCTGAAAGACTGCATTTACATACATTCCAAGTGACATCCCTCTATCTGAGGGAGGAGAGCCGCAACCATACGTTGTTGTAGGAGATGAAGCATTTCCGCTTAAAATATATCTTTTACGCCCTTTCAGCAAAAACAGCGTTAAAGGAAATGTAGCAAATAAAACATTCAACTATCGACTTTCTCGTGCCAGAAGAGTTGTCGAGAATGATTTCGCAATTTTAGTGAGTCGATGGCGAATATTTCGAAGAAGTATGCAAGTACAACCAGAAATGGTTGATAACATAGTGTTATCAACGTGTTGTCTTCATAATATGCTAATGAACTACCGTGACTTTGAAGATGATAATGATAATAATGATGAGCCTGCAAGTGGATTAATACACCTACTAGTAGATTCAGTTCGTCGTAATCACACTTTGAGAGCATTCCATGTACGAGAAAAGTTTAAAGATTTTTTCAACTCTCCGATAGGAAGTGTACCATGGCAGTATGATATCATTCGGGAGGCGAGATCAAATTAAAATCATGTGCATACATGTGCATGAATCAACACAGAATTTATAAAAAATATTATTAATAAATATAAATAACATATCGTAGTACCTACTGTGAAAATTATAACTTTCAATTCAGTTGAATAAAAAACCTTCATGATAATGTTATTAGTATTAATGAATATCAATACTTAAGAATATGTATATGTTTTATAATATAGTTGAATAAATATATTGCTTACTTGGAACACCTAAATCATTGCCTATTTCTTCCCAAGCTTCGTTTCTAACATGTTGGTCTCTATATGAAGAGCGTTTAATGTTATATAAACATTCGTGCGCTCTTACTTTTTCAATTAATTTCTCGTCCATCTCATTTAATTGCAATGACGATTTCGCACAAAAAATACAGCACTCTCTATCGGCAACCTTCGCTCGACTGATGTGATATGCTATTCATAACGATTTAAATTAATACAGCATTAATTAAACAATAATTAATTCAATTAATTAAAAATAATTAATTAATAAAATGGTAATTAAATGAGTTACATAATAATTAATTAATTAAATGAGTTACATAATAATTAATTAAATTGATTATTTATTATGAATAGTTTATCACGTCTGAATAGCACACCCACCTCCTCCACGGCGTCGAATGACGTCACACTACGTGTCGCGACGTCATGCCGATCTGAGCGGCCAGACCTCGGCGACGTGCGATCAGAACAAACACGTAGCGTCGTGTAGCGTTGAATAGGTGGGCTAAGGTTGCATTTTAAAGTATGTACAACAATGTGTTCAGATGTGCGTTGCAACACATCACGTCGCGTGGCATCGCGTAGCGTAGGCTAGGTGGGATCGCGCCTTTACTCTCCTGTTATGATCCCGTATGGTTCTTGGGGAAAACGAGCCCTGATATCGCTCGGCCTACAGTCGATCTCCAGTATTTCATCCTCTTGATATCGTGTCTACATATGTATATAGGTGCCTCTAATATTCCTGAGACCTCCTCTAACAATAAGAGAACTTCCGACCTAAATTTCTCCAGAAGCCTCAACCTAGCGCTATTTCTGCGATCCTCTAGCGATATCCAATTCAACTCCTTCAAGAGTGATGTGACGTGATTAATAAATGTGTACAATAATAATTTGCAATGAAGCATTAGCTCTCTGTAAAAGAAAAGAGTTGAACATGTGTGATAAACGGCCCTTATTCCCCTTTAATTTTTGCTGATAATTCTAATCCAATTCTTTTTCAACGTTATTGCGAAAAATATTTTTTAATTAGTGAAAATATAATTATAAATACAGTAAACTTTCAGCAAATAATATATCCCAAAAATGACTAGACAATAGAAACAAATCAAATAATAAAAATTGAAAAAAAAATTTTAGAGTTAGTATCGAACTCGCGCCCAAAAAAACGCGAACCCGACACCTAACCAACTCGGCCACCGCCTCATCTATCAGTGGAGACTCATATTAGGGTATACAATAGACCCATAGTAATTTCGCTAAATTTAATTGCAAATATCTCGCGAATGCTTGAGAGGTGCGTCTTCTTGCTTTGGCGTTTTCCATAAATAGGTGTGTGCTAC
Organism: Uropetala carovei; assembly: GCA_036926305.1. NCBI lineage: Eukaryota > Metazoa > Arthropoda > Insecta > Odonata > Petaluridae > Uropetala > Uropetala carovei. The sequence goes on along the minus strand of JAXCHB010000084.1, from coordinate 8,013,179 downwards.
GTGCTCACCAAGTTTCAACCGAATCGGCGACGAACATGTCGTAAGGTCCCCTTGTTAGACTATATTTAGGCGTATCTTTGCGTTAGTTATTCTTCTTTTACGGCGCGCTACGGCGTGGATTTTCCTTGCATTAATCTTTACGTGTATATCTCCCTTTGAAGAGGACAACAATTAAGAAATTTAGCTTTGTTGCCGCCTGGAAAATGGTCATCTAAACCGATAAATTTTGCGCTTAAAGGAAAATTACGAGCGTTTTAGCGTGTAATACCACGAAACATGAACAGAATTAAAATATTCAGTATTTCAGGCGTAAAATAATCCATTTCCCGTGATCGTAAGTTAATATTTACGTATATTTATATCCACACCAGTGAAGGGCTGCATGGCATTTTGGGGTTTCTCCACACCATTTCCCATGAATTCTTATGGAAATAGTATTTTGTTGACCTCATGGGGTATAAGAGACCCCACGGTCTGCAAATCTAGCCCAACTTCTTCCTTTGCTCCATAGGATGGCCCATGAAAATTTTGACTTCAATATCTTCAATGGTGTAAAAAAGTATAAAGAACATACACACATACACTCTAAAATATTTATAATATGATGTCACACAATACAATATATACCATGCCACCATTATAGCTTACTTATCCATGGGTAAATTTTAATTATTTAATATATTTTTAAATCTAGGCCTTACAGATCATATAAGGGCTAGGGAAAGCAAAATTCGTTTCTCAATTGTCCATTACGGTATTCACTTGCATAGCAACAGACGTAAACAAATTTATCAACATAAAGATGCTAGTATAATGAATTTAATAAAGTTCAACTCGAATTAAGATATTCTTGTTTGATTTATTTAAATAACGGCTACACCTACGATAAAAAAAGGAGGAAAATAAATGCTCTAATTTACTAGTTCTACAAGTTTTATTTGAAGACTATTTTGATATGACCAATACTTTACGAGATATGACGGGATGTTCATTTATTGTCCTCAATAAAGTGGTACACCGGATTGTCTAACGTGATTCATTTTTGCGATTTTCTTATTATAGTCGACTGTAAGTCCTTAATATCAAATTTCATGAAAATCCGTTCGGTAGAAGCCGAGAACGAACATGCGGACAGACGGACGCTAATAGGTGCTTATGCTGGAAGCGAAATGCGCCTAAAATGCTTTAACCGATAAATCTCCTAAACTTTCTATCATCTCAAAAAAATTACAAATCCAAACCATTCCTTCTAGATATTATCTGCTTCCTGATGTTCCAATTCCATATTGCACAGCCTCTATAGCAGATTCGCACTGGAAACACGTTCTTTCTCTTTCTATCCACGGTGGAATTCTAAGATGGACGAGCGGAAAAGATGTCGTGCTTAATCGCATCCGTTACCATAAACACATATTCCCGATGGACTATTCTCGCGATGACACAAAGAGATGGCGATATTATATCGCGAGCACATGCGTGAACGCGCATCATTTCCTTCTCATGCATCAGCGCAACATTTAACCTTAATTTTAGCTTCGACAGCAGTTAATCGGTCGAGGAACATATATTAATTCCCACAAATTCTAATTCTGCACACTCAATATTATCGTGATGCCATTGCAATTGCTCCTTCTCTGACTCCCTGTGAAAACGTAAACGATCGAATTACACGCTGTGTTTGACGAATCATTAGCTGTAAAATAATAAGAAACGCTCCTTCGCCCCTGTCCTCTATTTGGGCGCACAATCGCCAATAGGTACAAACTTGGTTTCACCGAATCTGAGGATATTTCTCCCTCAACAACCTCCATTTGAAAGCGCACCCTCTATCCCCTCCCCCCCTCCCCCTCTCTATCCCCTCCCCCTCTCTATCCCCTCCCCCTCTCTATCCCCTCCCCCTCTCTATCCCCTCCCCCTCTCATCCGTCACCCTCACACAGAGCGGGCGTTCTCCGACTATGGGACTCGCCACGCAATGTTTCGACCTGTCCATACTCCTCGAGATTGACCTTCCCAGCGTCCCTTTCGTTGCCATGGCATCCTCCGCCTTGACCTTAACACGCCGTCACCCTTCGCCGCCTAGTGAAAACTAGGACGGGAGTAAAAGGTGGACGAGCGCATCGGTGAAAGCAGGAGAGAAGACTTTGAGTTCGTTGAAGAGGAAGCGCTATTATCAAATAAGATATGGCACTTGTGATTGGCGTTCTGCGGTATCGCTATGGGAATTGTCGCTTTGAAGGCAAATAGTGCGGGATAATGATCGAGAGAGGATTCATCTGTTTACTTTCTCCATATACGTAGTATAGAGAAAGTATTGTTTCATGAAAAAAATCGACTTCGACCGGAAGTCGAGGTTTATACGAAACCCGATTTGGTTTTGGCGAAATATCTCCGTTAAAACATCATTATTGTATATACAATTTGATACAAATGTTATAGAGAATGTAATTTCCTACAACTTTCATTTGATATAATTTTCCATAGCAGTTATTGTTTAGAAATTATTCATAAATAATCGGTTTTTTCGGTTTCCGTCAAATATCTCCTTAAAAACGTCGTTATTGGTAATCTTCGTGAGGATCTAAGTTGTAGAGAATAATATTTCTTCCAAGTTTTGTTTGAAACAAATTTACGTCGAGTCTTCCATTTAGTAGGTAATTAATTTATTCGTAAATTTTCAGTATACAGCGCCACCATCTTGCGGTGAATTCTGTAAACATATCTAAAATATAATTGACGGCAATAAGGACGACTTTATTCTTTTACGATACGAAATAATAACCTTACCTTATAATACTATTCGTAATAATTTCAATATCTGTACCCCAAATATGGAGAAAGTAATGTGTTGGCCATATCAGATTTTTAAACGATATGATACAGTCGACAGTTATTCAGATGTCTGAATATGAGCGAAGGATCTCACAAACCGTCAGTTACTCGATTAAATGGAGATTTACAGCCATTCGTTGAGGTCAACCACGTTGGAAAAACCTGATGCGGCCAACACATGACTTTCTCCGTATTTAGGGTATAGATCAGTGATCCTCAAACATAGGGTCGCGACCCCCATTAGGAGCCGCGAGACAAATTTGCGGGAATCGCGACCAACGTCCCCTCTAATTTTTTTTACAGCTGCGCGGACCTGCCACTGCTCTGAGCAGGAAATTTTTACACGGCCTGACGACTGAGCGGCACTTTAAAAGTTTTTTTGTAACATACATAATAAGAATATTTGCAATGAAAATTGAAAAACTGCATACTTTTGATTTTATTTATTAATTGAATGGTACAATAAAATTCAGTACAACAAAGAAAATTATTTCACGTTTCGAGAATTTTTTCTCATCTGTCCTTATTAGAAATCCATTGACTATAAACATTGTCTAGATTAATTTGGCACCCAGATGCAAGATAAGTCTTAATCCTCATCAGATCATCCAAATGTTCAACTTCCAGTCTGTTTCTAGATTTACATTTGATGGAATTTATGACACTGAATCCACGTTCACATTCAGCACTAGAAGCTTTAAATGTTCCACAGATGTCAACAGGAATTGACAGTTCTTCAAATTCTTCGTTTCTAAGCATGTAAGTTCAACATATCAGTGAACGACTTAATTGAACCACTCTTAACTTTCTCAGAAACGACGAATTTCAAATCACAGTACTGCTGCGATATCATTGTGGCAATGCTTTCGTTTATTGTAATGGTAGCTGAGTATTTTTTATTAGTCGTTTAACGTTCTCTTCTCCAAATTCAAAATTGGTTGCGTTTGCCATAGCAATGGGGTCAAAAGCTTGCCATTCTCTTAACTTATCATCAGGAAATCTATTGTCCAAGTGATTACACACACGTTGAATGAATAGAATAATAGGCGTAGTATCGACGTCAGAACTTATAGATTAAAGCAGATCTTTTACTTTGTCACTCCAATAAACAGTATCACCAAGATACTGTGACCTTAACGTGTTTATTTTTGCTTTTGCGTACTGCAGTGCTTCAATTGTATTCAAACAACTTTTCTGAAGGAATTTACAGAGAGATGCCAGATCTTCTAAAACATCGTTAAGAACAGTTAACGCTACTCGATATCGTGGATTGGTCAAAATCTTCAGGCAGTAGTTACTGGTTGCATCGTTACATTCATTAACTTGCTCTTTACAATACTGGATTAAAACTTCGTAATTTATCATTAAAGCAGTTGCGGCAAAATGTTTTGACAGCCATCTCACTTCGTTTAGTGGTCTAAATGACAAAACATCACATTCTGTGACATTGGCTAATTCTTCTAGCTTTCCTTTTTTGATAGATGACCTACTGAACATTGTATATACTGTTCGTAACAGTGTTTCTATATGCTGCATGATTGACACTTTTTTGCGTCGTCTAATCCCAGGTCTTCTCTATGGACAACGCAATGTTGCTCAGACAGATGCTTTATTTCTCATCGAAGAATTTCTGTCACACCATTATTCTTTCCAAGCATAACATGTGCTCCTTCTGATGTAAACATCACCATCTTTTGAAGATCAAGACTGTTGTTGATATAAAATGTTTTCATTGCTTCATCAATAGTGATACTGTCACACGCAGTTAATTTCAAAATACCTGCAAACACAGTCTTATAGGAAGTTTCATTTTCTGGTCGAAACTTAAAATACAAAATTAACAGAAATGTCTGTACTTTAATCAGCATTAATGTATGGAAAGCAGATTTCCGCAATTCTCCCATTATTTGTTTCTGAAGTACAAAGCTGATGCACTCAACAAATTCAAACGCATAGTTCTTGCTGCGCCAACTCTCTGGTATATTTACATATTTGGCCACATGTGCATCAGTCAATCAGCACCTTGACTATATCAGAGTTAGACTTCTTTCTAACATCTTGTTCCACTCTTGCTTTACGCTCTTTTGGAGTTTCAGTTAACATTTGCGAAATTCCACCTTCTTCTTTGGTAACTGCATCTACATGAATTCTCTGGTTGAGATGCCGTTTTAAGTAATCTAACTTCCATTCTTCCCATATTTTTCCACTACTGAACTCGCCCCAACTTTCGCTTCCACACAAATGATGCATACAACATCGCCAGTATCTCGATATTTAATAATATCGCCAATTGTTATTTTTTGTTTTTGATTGGGACACTGCACGGCTCACTTTTCTCTTGTCGCACTCGGTAATCTCGGAGGCACCTACGTTCGAAAGAACGTACTTTTCGACATGTGCACGTTGCTCCGTCAGAGATTGTTTTTCTCGGAGAACTGTAAACAGTTGACGCCGCGTTGGAATGGGCATTTTCGATTACGTATCTCAGGCTGAAATGAAGGTACTTCTATAAGATTTCATTTAACATACACTTATAACAAAACGTAATGATGAATTAAATAACCATACAATAAGAAATTAGTTACTGCCATACCTGAGTGCAGTCTTCTGCAAAGTAACTTAGTTTCTGTACAAAAGAAAAGAAAACTTCGCTCATTCGCGAAAAGTAATCGGCATCCGTCGGTTATCTGAATAGTAGCTCCGCGCGGCGGGCGGGGAGGCTGCCACAGTGCGGCCGTTCGCGCAACCTCTGTTTACAACTTGCGGAGTCGCAGCTACATGTTGTTCGCCCTGTTTGTAGATGAGCTGAGCTTCCTATCAAGACCAAATATGCAGCGGAAATGTGCGGAAATCAGTTTGTACATCAGGAAGAATGCAGGTGAAGTTTCTGCTTGCCTCCTGATGCAGTGGTGCTTTGAATCGGCTGCGGCAGTCCTATTTTTTTCTGCACGCTCCAAATATATAAACGAGTCGAAAGAGGAGGAATTGAAGTACCAAACCCCACGCTGAAATACTATCCCAACGCTGATTACGTGTCACCAGGTTCCCAGTAAACTTTCATGCCATGCGGGCGAGGAACACGAGAAATGTAGATGGTCGATAAAAGTGACGTTTGAGTGGTAATACACGTAAGGAAATCTACCGCAGGAAAAATGTGGGGGCTTTACATGATACTCCAATGTATTTACTGCATAAATAACACATTACCAGACTTCAATCGTACTTTCGAAAAAATGGGTTTTGGCCAGCTTTTTCGGATTCTGTCCCACTGTGCGGTTGTCCCGCCATTCATTCAGGCAGACTATGCTTCGGTCTGCGCAAAGTGATCAGAGAAGCACGGTAGAACCGTCTACGTTATTATCATCCAGTTTTGCATCCATTCCTTGCGACTGCTGACGGTGCTTCCAGCAGCGTTTTTAAAAGAAAATTTCAGCTGCGCGGCAACAATTCAGTGTGCGCGGGAGCATTTCAGTTACTGCGCGGCCGCGCACCCGCGCAGCTTAGAGGGAACATTGGTCGCGAGCAGTCTTCGCTAGTTGAGCTATTTTTTTGCTCATTCTCTCAATCCTTGACTACAGTGTAGTGGAACAGTCAGTTCAAAAACTATACGATTTAAACATTTAGGTGAATGCTTGAATAGATATCTGGAAGTTTTTTTAACTTAGTAATTATATGTGTGCAACTATGTCAGCCTCATTTTGTCTAGCTGTGTGGAAGGAGTAATTGTTAAGATCCAAGACATTAAATTTCTCCAAAAAAATTTCTAAGAGACATTGTATATTTTCACATTGTGTAATTCCATGTAGTCAGTCCTTAGCATTTGTCGTGCTTTTCGCCTTGTTCGGTATACATATCCGATTTTATTGTAAGTGAATTCTATAAGTCCAACATAATCAAGTATAATCTGGTTTGAATTGGGGTAAGTGTTACTTGTTAACTTTAATTGAAGCGAAGCTAATTTTATACACTTATCATTTTTGAAACGTTTTAATATAAAAAAATTGCGTATTATTTTCGTTTTCAGCAAAATCCTTTGTATTGATCATGAGCAAAAACAGGAATTACAATGAAGCCTTCATCAAGTTTGGATTCACTAGTATTCTTGAAAAAGGGAAGACAAAGCCTCAGGGTGTTATCTGCATGTCGGTTCTATCACCGGAATCGTTGAAACCTAGCAAGCTGGAACGGCATCTTAAGACGCATCATCCTGAACTTTGGAACAAGGACGTTGATTACTTCAAGCTAAAAGAAGAGAACGTTAAGCGGCAAAGTCTGGACGCCTATGGTGTTTCACACAAGGCTCATCATTCAGTGCTGAAGGCAAGTTACGAGGTTTCTTTGTTTATTGTGCAGAAAAGACGCCACACACCATTGCTGAAGCGCTCATAGTTCCAGCAGCAAAATTAATGGTTCACAGCATGATTGGTAAGGAGGAAGCTCGATTATTGGACCAGATCCCGCTAAGTAGGTAGTTCCACAGTGAAACGACGAATTCTTGATATGGCAGAGGATATTAAGGAGCAATTGATTGGAGAGCTACAAACAACCGAAGCGTGGACTATCCACATTGACGTGAGCACAGACGTTACGAGCACTGCACAAATAATGGCATTTGTGAGATATATGCATGACAATACATTTAAAGAAGATTATCTATTTTGCTTTCCCCTTGAGGAGCGCACCTGTGCAGCTGATATATTTCGTAAATTGCGAGATTTTGGTAATAAACATAATTTGCCCTGGCATAAACTCTATGGAATAACGACGGATGGCGCGGCAGCTATGACAGGGGTCACATCAGGGGTTCAAGTTTTAATGCTCCAAACATTACTGGCCTTCATTGTATTTTACACCGAGAAGCTCTAGCCGCGAAAACCTTACCTGATGATTTGAAGTCAGTTTTAGAAATAGTTGTGACAACTACTAATTATATCAAAGGAAGTTCTTTAAAAACACATTTGTTTCGTCTTTTGTGCCAGGATATGGATGCCGAACATGAAATGCTTCTTTTTCATACGGATGTACGTTAGCTATCGAGAGGAAAGGTTCTTGAAAGAATGTTCAAGCTCCAATCTGAGGTAGCTATATTTCTGAGACAACAGAAGAAGACTGAGTTGTTGTCGTACTTAGAGAATTCAACATGGCTCTCTAAATTGGCATATTTAGCTGACATTTTTGGCAAACTCAATTTACTGAATAAAACGTTGCAGTGACGAGAGAAAACAATCATCGAAGCAACAGAGAAAATTCAAGCATTCCAAGACAATCTTGATCTTTGGATCGTAAAAGTTGAGAAGTAAAATTTTGCTGTTTTCCCCACACTGGCACAGTTTATAGAAGACTCCGAGATTGATCCAAGTGAGGTTAAAGTTTCTATTTGTAAACATTTGCGGACACTAAAAATGGAACTAGAGCGATATTTTCCAGTTATCCCGACTTTTCAACGACTCTTTCCACCCATTCGAAACCCTTTTTTGTGCCAAGTAGATGCTGTAGAAGAGGACAATATTCAAGAAGAACTACTGGATTTACGCCGATATGGAGATACCAAAATGTTGCTAGATTCTGGTGTGAGCTTAAAAGTTTTCTGGTTAAAGATGAAGGGACAATATAAAAATATTTTCAGGTTAGCAGAACAAGTCCCGCTATTTATCTTCGTGAACTGGGATTTTCTAATTTATTGTCAATTAAATGTAAAGCGAGAAACAAGTTGATAGATGTTGATGGCGAATTACGTTGTGTTCTAAGTAAGCAGTGTCCCAGAATTGACAAATTGTGTTTAAAAGATAAATAAAATTCTTTAAACCTAAAAGGTATATACAAATTTTAAAATACATATATGTTAATAGAATGTAATAAATAACAAGTATATACGTCTCAGTAATGATAAATATCTCAAAATGTGTGTATTCGCATTAAAAAAATGCGAATAAAGTAATTTCAGTGGTAAAATTTTAGCATATTACCCTAAATTCCTATTTCCGGAGAAATCCTTTTTTTTATGATACAAAAAATCATGGAGGGTCACGGCAACCTAACATCCGCACAGAGGGGGGGTCGCAGGTAGATCAGCCTGAGGACCACTAGTATAGATATTTAAATTTTTATGAATTGCGATATAAGGCAAAATTATTATTTCGTATCCTAAAAGAATACAGTCGTCCTTATTGCCGTAAATTACGTATATTTTGAATATCTTTACAGAATTCCCCGCTACATCGTGGTGGCGTTGTATATTGGAAATTACAAAAATTACGATAAAGTCAAATATCTCCGAAATAGATGGCTCTACGAAAATTTGTTTCAAACAAAACTTGCAAGAAATATTATTCTCTACACTTTGGTCCTCACGAAGATGACCAATTACGACATTTTAAAGGAGATATTTGACGGAAACCGAAAAAACCGATTATTTTTCATAAATAATTCCTAAAAAATAACTGTTATGGAAAATTGTTTCAAATGAAAGTTGTAGGAAATTACATTCTCTATAACCTTTGTATAGAATTGTATATACAATAATGATGTTTTAACCAAATCGGGTTTCGAATAAACCTCGAATTCCGGTTAACCGTTATTGTCCAAAAAACGAATATGTTCTTTGCGTTCATGTTAAGGTGTTATATATGAAGTTTGGTAACGATATGGAAAGTATTTTTTGAGTTAGAGCGCCCACAATCACATACACACGCACACACAGACATCATTCCGAAAATAGTCTTAACGTGTTCTAGGGACCTCAAAACGTGTATTTCCGTTGAAATCTCGAAATCGATTTTTTTCGTGATTCCAATACTTTCTCATTACTACGTATGGAGAAAGTACAAACGGTTTCTACGCATTAAGTGGAATAACCGCAAGGCGGCAGTGCTAATGTATAAATATTCGTTTGCGTCTCTCAATGAATACTATGATAGTATATATTATGAGTGAAAGTAGTAGCTGCAAATACCCCCCCCCCCCCCCTCTCATCCACTTCTTTCATATAATACATCCTTTCAAATCCGAAATATAAATGTATATTAATAAATTTGAATCAACAGTTGTACATAATAAAATATATTACAACGTCCCGTGATTAAAAATATTTAAACAATTTTCACGTTCTCGGTATTTTCATTTTATTTTGTAATTCTAGATCAGATCGATTGCTATACTTATCACGCACCTAGTGACACCAAATGGCAAGAAAATGTGATAAGTTTGGAAACGAACTGTACCATATTGATTTTGAATCTAAGATTGTAATTGTATTTTAATTCATAGAAACTTGAGACATGAAAAGAAAAAGCATCAATGAAACGGAGTAAGGAAGGCTAGTGAGGTTAACGAGACAGAACGTAAAGGTACTATAAGAAAATAAGAGAATATACAGAGAATGAAAGTAAAAATAAGCACTTGGAACGATTAGAAAAGGTCAAAGTAAAATATGAATTTCGTGTAAACAAAGAAAAAAAGAACAACGAGGAGAACGTCTAGTTAAGGTAGGGGAAAATCAATTACGATGATTGGCAAAATAAACTGAAGGTGAATGAGGTATTAGTCTAAATCAGTTAAGATTAAATCGATCTCCACATCTTAGCAATAAAATTCTCATCGACAAGTATAGTTGTTTCGCGGCTGACACCCACAAATTCGCAGATCAAATTTGTTGTATTTGCAAGAAATATTGTTATGAATTCCAGTTAAGAAACCTACCCATTTATTCTAAACACTAGGAATTTTTAAAATTCTTTGGATTTTTTCTTAAACATCATCTATGTACATCTTTACTAAAAGATTTCTGATGCGCTATAAAAATACAGAGGAAATTTCCTGTGAGTACATGTATTTCATTACAAATGTGAGTACTGCATCCTATGTCAGCTTTAGTTCCACAGTGGTAAATTCTTACGAGTTTTATTAAAATGTTGAATTTTAATGACCTTTCAACTTAGATTTTTAGTTAATAAAATGGACAATGTTTACTTGCTCATATACGAAGTATACCTATTGAGAAAGCATTGTAGTCGCGAAAAAATTAGACCTCGAAATTTTGACGGAAATATTCGTTTTAGGCGTAACCGAGTCCGAAAAAGTGTTTTTCGCAATGCAGTCTGTTTGTCTGTTCGCTGCTCTAGAGCCTAAACGGTAGAGCGAAAATGAATGAAATCTCGTACTTAGGCATTTTATCATACAGAGTAGAGGCTTTGAAGAAATGGTTGACATTGCTCAATAATTAAGGGAGTTCATTCTACACATTTTTAACAACAATTTTATTTTCTCAATAACGGCTCTAACGATTTTGATTAAATTTCGTACAGTTACTTGAGTTTACGTCTTCAATAATACTGTATAGTTCATATTTCTCAATGAATGAATATAAGGCTAGTTTATTCTTGGGCAACTTTAGCAAAAATTGGATTTTCTAAAAACAGGCTCATACGATTTTCATTTTCTAAAGATAAATAAACGACGCATTAGTTCCCATATATGAGAAAGTTTGTACAGTGTATGTTGTACCGATTTTTTAAAAAAGAGATTCATGATCATATATAATCCAATTTTTTCTTGAGATCATGATATTTTCTTGAACCCAAAAATTTATTTTATATTTTCAGTGCGCTTTATATAAAGAATATAATTTTAAAGGTTTTAAAAATATATTTTTATTTATGCTATGCCAATGTGTGTGTGTGTGTATATATATATCCATGTTTTGATATTTTTATGAAATATTTTATCTACTATGAATGTTATTTTTAGCCACTTGTAAAGAACTGATATGCACTGCCACTAGGGATGAAATTATACCGACAATTTTTAATACCGGTATTGGGACAGATTTTTACTGATACCGGTATTGAAACCGGTTTTGTGCCGAGAACAGTTTATAATCATTAATAAATTATTTTAATAATAATAATAATCCTTTCCTAACGGGTTAAACCCTCTTTCTTACAAAATATCAATCGGAGTTCAAAAGCAAGATATGAGTATTTCAACAACTACATAAATCTGGACTTTTCAAAAACACTCTTGCTTTCAAAATAAGGTTATAACTAGATGACTGCCCTGTTGAGGGCGTTTTTACCACTCTTCAAAACGGTGACATCCATCCCGATAAGGGGTATTTTTCAACCCCAGGCTAAAAAACATTTTTTTTCGACAAGAAAACTCTTCATATTCCACAAACAATAATGGCAAAATAAGAAGAAAGGATTACACTACACAAAATAAATTTATAAACCAAATTATATGTTTGATATGAAAATAATGAGTCAATTTGTGAACCTGAGGTCAAAAAATACCGCGCTTCGGGATCGAAGTGTTCAGGAACGCATTTCAGGAGGACGAGACCATTTCCAATCGTTTTCTCTCATCGAACTAGGTAGTATTATGAAACTCTCTTACCAATCCGTCAGAGTCACTTTTCGGAAGGATCCTCCCATTTATTTCTACTCACACAGGCAACAAATACATTTTTGGCAACTTGGCACTGCTCCCACAAAGTGCACTTTTCAATACCGAAAACCCAGTATTGTAAATCACGATATCAGTATTATGTCTAATTCAATACCGGTATTAAATCCGGTTTTCCAATACCGGTATTCATCCCTAGCTGCCACCCACCCAAATTATGACGTATTATCCTTAATAATTCAAAGGAGCTATTTCGTTCGTTTCTTCGGGACAGAACCAATATTTCACCTACATAATTTAATTTATTTTGAAAATAATTTATCCATGTTGTATCGTTCATTGCATCTGCGATTCCACATTAAAGCGCCAATTTTAAGAAACATCGACGAGATTCGAGTAAAATACAGAAATGCAATCGCTAATAGTTCATTCGCCACCACTCCGCTATCAGGTGAAGCTGGCCCAACATCGCCACGTAGGCAGTTTTTACTTTCTCCATACGTAGTAATTGGAAAGTATTGTGTTCATGAAAAAAATTGACTTCGAGATTTCAACGAAAATACACGTTTTGAGCTCCCTAGAACACGTTTAGACTATTTTCGGAATGATGTCTGTGTGTGTGTGTGTGTGCGCGTGTGTATATGATTGTGGGCGCTCTAACTCAAAAAGTACTTGCCATATCGTTACCAAACTTCATATATAACACTTTAGCATGAGCACAAACAACTGAGTAGTTTTTGGACAATACCGGTTAACCGGAAGTCGAGGTTTATTCAAAACCCGATTCGGTTTTTGCGATATTTCTCCGATAATACGTCATTATTGTATACATTGACCATTACAAAAAATGTAGAAAATATAATTTCCTACATTTTTTATTTCAAACAATTTTCCATAGCAGTTATTGTTTAGGAAATATTTATAAATAATCGTTTTTTCGGTTTCCGTCAAATATCTCCTTAAAAACATAGTTATTCGTAGTCTTCGTGAGGACCAAAGTTGTAGAGAATAATATTTCTTCCAAGTTTTGTTTGAAAGAAATTTTCGTAGAACCATCCATTTCGGAGCTATGTAACGTTTTCGTAATTTCCAGTATACAGCGCCACCACCATGTAGCGGTGAATTCTGTAAACATATTCAAAATATAATTTACGGCAATATGGACAACTGTATTATTTTACAATACGAAATGATGATTTTGCCTCATAATGCTATTCATAATAATTTAAATATCTATACCCTAAATATGGAGAAAGTCGTGTTGGCCACATCAGATTTTTTAAAAACTAAATCGAATAGAGAACTTGTTTACTTGGCATACGTACATGCCGATCACTCTCATCCAGCGTATATTTTCTGTCGTGTTCTCTAATGTTGTTTTCCAAGGTGAGGCGTGACACGAAAGCGTGAGAGAGAGGGGGTGGGAATAGAGAGAAGGGGGCGGAGGGGGGGGGGGGGTGGAGGAGGAGGAGCGAGAAGGGAGGGGGTGATAGAATGAAGGAAGGGAATCGTGATGATTCGCTGACATAATTCGGTGACTACCTTGACTCCAAAATCCTATCTAAGGGCAATGATAGCCACTTCGGCTTCGAAACCGCTTTACGCCAACGAAAATATCTAATTAGAAACTCTTCCGAATAGATTATGCTCAAAAAAGCAGCGCCACTGAGGATTTAGGTGGCACAAAAACACGTGGAGGAAATTTCGGTCATCGATACGCTGTTATTTTCAGATAAATAAGTATAAATTTAATACTCAAATATTAAAGGCATCGTTAATAAAATGCTACTGTCTCTTTTAAAATAGAGGAAAAATGTTATTCTACGTAACTAAGGTGTTTCCTAAAATTTTGCCAAGGGCGCTATATCTCCCAGGTACGCCTCTGCTTCATCATATACATAGTATACTGAGAGAGTATTGTAATCGCGAAAAAAATCGATCTCGAGATTTTTATGGAAATATACGTTTTAGGTGTACCTGAGTCCGAAAAAGCTGTTTTCGCCATACCGTCTGCCTAGAGCAGTGATTCGCAACCGGGGTGACATGACACCCCATGGTGACGCGACGGTTATTGAGGGGTGACGCGAATATTTGATAAATTCACATTGCTTCGTATTCTGACTTATGTAAATATAAGTAAAATCAGGAGAATAAACACTTGTACTTATTTTAATTCCAGCATTTTATCTTTATGTGGTAGAGAAAGCCCAATTTATCTTTAAAGGTGGCTTGAAAGTAATGGAAATGTAAATGGGATGACGCATAAATGAATGAAGTGAACGTAGGGTGACGCAGACACAAAAAAAGATTGAGAACCACTGGCCTAGAGCCTAAACGATAGAGCTAAAATGAATGAAATCTCGTATTTAGGCATTTTATCATACAGTATAGAATCTATGAGGAAATGTTTAATTAAGGGAAGTTTATTCTACGCATTTTTAACAACAATTTGATTTTCTAAAAAAGGCTCATACGATTTTCATCAAACTTCGTACAGTTACTTGAGTTTACTTCTGTAATAATGCTACATCTACTATATATTTTAAAGAGTTTGTATGTATGTGTGTTTGTACATGGAACTCCTCCTAAACGAGAAAATCTAGAATAATCAAATTCGGTACATTTCTTGCTTATATACTAACTTAGTGAATGGTCAAGGTTTGGTCAACGGATTAGTCAGTGCTGCCAAAATAGGCGATTAACATTTTTCCATAAGATAACACGTATGAATCGATTTCTTGGCTTGCAAGGTTTTTTTCCCTTCATTCATCAAAATACGTACTAAATATAGACCGATTTTTTTTCTTTATATACTCTATACTATTTCATTCCAACGCCACGGCAACCCATTTCGCAAGTTTTGAAATTTCGAAGATACTTTTTTACCCAGAATCCATCTACCGCAGCATGAGGAATAAAAATACATTCCCGAACGAACCATCTACTGATCACGTGCTGTTAATTGTTCTATGAAAAAGTTCAAAATTTTTAAACAAATAGTGAACATTATCTATAATATATTGACGCTTCTTACATATGATATATTCATACATATAACTATATATGTATACACTATCAGCAGTGTCCGTTGTATTTCAACGGATTTAGTGAATCAGTGTCGTTGATAGCGCCCGAGGGCTCGAAAGAGATTGAACGTTGTGACCTAAATGTTAAGAATTTCCACTTGGTATTCTTTAACCTTGCCAGGACAATTTTTAACCATCGTTCTAATGAAAAGACTAGAAAAATATCATACACCCAAAGGAAGCAGTACAGGCATCTGGTCGTTTTCAAATGAGTTGGCGAGTGAGATTTCGGCCGCACTCAGGACCGCTCGTATCCTAGATATTTATATTTTATTAAATAACTAGCTGAACTCGAGCAATATTTGCGCGTTTTTTTCAATTAATTTATCAAAAATTAAGGAGTGTAAAAAAGGTAATCTCAATAATTCACATTTAACTATGCTAATGTATCTTCCAGGTATTGGTAAGGTTCGCCGGTTCGAATCTCGCTTGCGTACTGACAATTTATTATGCGAAGTCGATCTGAAATCTACATTTTAAAATTCATATTAGAGAGGAAATTAATGCTACGCAGTAATTTATTCCGAACTTTTCCATTTCCCATTAAAATAACACGTAAACATGGAATTCTCGACCTGCAGGCTTTCACTCCTTTTGAGATAAAAGTAATAAAGTATTTGCCTCCAGTCTTCGGTTATGAAACATTTTGAATAAAACATTATAAAGTTTCTTATTCTGTTCATTTTCCGCCTACAGTTCGAAATAGTTAAACGTTTAATGCATGTAATACTGGAGTTCAAGTGGAAAATGAAAGGGTAATTGAAATGGTAAGATCAGTTTATAGAGGAATGTAAATAATGGTTAATACAACTCCACAGAGGCATATTTTTCCACTTCCATTATCTCAATGAAGAGAAGATAACCATATAATGTGTTAAAACAAAACGTATGTCCCTATTCTCATTTAATTTGAAATTTATGCGTGAGACTATTTGCGTTAATAAGCATTATAGATGTATGATATAATGGTTCTACGTACTAAATTGTAAGATTCCAGCATTTAAACGATGAAATGAAGATTCACCCGCTTTGAATAAATCGTTAGAAACGCTTCCCATAAGCAGTTTACTTAATAATTATCCGTAAATATTTACTTTTCCATGTATACTAAAGTTTGAAGTATAATTTTTAGTAACTAATATTATCGGACTATGCACTCAAGTCGTATGACCATATAGTTCAATTCAATTCCTTGCGCTTGAGTTTTATTTAAGTAAAGGGGCTCTGCCCCTGACCGCTGTCCGATTTAAACCCGTGAGATTGGTGGCAAAAATAGAGCAAAACTTCCTAGCTCTGTTTAAGAGCTTGTGTTTTAAGTCTTCCGTCCCTTTTCCACATCCATTCGTGAGAATAAACCATAAGTCAGTCAGAAATCTGCATTTTAAGTCATATTGGAGAGGATATTAATGCTACACAGTAATTGATCACGAACATTTATGTTTATAATTTCCTTTGTGTCTTATTATTCAATAATATATCCTTTCTTTTTACTTTCTCATACGAAGTATCGAGAAAGTATTGTTTTCGCGAAAAAATTCGACCTCGAGATTTTTACTGAAATATACGTTTGAGGTGTCGCTGAATCCGAAGAAGGGGTTTTCCAAATGCCGTCTGTCTGTCCGTCTGTCTGTCCGTCCGTCCGCCTGTCTGTCTGTTACTGGCTCTGGAGCCTAGACGGTAGAGCGAAAATGAATGAAATCTCGTACTTAGGCATGTTATCATACTGAGCAGAGTATACATAGAAATGGTTGACATTGATCAATAATTAAGAGTAGTTTATTCTACGCATTTTTAAAAACAATCCGATTTTCTCAAAAACTGCTCAAACGATTTTGATCAAATTTCGTACAGCTACTTGAATTTATGTCTTCAATAATACTGTATGGTTCATATTTCTCAAAAAATGAATATAAGGCTAGTTTATTCTAGGAAACTTTAACAACATTTCGATTTTCTCAAAAACGGCTCTAACGATTTTCATAAAATTTCTTACAGTTACTTGAGTTTACGTCTTCAATAATACTGTATAGTTCATATTTCTCAAAAAATGAATATAAGGCTAGTTTATTCTTGGGCAACTTTAACAAAAATTGGATTTTCTAAAAACAGGCTCATACGATTTTCATTTTCTAAAGATAACTAAACGACGCATTAGTACCCATATATGAGAAAGTTTGTACAATGTATGTTGTACCGATTTTTTATGTAAGAATCAATGCAACCGGTTAATTTGATTATCAATGAAGAGAAGATAACCATGTAATGTGTTAAAAAACAACGTATGTCCCTATTCTCCTTTAATTTTAAATTTATGCGTGAGTCTATTTGCGTTAATAAACATTATAGAGGTATAATATAATGGTTCTACTTTCAAAGAGATAAGATTCCAGAATTCAAACGATGAAAGGAAGATTGGGAAGATTCAACTCCTTTGATTAAATCGTTAGAAACGCTTCCCGTACGAAGTCAGCAGAATAATTATCCGTAAATATTTATGTTGCTATGCATCATTAATTTCGATGCTTAAACAAAAGTGCGAAGCGAATAACGCTTGTATTTCATCTATTTGAAGGTTTAATTGGTATTAATTGAATCGGAAGCAACAATGACGGTCACCTTAGCAACGCCCGGAAAGAGTACGAAATATCAGTAAAAATTCGAAAACAATGCGTATATCTGAAAATCTCGACCGTGTAACATGTAAACATTGCTAGAGTAATATAGTATAGAGTTTTAGCCGTCGAATAATGTGAAAACGAAGAAAATCGGTTCTTATTTACGTATTTTAACGAATAAAGGAAAAAAACCTTGTTCTGTGAACACTTGAAAATCTCGTGTAAACTTATGTGAACGTATACGTAATTGCCTCCTGGATTCGAACCCGGGACTTTATGAAAATGAGAATAGTTTTCTAGGGACCTCCTATCTTGTAGAAAAAAAACGCAGTTTACCGCACATGTCTGCGACGAACGGCTTCTGAGATACAGGGGGGGGACTGACGGACGGACGTACACTTCCAAAATTATATATAGGACATATGGCATCTTTAATACTGTGTATTTTTCGGAATTATTCGATGGTTGATTAATTAATTAATTAGCATTAAATGAAATATGCATAACGAAATTGACATCGTCGAAAAAAATTCATGCTGACGGGTTTAAATGCCGCGAAAAAAGCACACTTGAGGGATGAAGATGTTACACTTTAATAACAGGTCGAGTAAATAGACCTGAAGAAGTTTCAACCGGATCCTTGACATCGACTTGACAACGTCCCCTTGTAAGTTTTTGAAACAAATTTTCGTAGAACCATCCATTTAGGAGATATTTAGATTTTTCGTAATTTCCAATATACAGCGCCGCCACCATGTAACGGTGAATTCTGTAAACGTAGCTATTCAAAATATACCTAATTTACGGCAGTAAGGACGACTGTATTCTTTTACAATATGAAATAATAATTTTACCTTATACTGCTATTCACAATAGCTTAAATATCTATACCCCAAGTATGGAGAAAGTCATGTGTTGGCCACATCACATTTTTACTTTCTCCATACGAAGTAATGCGAAAGTATTGTGATTATGAAAAAAATCGACTTCGGGATTTCAACGGAAATACACGTTTTGAGGTCCCTAGAACATGTTTAGACTATTTTCGGAATGATGTCTGTGTGTGTATGCGTGTGTATGTGATTGTGGGAGCTCTTAACTCCAAAAATACTTGCCATATCTTTAAGAAACTTCATATATAACACTTTAGCATGAGCGCAAAGAAAAGATTAATTTATGCACAATAACGGTTAACCGGAAGTCGAGGTTTATTCCAAACCCATTCGGTTTTTGCCATATTTCATCGTTAAAACATCATTACTGTATATACAATCCTATACAAATGTTATAGAGAATGTAATTTCCTACAATTTTCATTTAAAACAATTTTCCATAGCAGTTATTGTTTAGGAATTATTTATAAATAACCGACTTTTTGGTTTCCGTCAAATGTCTTCTTAAAAACATCGTTATTGGTAATCTTCGTGAGGACCAAAGTTGTAGAAAATAATATTTCTTCCATGTTTTGTTTGAAAGAAATTTTCATTTCGGAGATATTTTGCTTTTTCTTAATACCAGTATACAGCGCCAGAACCATGTAGCGGTGAATTCTGTAAACACATTCAAAATATACGTAATTAACGGCTATAAGGATGACTGTATTCTTTTACGATACAAAATAATAATTTTGCCTCATAATGCTATTCATAGTAATTCAAATATCTATACCTCAAATGTGGAGAAAGTCATGCGTTGGCCACATCAAATTTTTGGAGATATTTTGCTTATTCGCAAATTTCCAGTATACAGCGCCACCACCATGTAGCTGTGAATTCTGTAATCATTTTCAAAATATACCTAATTTACGGCAATAAGGATGACTGTATTCTTTTACGATACGAAATAATAATTTTGCCTCATAATGCTATTCATAATAATTTAAATATCTATACCCCAAATATGGAGAAAGTCATGTGTTGGCCACATCAGATTTCTTTAGATAACCCCCCCCCCCCATGGCAGCATCCTGCGTACGCCACTGTTTGAATTATTGCTTTTCGTTTTATTCCAGCCGATATATCGCCCGAATAAGGACCGGCTTATGGGGTAGTTGATATGCAATTTAACATTGATCCACTTGCAATGCGAACAAAAGCCAATTATAAAGGCAAAGACAAACGTATATCTACGGAAACGAAATACCAACGTGATTATTCTAAAAATAAAGATGTTTTATTGATATTTAGAAATAGCAGTTTCTCGCTTATCGACGCATATCACCTGATCTTGGTATTTAAGACGCATATCGGCAACGTTAGAGTTGAAAGTAAGCACAGTTTATTTTGAGCTCTGCCTTCGAATTTGCAGTCGTCGAAAATTCTTCATTCGTCATGAAGAGCCGGACGGGCGAGCACTAGATCTATAGCGGGCGTGGTCTACGTAGATGGCGCGCTCGTCACCAATGGCTTGATATGCATTAAGCAATGCTTTCAATAAAAAATGGCTTTCGTAACGTCTGCTTTTGCGAGAGACTGTTTAGGAAACTGGTCTGCGGAACTTATGGTCCGTAAACTTGCTGTACATAGTAGCCTTAATCAAGCTCCTAGTCTTAATTAACACACACCTTAGAATCCATTGTTTTAAATGTAATGCAAAATGAATAGGAATGACAATAATAGGTGCAAAAATTAAAGGATAATGGATAGGAAAACTGAAGGAAACCATCTAATACTCATCTTAGTTTGCAATGCGCTGCCTGCCGATGACGACTCAACTGGCTGGCGTCACCATGGGATCAACTCGGTCGCCTCCCTCTGGGGTCGCCCGAAATCGCTGCTTTGTTGCTCCTCGACACCTACTGCGAGGCTATAAATGTCTGCCTATACTCCGCGGCACGAAAATGTAAGGGTCAAGCTCTTCCTCTTCGCCCCTCGCCCGGCGATGTTGCCTGATCATACGCTACGCATTTCTGCGTCACTTGTGGCATTTGTGCGCTTCTGCTTTCGTCCCGCTCTCTCGTTCTCGTTGAATATAATTTAGTTGTTTGTTATCCTGTTATTGGTGTAGTTATTTGTTGGCTTTGTTATTTGTTATATTTGTTATAGTTGAGCCTTTGTATCTTGACCCATGCCCCGCCTACTAGATGTTCGAAGGGATGGGGAGTCGTAGCCAATAGTAAGTGCCGATTCGTGGCGGAAAACCCACAACGTTGCCGTCCGAATAGTTTGATCTCTGCGTTCGTCCTGACTGTTTCCGGAGCTCGCTTCGCTGCATTTTTCGTTTCATTTAAAAATCCTTTTTTTGTTCGTTTAATAGATTAGGTAGGTTATTAATCTTTACGTTCGATTTTCTTTTGCTTTTATTTAATAATCATTTAGGAATTCCTTTATTTTTGTCATTGTTCAGTAATTTCGCTTATATTTTTAATTTCGTTTCGTTTAATTTTTATCTTATAGTAGATTTATGAACAGTTCTTCCGTTGTTTTATTACATTAGGTCACTCATTGATTTAAGTGTGCCGTAAATTTTTCTATTTTATTGCTTTCATTTCATTTTCCTTATATTACATATATTTGTTCGGTAGTTTAGTTTCGTATATCATAAATTTAAATAAGTCTATAATTTTGCTTGATTATTTATTTTATTTTTCTTGTGGTAGATTCGAAAATTTGTTTGTTTTTTATTAGCTTCCTCAATAATTTAAATACGCTTTTAGTTTCGCTTCGTTGTTGATTTAATTGAAATATAATTTTAGGAGTTTATGTTTTCCTTCTGATAATCTGTTATAGGTGGCTCGTTAGTTTATTTCCCTCTTTTAATTTATTAAGTTAAAATGTGTGAAAGAGTGGAAGAGCCAGCGGGAAAAGTAAAATCAAGTCTCAAGCGAGTTCTCGGTAGTCAGGCCCGCGAGATGATTTTCAAACTGCGAATGTATTTTGAGGAAGAGAAGAACAATAACGAGCCTCTTTTACCTGTGAATCAAGTTGTTGAAAAGACTGCTGCAGCTTTAAAAATTAGCCCCTCAACAGTTAAAAGAATAAGCAGAGAGAAGTACGGCGGGGAGGAGAGACCCTCTTCGCAACTGCGCACCCCTGGGAAGAAGAGGGGAGTGTTTGTTATACTTCCTTTGAGTGAGGGTCTACAGACTGGCATGGCGATTTGAAGAAAGAGAGGGAGTAATCGGTGGTCTCCAGAAAGTGCCTGAAAAAACAATTTCTCTCCTGTGCTAACAAAATAAGTGTGCCAACTGTGTGAGGCGAAAAAGGACATCAAAACCAAAACAATTTGTCAAAACTGTATTAATATATTTTCCAAGAGCATTGTTCTACCACTTGCGTAAATTGTTTTCGAAGGACAATATTTTAGGAGGTTGAAAGTTTGGATGACGATTGAATTAAAATTTTCGGTCTCACACATATTTGCATAAACATTCTTCAATAAATTATTTAAAATATTTTGTTTTTGTTTTCCTTTTCTATTGAAATAGTTGTGGAATTTCTAATAATTTTAAAAATATTCTGGAAATCTAAAATACATTTGGTCGATTCGATCCAACGCGAATACTAAAGTATTTTGAAGAGTAATCGAAGGTTAATGTAGGTATTTTTGAAGGAAAAAGCCTCTTTTTAGACTAAGGGAAACATGTTGGCAACCCTTTACATATAGCATTTCATGGTCATAAACATATTTATAAGTTATATTCGAACCATACAAGACATAACATCGTTTTACATAAAATCTTGGTTGCAACGCCGCTGCGCGCCGTGTAATTCCTAAGGGTTGCCGTCAGCGCGCATGTGACGTTTTTATAAACAGCCATAACTCGAGGCTCGAGTAAGATATCGGAATGAAACTTTCACTAAAAACATTTTCGCTATTCACCTAAGCAGCATACGTATCATGTGTGGGTGTAACTTTGATAGAATGAGATTTAGCAGAAGGCTACTTTTGCATTGACGTTGACTCAAAAATTTGCGTCGGACTAATCTAAAAGATTTTTTATCAACTTAACAATTCAACTTATGCATAATAAATAAACGTGGTTGGTAAGATAAAGCAATGACTAATATAATATAATTTTCTAAACCTAGAAGGTTGTACCATTTTTCCGTGTTTACTTGAGGAATAATAATGAGTAATGAAAAACGGATATTAGGAAAATCCTATAAAATATTATTCTGTAAATTAAATAGAAACATTTTCATAAGAATAATACCAGAAATGAATGCCGCGTTAGAATTTATAGAGGAAAATATTTTTTATTATAAGTTATCTCGAAAAGCACAATTTGGCAACAAGGCCTCCACTGCCACAATAAGCAAATGGGCGGGGCATGGACAACTATAGTATATCGTTTTAGTTATTCCGATATCAACCTTCGGTGCTTCTTAAAATGAACACTGAAGAGCATGTCGATGAGCCAAGTACGCCAACAAAGCCGTCGGCTCATGGGAGACGGTACGGCAAAATGGATTTGAGCAAGCAAACTCAGGCCGTAATTATGAAAGTGAACAATTTTTTTCAGCATTTAGCTGACAATCCTGATCTTGCAAAGAATTTACAGTTCAACCAAGTTCAGAAGCTCACAGCGGAAGCTTGCGGAATAGGGATCAGTACACTTCAGAAAATTAAAAGATAGGCAGATTTATCTGAAGATAACGTGGAACCAATCTTCGGCACACCACGTAAACACTACAAGAGAAAAAGTGTAGTTACAGACCTGGACGACTTTGATAAGCATCAAGTCCGTCGTTCGGTTTTGGGATTTTACGACAGAGGCGAATATCCTACCGCTGAAAAGGTTCGATCACACCTGGAGAAAGAAATTAATTTTAAGGGATCTAGTACATCAGTAATCCGTATTCTTAATACCATAGGATTCAGGTATGTTTCTATTCATTTATATTGCAAATTGAAATAATCTAGCGAATAACGATTACTTACTTGTGAGTACAGAGTTCCAAAGTGTCTATGATTGAGTTTCAGTTTCCATGTTAATGATTAATATGTTTGAAATTATTAATTTTTAGACATGTTAAAGTAGCTGTTGTCATATTTTTGTTTTTATAATACGATTACTAACTTTATTCCGTAGTAGAAGTAGTAGTGTTAATAGGTGCGTCGACGGTTGTGGTCATTGCACCTACACCTCTATTTAATAATAAATAAATCGGAGGTACATTTAATAATGTAGCAAAAATACAACATTTAAAGTAATTTATCAAAAATTTTATTTATCAAAAAAATTTTCCGTGCATTTTGAAACACCCTATATAAACACAATATAATTTTTAATATGAAAACTGAAATTGTATGTGCTTGGTTAACAGTTTAAGGGAATTTTTTAACAGCCAATGATCCTTTTATAGGTATAGAAAATGCAACGATGGGCGTAAATTTTTGATGGAACGGAGAGACATTACTTGCGCGCGGGCGAGGTTTCTTCGTGCTATGCACAATGCGAGGAAAGAAAACTTTTCCAGACCCATTTATTATTTGGATGAAACGTGGGTAAACCAAAACCACTCGAAGAATTTCATATGGCAGGATTCAGACCAACATGGAGGACTGAAAGTGCCCACAGGCAAAGGAGGTAGACTGATTGTGCTACATGTGGGATCAGCTCAGACTGGTTTCGTTGAAGAGTGTGAATTAGTTTTCCGTTCAAAAAAAGTGCTCTTCATTCACGTTACCATGAACTCCAAATTGTTCACAGAATGGTTTGTAGATTTTTTGTCTTTGTTGGAAGAGGGATCCATAATAGTAATGGACAAGCTACCATTCCGTCAGGTACGAAAAAATCCCATCATCCAATTGGAAAAAGGCTGACATTCAGGACTGGCTTCGGAAAAAACATATTCAGTTCTCTCCGAATGAGACAAGGGCTGAATTGCTTAATAAAAATGAAATAAAAAATGCGCCTAAGATTTACGAGGTAGATAAATTGGCCAACGAAATGGGACACCAAGTAATTCGCTTACCACCTTATCACGCGCATTACAACCCGATAGAGTTGATTTGGGCTCAGGTAAAAGGGGAGATAGCTGCCCGTAATAAAACGTTTAAAATTGCAGATGTGGAAAAACTCATGCACGAGGCCATTAAAAATGTGACAATTGAGGACTGGCAAAAATGCGTCCGACATTCGGAAGATATACAAGAGAAAGACTTTCTTCAAGAGTGTGCACGTGATGAAGTGGTTGAACCCTTTGTGATTCATTTGGGGGAATTAGATTCAGATGAAAGTGAACTGTCAGTTATTGAGTTTGATATATAATAAATGCAATTATGTAATTCTGTTATAAATTTATTATTTTGAATTATATCCATGTTGTTTCCAATCCTAAACTACCAGAAAAATCAAAATAATTGATAATGAAATAAAATAGTAGGAATTATTACATACGAGAAGGTGGTTGCCTGCATTCTTCAAGCACTGAGGTTTAATGGATTAAACTTAGAAATGTTCCGTTCCGTTACCCTTACGCGTCAAGTCTGCCGCGACTTCTTCCTTTATCCAAATATGAATAAGCATAACTCGAGAACGAAGTAAGATATCAGAATGAATCTTTTATTGAAAGACGCTTTAATCCTTCTTCTAAAATTCATATGAGTCTTTGAGTCTATCTCTAATATAACGTAAATTCGATAGAGACTACTTTGTGCATTGCATCGAGGTAAATTTTTCGTCGTATAAGAGTAAATAATTTTTTATTTCCCTAACAGTGAACTTTATTCACTATTTATAGGGTTCGTTAGTGAGATAAGATATTGAGCAACCTGCAATAATTTTCTGAACAACTTGAGTGTAGCTATGTGTTCATTATCGCCGCAGAAATTTTAAGAAAAATTTGTCACGGCGCGTACCGCACTTTCGCGTTTCGTTTCCTTAGTAAAGTGAGGTTTGGCAATGCTGCGCTCTGTACCGCTGACCTTGAGCCTTACATTTTCATGCCGCGGAGTATAGTCGGATATCGCTTTGTTGATCCTCGACACCTGCTGCGAGGCTACAAACGTCTGCCGTTTGCGTACTTCTCGCATTGTCCGAAACTACGTGCGAGATTACGAATGTCTTTAAGTTTGCCGTGACTCTAAATGCCAATTTACTTTGCCAATCACACAGAGATCCGGCCTACGGAGGTCCAAATGTTTCATGACAAATCGTAATAAAGAAAAAACACATTAGTATGTAAAAGTGGACTGTATTAACACCAAAGAAACAAATAACTATTAAATGGTCGCTGGATCTCTATGGTCTTTGGCACCACAAATAATACACAGTTAGAAATTGCGGGAATAGAAGCCCAACAACTCGGAGCAGCACGACACACAACCGCCTCACACGTCCCCTTGCCGGCTACTGACGCGTCGGTATCCTCCTGCTGTCACGTGACGCTTGGGACATGCCCAAACTAAACTAGGGGAAGAAGCACCTTCCGTATTGAGGAGCACAAAGTAAAAATCTGATGTGGCCAACACATGACTTTCTCCATATTTGGGGTATAGATATTTAAATTATTATGAATAGCATTATGAGGCAAAATTATCATTTCGTATCGTAAAAGAATACAGTCGTCTTAATTCCGTAAATTACGTATTTTTATTATGTATCCAGAATTCACCGCTACGTGGTTTTGGCGCTGTATACTGGATATTACGAAAAAAGTTGAATATCTCCGAAATCGATGGTTCTACGAAAATTTGTTTCAAACAAAACCCGAAAGAAATATTATTCTCTACAACTTTGATCCTCACGAAGATTAACAATAACGACGTTTTTAAGGATATATTTGACGGAAACCGAAAAAACGATTATTTATAAATATTTCCTAAACAATAACTACTATGGAAAATTGTTTGAAATAAAAAATGTAGGAAATTATATTTTCTACATTTTTTGTAATGGTCAATGTATACAATAATGACGTATTATCGGAGAAATATCGCAAAAACCGAATCGGGTTTTGAATAAACCTCGACTTCCGGTTAACCGGTATTGTCCAAAAACTACTCAGTTGTTTGTGCTCATGCTAAAGTGTTATATATGAAGTTTGGTAACGATATGGCAAGTACTTTTTGAGTTAGAGCGCCCATAATCACATACACATACACACGCGCACACACACACAGACATCATTCCGAAAATAGTCTAAACGTGTTCTAGGGACCTCAAAACGTGTATTTCTGTTGAAATCAAGAAGTCGATTTTTTTCGTGATCACAATATTTTCCCATTACTTCGTATGGAGAAAGTAAAAATGAATATAAGGCTAGTTTTCTCTTGGCATCTTTAACAACCCTTGGAGGCGAAAGTTTATCAAGCCTCAGAAACAATGGTATCACTTAGGTAATTTGTGTTATTAGGAAATAAACATTTAAAATGAGGAATGAGAATATGTGGGAAAAATGAAAAAAATTTCGGAAGAGCGCGGTCCCGAAGAATTGACCTGGAAATATACAGCCAAACGCCCCACCCACTCCGTCACCGCCACTCGTTGGCAATAGAGTTACCGTGTATGGTACTCAGGCAGTGTCTCGGGAAATATTAACTTATTTTTATTAATAAAATAAAAACGGATGGGTATTGGCCCTGCGATATGTTTATGTACGCTCATCGTACGTCATGAACATTATATCTACTAAGAATAAGTTTCAGTCAAATCGGTTGGGGGTCAGTAGCGCCTTTTCCTTGTTATAATAGTGACATATTTAATGTAAAGTTACAAGAAATATAAAAATATCTATTAAACTATCGGTTTTACGAAAAATTGTTTCAAACAAAACTTGTAGTAAATTTTATTCTCTACAACATTTATTATACCAACTATTTCTAAAAATTGAGTTTTAAAGGAGCTATTCCAAAAAACTGAAAAACGACAATGTAAACATCAACTTCCGTTTGACCTATACTGTCCAAAAACTAATAAACTCTTTACACTATTATGAAATTATTATATTTGAAATTTGGCACTGAAATGACAAATACTTTTCGAGTTAGAGCGCCCACAAAATTCATATCACAGTTTCTCTCTACTACGTATATGGAGAAAGTAAAAATAATCATTTCAGAAAGGCATAATTACTCAAGCAATGAAGCAGTATTTGGCGAAATTGATATGACAGGAAATAAAATTATCGTTATACTGAAATGCAATACGCTTGGAAACGGATTGTTTACAAACTAATTTGGTTAATTGTTAAGAAAAGTTAGGTGAAAAGTATTCTTTATGGGAGACTAGCTGAAACGCCCGGCTTCGCTCGGGAAAGTTTTCTTTTAAGTAGCAAACGATTTTTATTGCTCGGGGCAAACGTTCCCCATTTCTTAATTACGCAATCGATGCTTAAATTAACATTTACTATTTTTTATATTTATTGTAAAGTTTTACCATTACTATAATTACCTACAGGCCATACTTCCATATTGCCCCCCAGTATAATAACCCTCTATTTTATTTTTCTTTTGTTTTGGGTCATGATTAACAATTGAGGGAACTATGTTTTATTTGTAGATCGAGTTAATATCAGACCTGATTGGCCGGTCTCGACATTTACAAACCTAATCACCGGACAACGGGGAGGGTTTCTTTGGTCCCGGGCGAGGCGCGGTAGCGCCCGGAGACGACTACCCATTAAAACAAAGCGAGCCAAAGGCTCATCAATATAGCCTTTCAATGTTATATCCCCTTGTCGAGAACGGCCAATCAGGTCTGATATTTAAAGTATTAATGCTTGGAAGTTCATCTCCACGTTACTTTGTTTCCTATTTATTTAACGTTTCCTTAGCGATAATGTTTTTATGGGACATATAGGGTGCGAGGCAATATAGAAGTGACCCTTAATTAAGTATTAACATCTTACTTAATATTCACAAGGATAGATGCACCGAAGCCTTTAAAGCAGCAATAAAATTATGTGGAATATGTCAATACCATTAGCCAAAACGTAAACAATAAACAACATCTTGGTTACCGAACAAATGTAAGTAGATGTATCGATTTATGTTGTGATAAATCTTTCAATGTTAATGGTAAAAGATAACAATGTTCTAATATTCCTTAAAAATCATTTGACTCACTTTAAAAGTATTCATGAATTATATTTAGGCATGAATCCATTCGTACCCTTTATCTTGGCGTTAGTTATTCTTCCTTTACGGCGCGCTACGGCGTGGATTTTCCTTGCATTAATCTTTACGTGTATATCTCTCCCTTTGAAGAGGACAACAATTACGAAATTTAGCTTTGTTGCCGTCTAGAAAATGGTCTTCTAAGCCAATAAATTTTGCGCTTAAAGGAAACTTTCGAGCGACTTAGCACGTAAAACGACAAAACATGAACATAATTAAAATATTCAGTCTTTCGTGCATAAAATAAGCCATTTCCCGTGATCGTAAGTTAATATTTAGGTATATTTATATCCACAACAGTGAAGGGCTGCATGGCATTTTGGGGTTCCTCTACACAATTTCTCAAGCATTCTTATGGAAATAGTATTTTGTTGACCCCATGGGGTATAAGAGACCCCACGGTCTGCAAACCTATACCAAGTTCTTCCTTTGGTCCATAAGTTTTGAGTTCGATAGCTTCAACAGTGTAAAAACGTATAAAGAACATACATACACACACACACTCTCTAAAATATTTATAAGATTATCAGTTTTTCGTAGACTAAAATTGTTTTGTAAATCCCGCATACGACCTAGAATTGGCAGCGAAAGTAAATTCACTAAATCCGTTGAAATTCAAAGGGTGGCACTTACACCAGTTACCTAAATATAATTATACTAGCAGAACTTCCCGTTGAATTTCAACGGATTTAGTAAATCTAAAACTTTGACCGTGTAACATGTAAACATCGTAAGAATAAGATAGTACACAGTTTTAGCCGTTGAATAAAGCAAAAATGAAGAAAACCTGTTCGCAATTACCTATTTAGATGAGTGAAAGAAGAAAATCTTGCACTCTGAAAAATCGAAAATTACGTGTAAACTTATGGGTAAATACTGATTGAATTAAGCACCCCCCACCCCCAATTTTTTTATCGCCATATAGCACCGGATAGCGAGGCGAAGGGCGCGGTAGCGCCCGGAGACGACTACCCATTAAAACAAAGCGAGCCGAAGGCTCGCCAATATATACTTTCAATGTTATATCCTCTTGACTAAAGTACTGAATAAAATAATGATTGTTTACATAAATTTTCTTAATCTTCATATTATTGTTTCAATATAGGGTGGGGGGCAATATGGAAGTGGCCCCATAGCAGTGGGGGACAATACGGAACTGGCCCCAATACTTGGTTTCCACGTAAACAAATTAAAATCGTACACAGAAATTGATAAACGATATTACGTTAAATATTTTCCCATATAAATGTATTGAACTCCCAGTTTCGGCGACAATGGGAGTTTTCATGGTAGCTTATAACTGGTATTGTAGTAAAACTGATAAAATCACGTACCTATTATATTGATTCTAACTGCATTTCTACGCGAATTCGACCAGAATTCGGAATGTCTTCAATAAAAATAAACTTTGTTCTTTCCCGCAAAAAAGTCTCCAAGTCTCAAGTTCGTACCGTTATTTTAAGTAATTTTAAAGTGCAAATTAAAAGCAGTCTACACTCATCCCTGTATTTCAGTTGCAGGATGCGGCAAAATACGTGACATTCGATAATTAAATCGTTCGCCATTTCGAATCAAAGTGACGGACAGAAACAAAACCTTGACCATTCACTAAGTCAGGATGTAGGGAAGAATCGTGCCAAATTTGGTTATTCTAGCTTTTCTCGTTTAGGAGGAGTTCCATGAACAAACAACCCAACAAACACACCCTTCAAAATATATTATAGGAGACAATATAGCTTTACCCGCGCAGAGCATCTACGCGCTAGTCTAACATGTTCCATTCCGATATGCCAACCTCACTCGCCTCTCGGGAAACGTAAAGGACAGACCATCGGATCACTGCATCGATTCATTGGTGAAATGTTCTTGCAAGTACATATCTCCTATCGGGAAAATGCAAATATGTCGGTTGGCCGGTGGCTCACCGTCATCACCAACGAACATTGTTGCAACTTCTGTTTTTAAAGTAGGTGCGGTATATCTCCTTAAGTCTAAGTTCGGATCTTCCTTAAAAACCATTCTAACTTTTACTGTCGGATTAGATTGTGTTATCCTATGCATTTGATTGTAAGAATCAGCAAACGGACTTATTTGTCGTAACATCGGATCTAATCTCTCCATTACAATTCGTAAACAGCCTTGGTTATTATCCATACGTTTGTTTGTTGCTTCACCCGAATCAAATATATACAGTTGTCCGTACCCTGATTTGTTCTGTTCCTTCGTGAACAGTGGAGAAACCTTATGGTAAATTTGTCCATGAATACGAAAACAGTAGGGTC
Source organism: Uropetala carovei (assembly GCA_036926305.1). Classification (NCBI taxonomy): domain Eukaryota; kingdom Metazoa; phylum Arthropoda; class Insecta; order Odonata; family Petaluridae; genus Uropetala; species Uropetala carovei. Next base: position 7,981,899 of record JAXCHB010000084.1, on the reverse strand, counting down.
CTATTCCTGGAGGTGATTTGATTTTGGCACCCATTGAAGCGAAAGCTCAAGCAGCGTTGTATTCTCTGATATGTTCTCGATAATTTTTAGCTTCAGGTGAGTTTGTTGTTAATAACTCTTTTAGTAAATCAGGCGTTTCAGATAAATCTTCGAGGGAAACTTTTCCGTCATGACAGCAATTGGTGTATTTTTTTAGAAGTGTTGAGTTCATTCGGCCAGTAAAGCGCACGACAGTAATTGCAAGTCTGAGTCGTCATATTTCCACAGTTATGTTCTTCAATGGCAACTTCACGTTGAGAATTATTTGCATCCGATGCACGTTCATTTAATCTACGTCGTTTAGCTTGCCTTCTCTTGTGTAGTCGATTTTCACTCGATTCCAAACTTCTTTGTTTTTGATTATGTTGTTCTCGTTGTTGTTCATCTTCAATGGCTCTTCGATCTCTGTCGGCTTGATTTCATTAAGTTCTTCTTCGATTTGCTTCTTCAACAGATTGATTGGCTCGTTCCGCTCTTCTTCTCGCATTATAATTAGCGTAACGTGTTGCTCTTGAAGCCATTACTTTTATTCTGAGCAAACAATTTAAATATTAATTTAATTAATTAATATATAGTGGCATATAAACAGTATCTAAATGGTTTTAACTTTATATTGTATTTCAATGCGATATACAGAAGCTGTTTATCACGTTGCTAGAGACATTCAGTAAATAAACATTTATTTGGTTGCGATATTAATACGGAAAAGTATTATCATATATTACTTCTAAAATGGTAAATATTTTGTTTTTATTTAAATTGACGTAGTTCTACTTAGTTGTTATGTATATATATCGAATGATATACATTTTAAAATAAATAATTACTGTTATTAATAATTTAACATGCAAGATTTGGCTAAATGTGATACATTCTGATGTACCTCTGCCGAAATGATAAGTATAGTGTGGTTATTTAAATTGATGTAGTTGCTGATAATTTGTTTTGTAGTAGACAAGTAATGATAGCGTTCAATGCCGCTTATTCATTAAGTACTTTACAATGGTAAGAAAAATTCTGTATCCCTTGAAATGCTAAATGATATAATTTATTTATGCGTTATAAATTCGCAATGAACAAAAATGTCTCTGACCAACCAAGAGGGACTCGGGTTATTAAGTTCCGTAATTTTTTACGGGCTTACAGCTCGTAATGATATATAACATACCATATAAGATTGTACGCAAATTAATTTTTTAAAAGTAATATCTACTTAATAGTAATAATCCTAAATACAGATTTTACAATACAATACTAACATTATGATACAAAGATCTGATATGTTTCAGTGACAGCTGTGTCAGCTGTTTATATATCCTGTTGCTTAGCAATACAATGTTATTGTGTGCCACGTATTGCCTTAGCGTTATATATATATATATATATATATATATATATAACGCTAAGGCAATATATATATATATATATATATATATATATACACCAGCCCCTCAACATCCGCGAGTTCAGCATTCGCGAGTTCAGATATTCGCGAGGTAGCCATAAAATTTCATTATTTCCGAAAGGCAACCGTTCTCAGGTTATAAAATTAAAATTAGACAGTCAACAATCCCATAAGCTGTGTAAGTGACTATCCAAAATGTTACTAATCTTGCGATAAAAGCGCTTAGAATTGTTGTAACCAATAAGGTATTAATTGATGCAAGTAGAATCTAAGTAATTGGTGTTACCGTATAAATACTTGAGGACAGTAGATGTTAACCTTTCAAAAATGCAACTCATAACGTCCTACCTACAATAAGCTATAATTCCGGAAATTGGAATCTTTCTGTTACATACATATGCACTATGTATGTACATACAAAGTTACAAAACCGCGCCACGGAGTCGAACGCTACGCCGCCACCATTCCCCACCTCCCGGGAATTTTCATTCTTGCCTGCATTTCGCTCATACTTTGTCGCTCTTACATACTTTTCATCAGTTTTTGCGCTTTGATTTACTTATTACTGTAATTTTTAATTTTATAATTGCGATTTTTAATTAACTATGTTTTCCGAAAGAAAATCATCTCTTAAAAGTGAATCAAGTATAAAGAGATCAAAGAATATATACTATATAATACGTACTACGTGTTACTATGTTTTCATTTTGTTTTAACTGTTTTCTAGTTTTTTCGTAAGTTTATTCTTAGCCTACGAACGTTCATTTTAGGTTTAGTGTTGAGCACAAAGCAGTGTGAATGTTGAATATTAAGTTTGGGTAGTATAATCAGAGCAAAATTCTTATTCGCGAATTTCAACATTCGCGAGGTTATTGGGAACGTATCCCTCGCGAATGTTGAGGGGCTGGTGTGTATATATATATATATATATATATATATATATATCTTGGAGTGAAAGTTTTCACAGCTCTATCGAAATCTACCTGCGTGTTTCATTGCGCAAAGAACATTTCTTAGGTCAACATAATCCCATTTATACAGAAAAATGTACCTACTAAAAATTCTCGAGATTATGCCAAAGCTAAATTTGGTAAAGTCATACCCAATAATTTAGATACAGCTGTATTTCTTAGTATGACTGTTATCTTTACCCGCCGAGCGTCGAAATTGTCATTTTGATAATATATTATTCACAGTCTCCGCGTTCATTATATCCAGCAGATTAACTATGGTCAAGAGCGTCGACATAATACGTTTCAAGCATTAAAAATCATTCGCAGGCGATAAATTAATTTTATCGAGTGCATTAAATTTTCTCTGAAGTTTTTATCGCCTCGCCAAACTCTCCGTGTTTTATTTTCTACCGCATAGTGTTTATTACGTGACCTTGCGTCCTTCACGAGCTCCTCCAATGGAGAGATAGTACGGTTTCGTCACTCGGAGAACGATTTGCTTTTCGCTCTCTTCCTTCCGACCGTCACATCGACGTCCACCGAACTATATTAAGAAGATTTTCTCCTCGGTATTTCGAATTTTATTATATGCAGACACAGTGAAAGCCCTATTGCCCGTGCTAACTGGCACTTGGGTGCCCACCAATGTCACGAATACACAGATTATCCGAAGGATGAAATTTTAAAGGCAAAATCATTTTATATAATTGGGTGAAACATTCACATAAAAGCAACTCACAAATCGTATTCTCCCGAATGAAGAGGAAGTCTATGATGAAATGTCATTTATTTATTAAAGTCTCTTCCGAAGTATAGAGAACTGCCTCATTGCGTGTCTATCTCGCGGCATAAAAGTCGGAACGGGGAAAGTTAAAAATCAGACCTGAAATAAAAATCTCCGATTCGAACCCAGACCCTTTAGGTTGAAGACCAGCAATCGAGCCACACCTGTTTCCTTATTTATACCTGTTATCAAAGAATATACCGAATTACTTCACATTGCGCCACCAGGTATTTTAAATGGGGGGTGTAACAGAAAATGATATTCATACAGAAAAATATTATATAAATCCTTCTGGTATCTGATACGAACAGGTGAAAATGTTACAATCTAAAGCCTTGCAAACATTAGAACAGAACACTGCACAGTTTCACCTTTTGTGAGGTTCGTTCACCGTTGATTTAATGTACCACCTACATACAGTGGGTAAAATAAGTATTTGCACACCTTGTTTTTTTACAATATTTTTATAGGCACCTATAATTTATTTATGGAAATCACTTTATTATACAGAAATGTTACAATTACAACCAGTTTGACCAACAGATGCGTTAACAAATTGACAAAAAAGCTATAGGAATACAAAAACACAATTTCCAGAGTCAAAGAAGTATTTGCACACCAGAAGAACATTTCTGTTAGATTGCTATGGACATCAAAGTAGCTACACATCTGTATTAAGAACACAATTTTAATATTTAGTGTGCATGCCCTTAGCGTCTATAACAGCTTGCAGTCTTCTGGGCATTGATTCCACTAATTTTTTAGTAGTTTCTGGCGATATTTTGGCCTACTGTTTGTTTAGTACTCTTTTTAAGTCACCTTTGTTCGAAATTTTAGATTTTCTGACCTCAACATCTAAAAGATGCCACAGATTTTCGATGGGGTTGAGATCCGGTGACTGTGGAGGAGTAATGAGCCGCCTCCGGACGTTATACAGCAACCATTATCTGGTTTTCAAGGCGGTGTGTTTAGGATCATTATCCTGCTGGAAGCTGTAGTTCTCGCTGATTCCCAGTTTTTCAGCACTGGCTGGTAAATTGCTGCGCAACACTTCGATATATTTACTGGCATCCATTGTACCCTCTATAAATGCCAGGTTTCCTACACCAAAGGATGCCATACACCCCCAAACCATCACGTCGCCACCACCATGTTTCATGGTAACCTGAACATTTTTCTGGAGCAGTTCAGTATTTGATTTTCGCCAAACAGTTTTCCTACCATCTGAGCCGAATAGGTTAAACTTACTTTCGTCCGAAAATATGACGTTATTCCAAAATTCAATTGGCTTATCTACATGAATTTTGGCGAACTCTAACCGTTTCTGTCTGTTCGTTTCACTTATGAATGGTTTCTTCCTCGGAGATCTTCCATGTATTTGGGCACTGTGAAGAACATTCCTAATTGTTTGGGGCGTCACACGTTTATTAGATTGTGTTGCGATGTCATCGGCTAAAGAAACGGCACTTTTGAAGGGTTCCTTGAGTGCCTGTTGCACAATCTGACGAACCTCTCTGGAGGTGAGCACTTTTGGGCGGCCTGATCTTGGTTTATTTTCAATAGTGCCGGTTTCTTCTTGCCTCTTAATGACGTATCGGACCGTAGAAAAATTGAGATTCAACATCTTTCCAATCTGCCGATAGCTGTGGCCTTGTGAGTGTAATAAAACTATTTGACTCCGCTGAGACACTGACAATTCACCTTTCTTGGGAGCCATTATGCTCTGTTCAGTACTACTGACTGACTGACTGAAACTGAGCTTAAAATGAACTGGGAATAGTTCGTAGCTTACAAAGTGCATACATTGTTTCCTTTCCTCCTACATTTTATAACCCTAGACTACATACAATGTACCCCATTGTGACTTTTCTAGTGTGCAAATACTTTTTTGACCCTGAAAATTGTGTTTTTGAATTCCTATAGCTTTTTTGTCACTTTATTAAGGCATTTGTTAGTCAGAATGGTTGTAATTGTAACATTTCTGTGTAATAAAGTGATTTCCATAAATAAATTATAAGTGCCCATAAAAATATTGTAAAAAAACAAGGTGTGCAAATACTTTTTTTACCCACTGTATATACCTACAGGCAGTCCCCGCTTATACGCCAGGTCGCGTTCCTGTAAACGTAGACGAATGGAGGATCGACGGAAAGCGGATCACTATTTTCCATAGACATAACATTAAATTGAGGGATAAAATTTACTGTTCCTGGGGTAACTACGGATAATATTTCCATTGTAACAAAATGAAACAATGTTGTTTGTCACTTAGGCACTTACATATGAGCGAAACAGCAAAAAAACGGGACGAAAAGCGTCAATGTGTCGAATAAGCGGATCACGAAGACGGAAGAATGAAACAACGGTGTTATTTAAAGAACTGACGTATGAGGGGAACGACGAAGAGCCAGTAAGGGAGATTAAAGCACCATTTGTACCCACCCACCACCCCCGCCCTGCTTCACAAAGACCGGTTTCAAGTTTAACCGCCAATCATAGTTTCATTGTCGTATCTAGGGGTAGGATGCGAGCGCCGAAATATAATGGAGTTTGGTTGAAACAATGTATATAATGTAAGCGTTGCGCTAAAGATCGTTTCCGACCAGTTCCATTCATTCGATTCTCGAACTGTCTCACTCAGATGGCGCGCGCGCAAAGAGAAGCGCACTTGGGAGCGACGCGGTGCGAGAACGGACCAAAAGAAGCATCATGGACGGGCTGACGTGCGTCGGGTGCAGAGCCGCGTTCACCGGCCTCCACACCATGGTGGCGCTGCAGCAGAGCGAAAACCGCATAAAAAGGGCCGCGGCGTTCGCCTGCCGCGCACTCAGAGTACAGACGGATAAGGTTTGCGACGCCATCATGGAGCAGTACGTGGTGAGTGCCTTTTAACCTGGCCATCGAACCGTCGTATTTTAGCTCCGGTTTTCGTTCCGGTTCACTCAAAACACAAAATTTCGGTTCGCTTCCGGTTTCGCTCCGGCAACAATCAGTGAACCGGTTTTTTTTCGCTCCGACCTTAAAATATTTCAAAGAAAACTTCATGAACTGATTTATTAATTTACGTAATTATTAGTAATAACGAATTATGTTAATATTTTTATTCGTATATTGTGCGGCAAAATAAGAGATCGCATTGTCTCAATAGCGCCAGTAAGATGAATAAGACATTACGTTATTTTCATTAACAATTTGTGGATCACGTCCACTGCTCATATTAGAGGTCTGCACGGGCTCGGGCCTGGCCCTCGGGCCTCGGCGGGTTCGGGTCGGGTACCAGAGTTCATCTTCGGGCTCGGACCGGGTTCGAGCCTTATCCAAATGATATTATGCCAAAACTAAATACATAATATTGGGCTTGATTGGGACTTTCATTTTTCACAAACAAAATTTTATTCATTTCATTTTCATGTGCTCTCAACGGAATGAATCTGGCGTTAACCCCTCCAGCGTGTGCGACACACCCTATTTTCCATGCCTCAAGCGTGTGCGACACCCCATCTGCGTCCCAAATTTTCATTAAGAATTCTTATCCTTTTCACTCTGATTTATGTGCTTTCAGAGAGTAAACATGTAAGCCGATGAGGTCTGCTTTCCTTGATCAGTTACAAAAACCAAATTTGAAAAAATGTCATCCTTAAATCCTAATTTTACAAGTTTACGGTTCAGTTCTGTTCTTATATTAATCGCAGTTTTACGAATGTCAGGGAATTCACAAGTAAACAGTACTTTACTACATAGTTTCCAGTTTTCATCAATGAAGTGCAAAGTTAGCGTTGTATAGGATATCTTTCTGTAGTCATCCGTCCACATGTCTGTAGATGCGCTGCATTGTCGTAATTCAATTAATGATTTAATAGTAGCGATAAGTGAATTCCGTGACTCTTCAGCATACTTTTGCGTATTGCGGGAAACCGTAACCGGTAAATTCGTCTAAAGACAATTCGTCTAACGGAAAATTCGTCTAAACCAAATTCATCTAAACACAATTCGTCTAAAGGAAAATTCGTCTAAGGAAAATTCATCTAACCAACAATTCGTCTAACGGAAAATTCATCTAAAGAATTTCTGTCGCCTTTCTAGTACATATCGCACCTTTGCTTCGAAAGTAGCACAACTCGAAAACGTAAATTTTAAAATGAATAAAAATTCTTCGAACACAGATTTTTAAATTGAAGTAATTAATTAAAAATAATGAATAATTAAAATTAAATTAATTAATCAATAAATCTACTATAATATATTTTGAAGGGTTTGTTTGTGTGTTTGCGTGTTTCTCCTCCTAAACGATAAAAGCTAGAATAACCAAATTTTGTATGATTCTTCTTTACATCCTAACTTAGTGAATTGTCAAGGTTTGGTCAACCGGGATTAATCAGTGCTGCCAATATAGGGGATTAACATTTTTCCATAAGATAACACGTATGAATCCATTTCTCGACTTGCAAGGTTTTCTTCCTTCAAGCATCAAAATAAGTAAATATGGACCGATTTTTACTTTCTCCATACGTAGTAATGGGAAAGTATTGTATTCATGAAAAAAATCGACTTCGAGAGTTTTCGTCAAATATCTCCTTAAAAACGTCGTAATTGGTCATCTTCGTAAGAACCAAAGTTGTAGAGAATAAGTTTTATTCCAAGTTTTGTTTGAAACAAATTTTAGTAGAACCATCCATTTCGGAGATATTTTGCTTTTTATAGTATACAGCGCCACCACCATTTAGCGGTGAATTATGTAAAAATATTCAAACTATACCTAATTTATGGCAATAAGGACGACTGTATTCTCTTAGGATAGGAAATAATAATTTAAATAACTATACCTCAAATATGGAGAAAGTCATGTGTTGGCCACATCAGATTTTTTCGTTTTTGTTTTATTCGACGAATAAAACTATACCAACTTATTCCTGCGAAGTTTACATGTTACACTTTCGAAGTTTTCAGAAATACGCTATTTGTTTCGAAATTTTGTGGATTTTTCATACCCCTCCCGGGTGTTGCCAAGGCGGCTGTCATTGTTACCTCCGATTCAATTACCTTCAAAGAACTTCCAAAAAGACGAAAGTTTAGCGTTATTCGATTCACACTTTTGTTTAAGCTACGAAACGATCGATGTTTATGGATAGCAACGTAAATAGATACTGATTATTATTCAGGAAGCGTTTATTGATGAAAGTAATTGAACCTTCTTTCGCCTATTGAATACTGGAATCTTACATTTTTACTTTCTCCATACGTAGTAATGGGAAAGTATTGTATTCATGAAAAAAATCGACTTCGAGATTTCATCGGAAATACATGTTTTGAGGTCCCTAGAACACGTTTAGACTATTTTCGGAATGATGTCTGTGTGTGTGTGTATGTTATTGTGGGCGCTCTAACTCCAAAAATACTTGCCATATCTTTAAGAAACTTTATTTATAACACTTTAACATGAGCACAAAGAACTGATTAGTTTTTAGGCAATAACGGATAACCGGAAGTCGAGGTTTATTCGAAACCCGATTCGGTTTTTGCGATATTTCTTCGTTAAAACAGCATTATTGTATATACTTATAGTTTATAGAGAATGTAATTTCCTATAGTTTTCATTTGAAAGAATTTTCTATAGGAGTTATTCGTTAGGAGTTATTTATAAATAACCGGTTTTTCGGTTTCCGTTAAATATCTCCTTAAAAACATCGTTATTGGTAATCTTCGTAAGGACTAAAGTTGTAGAGAATAATATTTCTTCCAAGTTTCGTTTGAAACTAATTTTCGTAGAACCATCCATTTCGGATATATTTCGCTTTATCTTAATACCAGAATACAGCGCCAACACCATGTAGCGGCGAATTCTGTAAACATTCAAAATATACGTAGTTTACGGCAACAAGGACGTGTCTTCTTTTACGATACGAAATAATAATTTTGCCTCGTAATATTATTCATAATAATTTAAATATCTATACCCCAAATATGGAGAAAGTCATGTGTTGGCCACATCAGATATTTTGTAAGTAAAATCATTATAGTCTACATTATAATGTTTATTAACGTAAATAAGCTCACGTATCTGGTGTACATTTACCAGTCCATGTTCAATCATGGACAACTGTACGTTGCCTTTCCACGGGTTTCTTGCTTACAAGACAAAAAGTAAATATTTCAGCGAGGCATAATTACACGAGAAATGAAGCTGGAATTGGCGAAAGTAATATGACAGGAAATAAAAGTATCTTTATATTTGAATGCAATACTTTCGGAAACGGAAGCAAATATGATTAATTGCTAAGAAAAGCTAATTGTAAGTTAAAAAGTATCTACTATATATTGTAAAGAGTTTTATATTGTGCTGTAGTAGCTTCACTAAATCCGTTGAAATTCAACGGGAAATTCTGCTAGTAAACAATAAATAAACAAATTACTCACTCAAGGCATATGGTAGGGTAGTAAAGTGTTAAGGTTTACAACTTTCAAAAAAATATATTGGTATCATGGATGCTTATTGTTCTTATCATAATTTTAATAATTAAATGTTTACAAATATTAAAGTATAATTTTAATTAATTACAGAATTAATAGAAATTATCTTTAGTAATGTGCAAAAACGATTTTAGATGAATTTTTTGTTAGACGAATTGTTGGCTAGATGACTTTTCCTGTGCAAAAACGATTTTAGATGAATTTCCCGTTAGACGAGTTGTTGGTTAGACGAATTTTTCGTTAGACGAATTTTCCGTTAGACGAATTGTCTTTAGACGAATTTACCGGTAACGCTCGGTAACCGGTAAATTCGTCTAACGGAAAATTCGTCTAAACCAAATTCATCTAAACACAATTCGTCTAAGGAAAATCCATCTAACCAAAATTCGTCTAATAAAAAATTCACCTAAAATCGTTTTTGCACATTTCTAAAGATAATTTCTATTAATTCTGTAATAATTAAAGTTATATTTTAATATTTGTAAACATTTAATTATTAAAATGACGATAAAAACAATAAGCATCCATGATGCCAATATTTTGTTTAGAATGTTGTAAACATTAACCCCCTTTCCTCCCATACCATATGCCTTGAGTGAGTAATTTGTTTATTTATTGTTTACTAGCAGAATTTCCCGTTGAATTTCAAAGGATCTAGTGAAGCTACTACAGCACAATATACAAACTCTTTAAAATACCTATATAGTAGATACTTTTTAAATTACAATTAGCTTTTCTTAACAATTAATCATATCTGCTTGTAACAATGCGTTTCCGAACGTATTGCATTCAAATATAAAGATAATTTTCGCCAAATCCAGCTTCATTTCTCGTGTAATTATGCCTCGCTGAAATATTTACTTTTTGTCTTGTAAGCAAGAAACCCGTGAAAAGGCAACGTACAGTTGTCCATGATTGAACACTGACTGGTAAATGTACACAAGAGACGTGAGCTTATTTACGTTAATAAACATTATAATGTAGAATATAATGATTTTACTTACAAAAAATGTAAGATTCCAGTATTCAATAGGCGAAAGAAGGTTCAATTACTTTCATCAATAAACGCTTCCTGAATAATAATCAGTATCTATTTACGTTGCTATCCATAAACATCGATCGTTTCGTAGCTTAAACAAAAGTGTGAATCGAATAACGCTAAACTTTCGTCTTTTTGGAAGTTCTTTGAAGGTAATTGAATCGGAGGTAACAATGACAGCCGCCTTGGCAACACCCGGGAGGGGTATGAAAAATCCACAAAATTTCGAAACAAATAGCGTATTTCTGAAAACTTCGAAAGTGTAACATGTAAACTTCGCAGGAATAAGTTGGTATAGTTTTATTCGTCGAATAAAACAAAAACGAAAAAATCTGATGTGGCCAACACATGACTTTCTCCATATTTGAGGTATAGTTATTTAAATTATTATTTCCTATCCTAAGAGAATACAGTCGTCCTTATTGCCATAAATTAGGTATAGTTTGAATATTTTTACATAATTCACCGCTAAATGGTGGTGGCGCTGTATACTATAAAAAGCAAAATATCTCCGAAATGGATGGTTCTACTAAAATTTGTTTCAAACAAAACTTGGAATAAAACTTATTCTCTACAACTTTGGTTCTTACGAAGATGACCAATTACGACGTTTTTAAGGAGATATTTGACGAAAACTCTCGAAGTCGATTTTTTTCATGAATACAATACTTTCCCATTACTACGTATGGAGAAAGTAAAAATCGGTCCATATTTACTTATTTTGATGCTTGAAGGAAGAAAACCTTGCAAGTCGAGAAATGGATTCATACGTGTTATCTTATGGAAAAATGTTAATCCCCTATATTGGCAGCACTGATTAATCCCGGTTGACCAAACCTTGACAATTCACTAAGTTAGGATGTAAAGAAGAATCATACAAAATTTGGTTATTCTAGCTTTTATCGTTTAGGAGGAGAAACACGCAAACACACAAACAAACCCTTCAAAATATATTATAGTAGATTTATTGATTAATTAATTTAATTTTAATTATTCATTATTTTTAATTAATTACTTCAATTTAAAAATCTGTGTTCGAAGAATTTTTATTCATTTTAAAATTTACGTTTTCGAGTTGTGCTACTTTCGAAGCAAAGGTGCGATATGTACTAGAAAGGCGACAGAAATTCTTTAGATGAATTTTCCGTTAGACGAATTGTTGGTTAGATGAATTTTCCTTAGACGAATTTTCCTTTAGACGAATTGTGTTTAGATGAATTTGGTTTAGACGAATTTTCCGTTAGACGAATTGTCTTTAGACGAATTTACCGGTTACGGTTTCCCGCAATACGCAAAAGTATGCTGAAGAGTCACGGAATTCACTTATCGCTACTATTAAATCATTAATTGAATTACGACAATGCAGCGCATCTACAGACATGTGGACGGATGACTACAGAAAGATATCCTATACAACGCTAACTTTGCACTTCATTGATGAAAACTGGAAACTATGTAGTAAAGTACTGTTTACTTGTGAATTCCCTGACATTCGTAAAACTGCGATTAATATAAGAACAGAACTGAACCGTAAACTTGTAAAATTAGGATTTAAGGATGACATTTTTTCAAATTTGGTTTTTGTAACTGATCAAGGAGGAAACATTATGTGTGCCCTACAGCAGTGCATCAGGCTAAACTGCAGTTCCCATGTGATCAACACTATACTAAGAAATACTTTCAAGAAAGAGTTTTTAGAAGCTAACTTCCCACATATTTCCTTATTAACACTCGAAGTTAAAACCGTAGTGACATACTTAAAACAATCTGGACACGTACAACGCCTAAAAAAGACTGTTCATCAAGAATGTGAGACACGCTGGTACAATAGACTAGACATGTATCAATCTTTTGATGCCAATTTTAACGATATTGAAAATCTTCTAGTAGAACTTTGAAATGAAGAAAAGATGGCTCACATTCACCGTGAAACCCTAAAAATGCTAATTAATTTCCTCACACCATTCAAAGAAGCATCTTTACAGCTCGAGGGAGACACGTATGCAACACTTCCGCTTGTTCTACCAATAAGATTTAACTTGCTGTGTCATTTGAATGTTTCGCCTTCTGATTCTCAAGACCTTGCTGAATTAAAGAATCATGCTCGAAGAATTCTTGACGAAAAATTTTTAATGCATAAATTGCACAGGATAGCAACATTCCTTTGGCCAAATTTCCGAAAATTAAGAATGCTTTCAATGCAAGAACAAGAGGAAACTGAAAGATGTGAGAGATATAATAAACGCGTTTAAACGTGATGAATTGAATCCTAAATCACAAGAACAGATTGCAATTACAACGTCAGCAAATCTCAGCGAAACAAGCCTGTGTGATAACTCCAACAATCATAATTCTTCAAAGAAACTGAAAATTATGGATTTCAGTGTTCTCGAGGACAGAGTTGAAGTGCAAACAAATGAAGATGATGAAATAGAGAAATATTTACATTTTAACATGGGTCACCTTGAACTTAAGGACTTATTAGACTGGTGGAAAAACCATGAGGAGGAACTCAAATATTTAGCAAAAGTAGCAAGAAGCATACTTTGTGTACCTGCTACCAGTGCAAGCAGCGAGCAGAATTTCAGCGCAGCCAGTTTAATCGTGCAGGAACGTCGAACCAGCTTAAAGAGCGAAAGTGTGGATTCAATCTTGTTTTTGCACAACAACATGCAATAAGAGGGCAACATGGATTAAAAACAGAAAGACACACAGGATGTCTGTTGGGAGCGGGAAAAACTTCACATTTCGGTGAGTACATTTTTTGTGCCTTTTTGTGCCTGGATTGCGAGTTAGTCACGTCTTAACTAATATAACCCCATAGAATGAAGCATCACGATGGAAAATAAATTAAAATCTTGCTTAATTAGGAATAAAATTTTCGTCCAAGTAAACCTTTTTCTCTTTGCTTATTTATTGTATGGAATCTATTGCTATATTTTAGTCTCAGCCTTTCTATAGTATCATTTTATTTCGTCACGGTATCTACTTTTCCTATATGTCATAGCTTTACTTTTCCCGAGGTTAATTTTTCATGCATAAAATATTCTTTTTTACCCTCCGATTAACTTTTTTTCCTCCGTTTAACATTAAAAAGATTTATTGTCAACTCGCTGTTAGATATTAATAAAATTTTAAGATTTAATTTGGCTCAAGTCCATTTTTTGCCCCTAAATTCTTTTAGTAAATATGATATATTAAAAAATTTAAACCTGGCTGCGTTTTTCCCATTGAATTTGGCTTCGTTGATTAAATATTTAAATTTATCGAATTTGATACAAAAATTATTTAATTTAAGGGCAAAAAATGGACTTGTTCCCTTAATGTTGATTGATAGAAAACAGAATGCCTATGTTTTTCGTTTCATGTTACATAGCCAATTGTTAATTCATTTACTAAAACGCTGCTATATATATATATATTTCTTCAAAATAAATATTTACGTGCTTAAATTTAAAAAAATACTTTTACGTTTGAGAAGGATGTCATAATATCTTCATCTTGTTCAATTTTAGTTTTTGAATTAAATTATATTTTGAAACGGAGCATCTTTGTACATTTCAAGAAAGGTTAATGAAATTATTTAATTAATGAAAAAAGTTAATATAGAGGGCAAATAAATTCGAATGCTTAAAAATGTACGGCAAACCAGGGTCGGGCCGAATCTGGTCCGATTTAGAAAAGTTCGGGTCTCGGGCCGGGCTTAGGAGCGCAAACTATGATTCAGCGCTCGGGCCGGGCTCGGGTTCACTTATGAACGGGTCGGGCCGGGCCTGGACCAGAAATTTCGGCCCGTGCAGACCTCTAGCTCATATTACTTATATCATGGACAGAGCTGAAACGAAGCGAGCGAAAAATGTATGGAAATGAATTTCCATATCGTAGACATTCAAATCTCATTCGAAAAAAGCCAAAAATTACGTTTAATTAATATTTTTCGTGATTTTTTACGCATTTATTCAATTCATCGTGATAAAATTGTGATAAAATTGTGTTTTATATGTCCATGACTATTATTACTTTCTGAGTTACGATTATGACGTTATCAGAAGTTTACGTCGTACTTGAAAAGCAATGGCGCAATCAGGGCCGGCTCAACAATGCAAGCGGACCAAGAGGGGCTCTTGGGGCTCCGAATTTTTAGGGCGCCAAATTTTTAGGAATGCCAAATTTTCCTGGGAAATTTTTTTGGAAAATACCTTAATTTAGTTTTTCCATTTGGTTTTCTGTTGATATTTAATTAAAAAAGGTCGGAGACTACGGTGAGATGAATTATACTCCTTAACGGTACAAAGTACTTTGTACGGTTAAGGAGTATTTATGTTTTAATTCTGTTGATATGTTTAGTGTTTGCAGTTGGCGAATATATGTGAAAATATGAGTTCAAATGAATGTTCAGGGGCTATAACCGGGCTCCGAATGGTATGTACAATGGTATTTCCGAAAGCGACTTCCGAGAATGCTACCGACTACAAATAACTGGATGTGGTTTTCGCAACATTTTGTTGTTGTGTTACATGCCGGGGGTCTTTTCAGATTTATTTTTCTGTGAATAAAGCTTTGTTCTTTATTAAACTGTTTAATCATAAAAATACACAAAACATCAAAATAATTATATCCTGTAAGGCTACTAAACTATCGAATTTTAATACAAAATTTATGTATCGATGGGGCGCCATAATTGAAACCTGCCTGGGGCGCCAAAATGTCTTGAGCCGATCCTGGGCGCAATACCAAGCATATGTCTGACTTATTATAATTACGATGAGTTAATATCACAGATTTCTGAATCTGAATAAATATCCTGCAAGCCACGGCAATTGGTGTGTGGCAGGGGGAGATTATCTCCAATTATAATCATGTTATCCGTATTATTTTCAGAATTATTTCTTACTCTTTCGCACATATTACCGGTCTTTATTTTCATGTAGGGTGATGAGTAAGATATAAATTGAAGGAGTTCGCCAATTGCTTCAGACGCGCTTCTTATCCGTTGCAGAGAGGACGGATTTCCTAAACAGCATTTCGTCGTTCATAGCGCACATATCGAAGGTGGGAATTATCTATTTCCTTCTTTCAATGGAGCTGATTTCGGAGAAAAGGAAATGTTTATGTGGATACCTGCGGTAAATTTGCTCTTGAGGGAGGGAGCAATTACCTGTTTATAGGTGTGGGGTAAGGCAGGGCCACGCAAAGGGTGTTTGGCGCTCGGGTGCAAAATAATTCTGCAGCGCCCCCCTCCCCTCCCCCAAAATGACTACTAGTCAATCCTAAAAAAAAAATCGGTACAACATACATTGTACAAACTTTCTCATATATGGGAACTAATGCGTCGTTTAGTTATCTTTAGAAAATGAAAATCGTATGAGCCTGTTTTTAGAAAATCCAATTTTTGTTAAAGTTGCCCAAGAATAAACTAGCCTTATATTCATTCATTGAGAAAAATAAAATACGTAGTATTATTGTAGACGTATACTCAAGTAACTGTACGAAATTTGATCAAAATCGCTACAGCCGTTTTTGAAAAAATCGGATTGTTGTTAAAAATGCGTAGAAGAAACTACTCTTAATTATTGATCAATGTTAACCATTTCTACGTATACTCTGCTCAGTATGATAAAATGCCTAAGCAGGACCGTGCTCAGACATTTTGCCGCCTGAGGCGAGATAAAATATGGCGCCCCCTGGCCTCGCTGGCCATATGAATTTATTTTGATAGATTTGCATTTTTGTCAAATTTTGGCGCCCCCATTCGAGAGGCGCCTGAGGCGGTTGCCTCGCCCACCCACCCATGTGCCCTGTGCCTAAGTACGAGATTTCATTCATTTTCGCTCTACCGTCTAGGCTCCAGTGCCAGTAACAGATAGACAGACAGACGGCATTGCGAAAACCACTTTTTCGGATTCAGCAACACCTAAAACGTATATTTCCGTAAAAATCTCGAGGTCGAATTTTTTCGCGAAAACAATACTTTCTCGATACTT
This sequence comes from Uropetala carovei, assembly GCA_036926305.1. Classification (NCBI taxonomy): domain Eukaryota; kingdom Metazoa; phylum Arthropoda; class Insecta; order Odonata; family Petaluridae; genus Uropetala; species Uropetala carovei. The sequence goes on along the minus strand of JAXCHB010000084.1, from coordinate 7,965,227 downwards.
CGTATGAGAAAGTAAAAAGACCGCCACTGTCCCTAACATAAATGTTAACGAAGATATCCGTTCTTATTCGTATTACGGACAGTCTCTAATTTAAAAATAATTTATCGATAATGTTCGAGTTAAACTTTGATACGTTTGTTTAATATTAGCTTTCAATTGCCAATCGGGCGAATTGCTCTCAGCTTTATCTTAAAAGCATTTCGAAGAAGGAGCAAACTTTTAAATGAACGAAGATACAAATATCTTAATGGGAAGGCGCCCCCGGCTAATTGGCGCCCGGGTGCCGTGCAGGGCAGGCACGATCACAAGAATAAAATACGAGAGATCGACTGTAGGACCAAGCGATATCAGGGCTCGTTTTTCCCAAGGACCATACGGGATCATAATAGGAGATTGATTCCCACGAGGGACGTTATTATGTAGGTTTTGGTGTGCTGCACCCCCTGCCACCCACCAGTCTGGTGATTTGCAGGGTATTATGTAGATGTAGATGTAAAGGCGAGTACATTCCAATTTCCCCCAAAAGTGGGTAAAGGATAACAGATATATTCCGATAAATATTTTCATCCTTGATTAAATGAAAGTTCTTACAGATAGGTAACATACGTAAAATGAAAAGGACAATATTAAAAACTGCCATGTATAAGGTTTTACGTTATAAGGTTACAGTTTCAAATCCTACCATCCCAAAATTATATTGATTACCACAAACCTGGAATTCCTATGAGTCCTATTGTGTCAAGTATTGATTCCTCCGCTTATCCTCTTTAAAAATAGCCTTTAATAGCCTACCTCCTCTCTCAAATCATTCTGACATTTAAAATACTGGAGATTTTATTGAAAAAACAAAAAAATTAATCCTCAATGAGTCCCAAGTGTTGGTGTCTTTCGATGTCTCGTCTTTTTTCACCTGGTATCCCAATAAATACTACACTTAGTAAAACCATCTGCTGAAGACATTACGCTTTCTAAACTCTGCATGGAACAATTTTTTTCCAATTCAATAAAACTAGCTGCCTGTACAGCTCCGAAATCGGAGCTCTGATGTAGTATTATGGTAAGGCCCTCTACTGCCCGACCCGCGCGCCCCCGACACCCACTGAGGCTCCAAGTCCTATTCCAACTTCCCCTCAAGCGTGGCTGAGTGAAAGTGAAGGGGAAGCTTCGCTTCGGATTGTGATTGGTATAGGCCTTCCCCTAATCAATTAAATACGTTGATAATTTACAAACAACATGATGGGACAGCTATGGTGAACCCACTTTCACCATTTTTGGCCAATTTTCCTTGCATTTCTTTGAACATAAATGCAAAACCAGTTTCCAATATTTTCCTGACACTTGGCTTAGGTATCTAGATAATATTTTTACTATTTTCGACACCGGCAATTACAACATGGACTCCTTAAAATGATCTTAATTCACAGTATGCATCGATTTTAAATTCACTTTTGAAACAGAAAACAATAGCTCCCCACCATTTTTAGATCCCTTCCTTACTAATGAAAGCAACCGTTTCACATACAATATATCCTAACCCCCCCCCCCCCACACACACAAACAGATTTATTCCAATTGACTCACAGTATTGCCATAGCAAAATATAGCAATTTCGATTTCCCTTGTTCATAGATGACTCATGCGCCACTCAACCAGTCAGATTTCCATAAAGATTTATATTTCATTTAAAAAAGTTTTAAAAAATTGTTCTCCCACTAATATCTATTAGAGGTACCTAACGTAGTGAAGAAAAACAAGCACAAATTAAACGTTCGGAGTTTCACAACCCTATAAATTCTCGACATTTCCAAAAAAAGACAAATATATAGAACTGCCGTTCCTTCTCAATGTACACGGGGCCTTAAAAAGATTTTCCGCGATTTTGGGTTTAAAATTGCCTTTTCCTGCAATAATCATCTTTGTCGGTTGCTAGGTAACCCAAACAATCTTATCCCTATTCATGAAAAATCCGAAATTTACACATTATGTGCGATGATTGCGACAAAATTTACATTGGTCAAACCAAAAGAAAAATCGGTACAACATACATTGTACAAACTTTCTCATATACTAATGCGTTGTTTAGTTATCTTCAGAAAATGAAAATCGTATGAGCCTATTTTTAGAAAATATAATTTTTGTTAAAATTGTCCAAGAATAAACTAGCCTAATATACATTCATTGAGAAAAATTAAATATGTAGTATTATTGTAGATGTATACTCAAGTAACTGTACGAAATAAAGAAAATCGGTCCATATTTACGTATTTTTATGCTTGAAGGAAGAATACATTGCAAGTCAAGAAATGGATTCATACGTGTTATCTTATGAAAAAATGTTAATCCCCTATATTGGCAGCACGGATTAATCCTGGTTGACCATACCTTGACCATTCACTAAGTTAGGATGTAAGGAAGAATCGTACCAAATTTGGTTATTCTAGCTTTTATCGTTTAGGAGGAGTTCCATGAACAAACACACAAATACACAAACACACGCTTCAAAGTATATTATAGTAGACTAATAGCAGAATTTCGCATTGAATTTCAACGGATTTAGTGAAGCTACTACAGCACAACATACAAACTCTTTAAAATACTGATATAGTAGATACTTTTTAACTTACAATTAGCTTTTCTTAACAATTAATCATATTTGCTTGTAACAATCCGTCTCCGAACGTATTGCATTCAAATATAAAGATACTTTTATTTCCTGTGATATTACTTTCGCCAATTCCAGCTTCATTTCTTGTGTAATTATGCCTCGCTGAAATATTTACTTTTATGTCTTGCAAGCATGAAACCCGTGAAAAACGTACGGTTGTCTGTGACTGAACACTGACTCCGGTAATTTTTAGGATTTTTCGCACTCATTTCGGGCGTTGCCAAGGAGACTCCCATTGGTGCTTCCGATTCATTTAATGCAAATTAAACCTTCAAATAGACGAAAGAAAAAGGTTATTCGTTTCGAACTGTTGTTTGAGCATTGAAATTAATGAAGCATAGCAACGTAAATATTTAAGGATAATTATTCTGTTGACTGCGTATAGGAAGCGTTTCTAGCTGTGTCAATAACAGTCAATAACATGTAATCACACGTGTATAACAAACAAGCTCCCAGAGTATTGAGTTTTATTTTAAATTATGCAATTAATTTGTTTTTTGTTTTGTTTCATCGTCTGAATGCTGGAATCTTACCTTTTTGTAAGTAGAACCATCATATTACACATCTGTAATCCTTATTAACGCAAATAGGCTCACGCATCAATTAAAAATTAGATAAGAATAGGGACGCACGTTAATTTGTAAACACATTACATGGTTATCTTCTCTTCATTGATAATCTAAATAAACGCTCGCCTTTATAGTAGGTCCTGTAAGAAGTTAAAAGCAGTCGTTGATAGGCACTTGAAGTAAAGCAATTGTTTGTGAGTTCGTCTATAAGGGTGCAACGATAATCATTGAAACTAAGGTAAGGTAAAGCTATTAGCCCAGCTACAGCTGCCAGAGAAAGGAAGAGGAGCCAGAGATCAAAGGAAGAGTATTGTAGGAAAGAGAGAGAGAAAGAGATGCGGAAGCTCATAAGATTGCCCGTGTACATGAAGAGCGGAGAGTACTAGAAAGACAAAGAAATAGGGAAACACGTCAAATGAATAGGGAACGAAGGAGATCTAACCTAGGGGCGAACTTATTTGCATTTCATTTATTTCATTAATTATTCAATAAAAATTATTTCACTAAACTTTCAGTTTATTCAAATCGCGTTGAGGATCGGAGATCCGAGGCTGCCCTGCTAGTAATAATTTAAATATCGATACCCCAAATATGGAGAAAGTCATTTGTTGGCCACATGAGATTTTTTACTTTCTCCATATACATGCTTAGAGAAAGTATTGTTTTCATGAAAAAAATCGACTTCGAGATTTCAACGGAAATACCGGTTTTGAGATCCCTAGAACACGTTTAGACTATTTTCGGAATGATGTCTGTGTGTGTTTGTGTGCGTGTGCGCGTGCGTGTGTGTGAGAGAGATTGTCGGCGCTCTAACTCAAAAAGTACGTGCCGTATCGTTACCAAACATCATATAAAGCACTTTAACATGAGCACAAAGAACTGGTTAGTTTTTGGACTATAACGGGTAACCGGAAGTCGAGGTTTATTCGAAACCCGATTCGGTTTTTGCGATATTTCTTCGTTAAAACATCATTGTTGTATATACAATTCGGCTTGTGTCGACTAACTGGGACCACATTTTAAACTGACCGCGAAGCTGACCCCTCGACCGTCATTCACTCGGGTTAGAGGCCCATACCTCGAGACCCATCCTTAAATCCGAGCTCAGGTCTCTTTACCTTCTCACCATGGGGGCATTAGCCGACCACGTCTTATGCAATAAAATTTAAACTATTTTATGTTGTTAACTTAGTGCGATTGTGACCCAAGCAACATATTCGGGTGAATGCGCTGATCAAGAGCGTCTTTTTAACGGAATTCTACGATAAATAATAACATATTTACTCTCACATCTAATGTTGACGCCAAGGAATACCAACCTCTTAAGAGTTTTCGGACGGGATTGTAATGAAAGCAGACATTCGCGAGACGGTGCGGAGGGTGTAACGCTTTTATCTAGTTAATAGCATTTTTCTATGATCACCAACCAACCAACAAAAAATTAAACGTAATTTTTGGCTTTTTTCGAATGAGATTTGAATTTCTACGATATGGACATTTATTTTCATACTTTTTCCGGCATAACTGTGAAAATACCGCGTCGAAATCTCATTTTTAAGATATTTGAAAATGCTAAAGAAAAGAGGCCACGCTTCGTTTCAGCTCTGCCCAAGTTATTCAAATGGAGAAAAGATATACTCCTGAAGTCAAACCCAGAACTACTATGTACACGGCGAGCAGTTTTAAATTGAAAAGTTGAATAGTCAAGTGATTCCTGAAAGTTTGATCGAAAAAGGTTGTAAGGCGGTTTCCCTTTCCTCCCATCTAACACCATATAACAACCAAGCGTTACACCCTCCGCACCGTCTCGCGAATGTCTGCTTTCATTACAATCCCGTCCGAAAACTCTTAAGAGGTTGGTATTCCTGGGCGTCAAGATTAGATGTGAGCGTAAATATGTTATTATTTATCGTAGAATTCCGTTAAAAAGACGCTCTTGATCAGCGCATTCACCCGAATATGTTGCTTGGGTCACAATCGCACTAAGTTAACAACATAAAATAGTTTAAATTTTATTGCATAAGACGTGGTCGGCTAATGCCCCCATGGTGAGAAGGTAAAGAGACCTGAGCTCGGATTTAAGGATGGGTCTCGAGGTATGGGCCTCTAACCCGAGTGAATGACGGTCGAGGGGTCAGCTTCGCGGTCAGTTTAAAATGTGGTCCCAGTTAGTCGACATAAGCCTACAATTCTATACAAATGTTATAGAGAATGTAATTTCCTACAACTTTCGTTTGAAATTATTTCTATCGCAGTTACTGTTTAGGAATTACAGGCGACTCCCGAGTCTCGTTGGGGATGCGTTCCTGAAAATGTGTTCGAATCTCGAATATTCGAGTGTCGAACGCCGTTTTTCCATGTACTTGCATGTTATAATCGGGAAAAAATCTCCCCTCACGTTCTATAAAGATAAAATAACATAACTAATATGTTAATACAACAATATTAAATTATGAATAAATTATATAATAAATATTTTAAATGTATAACTTATTTTTTGCACTAAAAAGGAAAAAATAAATTTGTGTTTCGAACTTAAAAGATAGCTGTATGCAATATGCTCTACAAACGAATCGCGCGAGCTGGATAACATACCTGCGTACATCCATCTATACATACAACTATTTATCGCAGCGACATTAATATAAAACTTATTAAAAATGCACAAAATAACTTAAGAATACAGAACAAAATTAAAAATATTTTCATACCTTAAATCTTTTTCAACTGCGCATACTGGACCTGGTTTATTAATTGAGAAGTTGGAAGAGAAGCTATTGGGTGGGGAACTGTTTATTGTTGTTATCAAATTACCTGAATTTATCACGTTCTAGAATTTTTCCTTCTGTTTCACATAGGTGCTAATAGTTGACATATTCCCAACGATCGTACGATTTCAGTATGGCTTTCAGTATGTGTTTCTGACACTGATCATCTACCCAAAGTTTTAAAAGTTTTTCCATTTTAGGAATCACAACACCGCGCCTAGGACTGTTTATTGTTGTTATCAAATTACGTGAATTTATCAATCTTCAAGAATTTTCTCCTTCTGTTTCACATAAGTGCTAACAGTTAAAAGACACATTCCCAACGATCGTGCGATTTCAGCTTGGCTTTCACCTTTCTCAATACTCTTTAAAATTTATAATTTAAATTCATAACTATGAGTCTTATGCCCTCTTTTATTTGATTCCCTTACATTATCACTATCTTATACAGAGAATGTATAAGGGAGGTCGAGCGGTAGTGAAACAAAGAAAGTGGATATCTAAGGAATTTTCAACATCAAAGGGTTTGAGGCAGGGTTGCGCCATGTCACCTACTTTATACAAGGTATACTTGGAAGGAGTTCTAGAGAAGTGGAACTTGTCATGTGGTAAAATGGGTGTCCAGGTTGGGGATGATGTTATTCACTCTCTGATTTTTGCAGATGACCAGGTGATTATTGCACAGGACGAGGATGACGTGGAATATATGTTCCGTAAGCTAATAGAGGCATATGAGAAGGGTGGTCTGAAGCTAAATCTCTCAAAGACAGAGTGCCTGGTGATTGGAGGGGAAAGTCAGGACATTGTCCTTACTGCAGGGACGGTAAAAGCGGTTGACCAGTTTAAGTGCCTAGGATCCATTATTCACAAATCTGGGACTTGTGAGAAGGATGTGGAGAACAGGGTAAATCAGGCTCAGATGGCAATCAAGATGTTGAATGGGGTGCTGTGGAGTCGGGAGATTAGTAAGAGAACAAAAAAGATTATTCTACGGGTCATTGTGGAAAGTATAATGACATATGGAGGAGAGAGATGGACTCTCACGGAGAGGTTAAAGAAGCGCATTAATGCAGTAGAGATGGATGGCCTGAGGCGTATTACAACGGTTAAGGAATGACGTGATTCGGCGAGAGATGGAAGCACAAGAGACTATCCTCGACCGTTTGGAGTGCAGGTCACTTCAATGATATGGACATTTGCGGAGAATGTCGCAGGAGAGATGGCCGAAGCGAGTATTCGACTGGTCACCCCCAGGATGCAGGAATCGAGGACGCCCGCGCACCACTTGGCGAAGGCAGATGGAAGAAGCTATGAGAGCACGCAACCTGAGAGATGGCCAGTGGGAGGACCGACAACTGTGGCGATTGGGAGTACAAGGCAACCGCTAAGCAGTGGAGAAGCCTTTTAATAATAAATACATTATCACTATTACATTTCCTTTTTGATGCCATGTCAAGTGATAAATTTATAAATAAATTTAAATAAAAGATTAACAGAAAAAAGAGTGAAATCAGCACATATTCAAACAATAAGAGCAGATATAACTACGTCTACACCAAAACTAAACTTCGCGTTTGTTCGGAAGCAATAACTACGCGAAGATTATTTCGCGCATATTATCGATCGGCGGGATCGAAATCTCGAATTAATCGAGACTCGAACAGTCGAGACTCGGGAGTCGCCTGTATAAATAAATAACCGGTTTTTCGGTTTCCGTTAAATATCTCCTTAAAAACATCGTTATTGGTAATCTACGTGAGGACCAAAGTTGTAGAGAATAATATTTCTTTCAGGTTCTGTTTGAAACAAATTTTCGTATTTCGAGGATGTTTTGCTTTTTCTTAATTTCCAGTATACAGCGCTAGCACCATGTAGCGGTGACTTCTTTAAACATATTCAAAATAAACGTAATTTACGGCAATAAGAACGACTGTACATATTCTGTTACGATACGAAATGATAATTTTGCCTCACAATGCTATTCATAATAATTTAAATATCTATACCACAAATATGGAGAAAGTCATCTGTTGGCCACATCAGATTTTTACTTTCTCCATACGAAGTAATTGGAAAGTATTGTCATCACGAAAAAAATCGACTTAGACATTTCAACGGAAATACACGTATTGAGGTCCCTAGAACACGTTTAGACTATTTTCGGAATTATGTCTGTGTGTGTGTGTGTGCGCGCGCGCGCGTGTATGTGATTGTGGGCGCTCTAACTCAAAAAGTACTTGTCATATCGTTACCAAATTTCATATATAACACTTTAGCATGAGCGTAAAGAACTGGTTAGTTTTTGGACAATAACGGTTAACCGAAAGTCGAGGTTTATTCGAAATCCGATTCGGTTTTTGCGATATTATTTCGTTAAAACATCATTATTGTATATACAATTCTATATAAAAGTTATAGAGAATGTAATTTACTACAACTTTCATTTGAAACAATTTTCCATAACAGTTATTTTTTAGGAATTATTTATGAAAAATAATCGGTTTTTTCGGTTTCCGTCAAATATCTCCTTAAAAACGTTGTTATTGTTAATATTCGTAAGGATCAAAGTTGAAGAGAATAAATTTCTTCCAGGTTTTGTTTGAAACAAATTCTCGTAGAACCAACCATTTCGGAGATATTGAACTTTTTACTTTCTCCATACGTAGTAATGGGAATGTATTGTGTTCACGAAGAAAATCGACTTCGAGATTTCAACGGAAATACACGTTTCGAGGTCCCAAGAACAAGTTTAGACTATTTGCGGAATGATGTCTGTGTGCGTGTGTATGTGATTGTGGGCGCGTCTAACTCAAAAAGTACGTGCCGTATCGTTACCAAACATCATATAAAGCACTTAAAATGGTCATCTAAGCCAATAAATTTTGCGCTTAAAGGAAACTTTCGAGCGACTTAGCATGTAATACTACGAAACATGAACAGAATTAAAATACTCCGTCTTTATTGCGTAAAATTATCCATTTCCCGTTATCGTAAGTTAATATTTAGGTATATTTATATCCACATCAGTGAAGGGCTGCATGGCATTTTGGGGTTTCTCCACACCATTTCCCATGAATTCTTATGGAAATAATATTTTGTTGACCCCATGGGGTATAAGAGACCCCACGGTCTGCAAACCTATACCAAGTTGTTCCTTTGGTCCATAAGGTGACCGATGAAACTTTTGAGTTCGATAGCTTCAACGGTGTAAAAACGTATGAAGAACATACATACACACACATACACTCTAAAATATTAATAAGATGTGCATACTATAATGTATTACAAAAACATTATAAATTTAGAATACACGTCTTCTGATTCTATTTGATGCTTTTATAAAAACCTACTTCGCTAACTAATTTTAAATTTTCAGGATGCTATTCTGTCTCTTCGTTCCACTGTAGCATAACATATTTATTAGGATTTTAGCTTTTTCTAGCTACTATGTAAAACATCCTAGATAAGTCGAAGATATGGTACCCCAATAAACAACAAACAATTAGCAGTTGCAGATATCCTTGAACGTAAAGGAGGGAAGAGACTGGTAAGTTACTTGCAACACTGCGAGATAGTATCTTGGAATAGACAAAAGGGCGCCTTTCGCGTAGTAAATGTAGTACGTGAGCGACCAAGCGACCTCATGGGTAATATTCCTTTTGTCTTGAGTAGGTATATAGTATAGTGTACAGCCCTGCGGACGCCCAGCGTGAGACAATTGTCAGGGATGCCCCGAAATATAAAAATGAATGGTAAATGCGAAGGAATTTCCGCCTTTTACTTGAGCTCTTTGTTCAAACCGAATAAAAGTTTATAGTTCCGAAGTTCTTGATGGATTTAAAAATATCCGAGCCCAAAGGTGCCTAAAATATATGGCGCCTGGTGCGGCAGCTCCACCGCTCCATACCACCGCACCGCATTAATTAAAGTATGGCGGAAACACATCGTGGGCTCGGATGCACCAATAGCCAACGAGTTGCTAGCTTCCGGGTTTCGATATGTCAAAGAAAGAGATAGCGGGAAGAAACTAGTGAATTATCTAAAAAAAAAACACGACAATATACGGAGTGATGAACAAGTGTATGAGAAGTGAAGGTCAGTGCAGCCTGCCCAACATTAAGGACTTACTTAGTGATCAAACGGATTAAAACTCACGTAGCACTGGAGCCGCTGCAGAGAGGGGAAACTTCTGCTGTAGCTTTCAAATTTTTCACACATAGAGGACTGGTAGCGGCATATAATAATAAACAGTTAACATTCCCAATAAACACGGGTGATTAAATGTATTGTAAAAGTGACTACCAAAATTTCAATAACAATGTGAATTATAGAATAATAGTGAAAGAATGCAACTGTAAATGACGAGTATAAAGAATATTTAAAATTATTGGAATGTTTTCTAATGTAAGGGATAAGGTTAATTTTTTGTAACAAATAAACATTGTAAAGTTTTTGATCTCAAAAATGGTAAGCAACTAAAGGAATGCCATTTCTAAAAAAAGACCATGTAAGATACTAGCATATTTTATATTTTGTTTTTGCAATTTCATAATGCAGCAAAAACTATTGGAATGTGTGTAATATATAACCAAAGAACTGCAATCGAAACAAGATACAAGTATATAATATATTTTTTGCAAATTCACTATGTTTAAAAATCGATGGGAATTCTTGTAATATACTGTAGGTATAATAGTTCTTAAAAAACAATTTTGTAACACATTCGTCATGTAAAACTTGTTCATATAAGAAATTGTAAGCAATAAAGAAATGCAACCGGTAAACACCTACCGAGCGCATATGAAATCGAAATCCCTCTCTCTCTCTCTCTCCCATTATGAAGCAAACGAAGAATGTCTATCTTTATTTCTTTATCACGCCGGTCTAACTGCATTGGCAGTAATATAATTCGGCAGAGACCACGACCGCCGTTAGATTTAGGGGTCCTTCAGGTCCATCTATATATTGTTTTATACGATGAATTGTAAAGGGACCCAAAAGCCAGCTTAGCGGGGGGAAGTTTGAAGTTCCGTTACTTCCAAATTGGCCGTATCTACTCATAGAAGAGGCACATTAAAATACTATATCTCTTTTTTTTATTCAGCCGGAATTCGTACACATCCTGAAGACCCGTCCCGGTATAGACGCCCCAATGGTGTGCTCCATCGTGCTGCAGGGCTACACATGCAACGTAAAAGATCCTAGACTCGAGTGGTCGATTGACCTTCCACCGCCTCCGCCTTCAGCGAGGTCCGCCCTAGGCAGGGGCAAGATACGCACCAGGAAGATGGCCAGATCGGTGAGTGGACCGTAGGAGTAAATACTGAACGCAGATTGGACTTTAAGGCCACGACCACTGTATTGCCTTCCAGGTACTAAAGAAGAGTGTTATATATTCATTCCGAGAATTGTTTTATTCGAAAACATTTTTAAATATGCTGTTTATAAATGACGACCGTTCGTTTCGTGATTTTCAAGCTTTCGATAAGTTTTCGTCAGCAGTTATTCGCGAGACGGTGTAACGCTTGGTTTATACATATTTATATGGTGTTAGATGGGAGAAAAGGAAAACCGCTCACAACTGCTACCTATAGGAGCATATCTTTACTCCTCCGTTTGAATAACATGGGAAGAGCTGATAGGAAGCGAGAGAGAGCTTTTTTCTTTAGCATTTTAAAGTAGTATCTTAAAAAAGAGATATCGACGCGGTATTTCCACAGTTATGCCGAAAAAAGTATGGAAATGAATTTACATATCGTAGAAATTCAAATCTCATTCGAAACCGAAAATTGGGTTTAATTAATATTTTTCCTGATTTTTACGCATTTATTCAATTCGTCGTGATAAAATTGTGATAAAATCGTGTTATAACATCATTTTATATGTCCATGACTATTATTACTTTCTGGAACATTCGATTATGTGAATTTTACATTCTTTTTGCGTTTTAGTGTACATAAAAGTTGGTGTCATTAATTTTTCTTTTATTTTAACGTAATACTCAATTCACGCTTACCCGTCATATTTGATGGGCAATTACGCGAGGGTCTTATAATAATAGACAAGTTTTTGTTGATTGGTTGGTTGGTGATCATATAAAAATGCGATTAACTTGATAAAAGAAAGATATAGAAACTCTAAATGTGGCAGGTATGCTCGATATACATATTTTAAGGTGATGGCAAAAAAATCTCGAAAGAAGTCTTGGGTTCGACTCCAAGGAAGGCGTTTTCATTTTCCATAAGGTGACACGTAAAACTCGGCTTTACGACGTGCAGACTTTCATTCTTTTTGGAATTACCGTATATACCCGAATATAAGACGACTCTGATTATAAGATTATTTTGAACTCCTAATAAAAGGAAAAAATTTATTATGCACACAATGACAGAGGTTTATTAAACCATTGACTAATGAACATTGAACCAATTGAAATAAGCAACTTTGATTGGAATTTTCAATTTAATATTTTGGAACATTAGAATCTCTCATGCAAATTATTTCTCAATAGCACATTTTAATTGTTATTTTCACTTTCACTACTGGAGGAATCTCCAATAGCTGCATCATCTTCCTACTCCCACAGAATGTCATCTTCTGATCCATCCAAACTGTTAGAAACACAACACTTCTTAAATCCATGGACTATTGCTGCTGGTGAGATACTGTCCCATGCAGTCTTAAACCGTTTTCCCAGTACAGCCTCTGTTGGTTTTTACATTTTACCTGCTGGAGTCAGAGGGCAATTCCCTGACAGCAACCATTCCCCATAAACGCACCATAGATGATCTTTAAAGAGCTTATTGATGACCACATCGAGCACTTGTAGTTGCAAGGTCAAGCCTCCTGGTATGATCACCAGATCAGTGTTGAGGTGTGATATTTTGGATTTCACATCATCCGTAAGATGCCCTCAAAAAACATCAAGAACTAGCATTGATCTCATCTTTAAAAGAGCATCAGGTCGTTTATCCCAAACTTCACTCAGCTACTGAATCATCAAATCACTAGTCATCCAGCCTTTTTCATTGCATCTGTAAATGATACCAGGTGGTAGTTTTTCTTTTGGTATATTCTTCCTCTTGAATATTACGAAGGGTCGCAATTTTGTCCCATCAGCTAACACCGATAACATTACTGTTACCCTTAGTTATTCATTTCCAGTGCTTTTAACTATCACTGACTTTGCCCCTTTGCTATCAACTGTAGCGTTAGTTGGCATATACAGTTGCTTTCCTTCTTACAGGACCTACTATAAAGGCGACGTCAATACAAGCATTTATTTAGATTATCTATGAAGGGAAGATAACAATAACACTTTTATTTCATCTATTTGAGGATTTAATTGACCTTAAATGAATCGGAGGCAACAATGAGAGTCTCCTTGGCAACGCCCGGAATGAGTACGAAAAATCTTCAAAATTTCGAAAAAGAATGCGTACCTATGAAAAATTCGACCTATAACGTGTAAACATCGCAAGAATAAAATAGTATAGATATTTAGCCGTCGAATAAAGCAAAAAAGAAGAAAATCGGTCCGTATTTACGTATTTTAATGAATGAAGGAAAAAACCTTGCACTCTGAAAAATCGAAAATCCCGTGTAAACCTATGGGAAAATATGTCTCCTGGATTCGAACCCGAGACACTTTCACAAACGAAAATATTTTTCCAGAGACCTCATAGCCAGTAGAAACAAAACGCCGTTTACCGCATACCTTTACGACGAACTGTTCTCGAGAAATACGCCGATTATAATTACGCGAGGATTCATACGCACGGACGCACGCAGATTCACTACGCGCATAATATATAGGATAAAACTCAAGAGTGTATTCGAATACTTTTGAATCGAATATTTCGATTATAGCTATTCGATTCTTCCCATCTCCACCTATCTCTGCCTTCTGCTCCTCTGTCAGTCAAACTATTACGCGCCGCGCGATTATAAGACGACTAGCGATTTTTCGGTCATAAAAATTGGAACAAAACCTGGTCTTATATTCAGGTATATACGGTATAATTAGAAAGAATTGGCCTACAATCTTTAGATATAAACCGTTTTGAAGAAAACATAAAGTTTCTTATTCTATTCATCTTTTTCCGCCTACAGTTCTAAATCGCTCAATTTAAAAGTATCATTCACACAGTTTGAGTAAATCTTGCCATTTTAAAGGCATGTTGTCTTGCCTACCAATTCCATTGTTAGACCTCGATATCATACTGTCATTTCAATCCTTACGAATGGAAAACAGACACACACACATAAATATCTCACGTGCGCACACAGAAATAATACACGCGCACACACATATTACGGGATAAAACTCGCGAGAATCTCAGATATGACGTTCACGGCACAATTCCAAAACAAAGCACGTGATGATGGCGCGTAATAACATGCAGATGGTAAGATGGTGTGTTGTTTCACTTCCTTACGCTAGTTAATACGAATAAAAAAAGTAAACAAGTTTCGCTGAAAATCTGCATTATGCTCGCGGTCTGTAAAACGAACAAATGATGATTTTCTTTATCACACTGCACTATCAGATTCGGGGAGACACGTTTTTCAATCATAGCTTGCCGACTGCATCCAAGGAGAGGGCACTGTTGATTGCTGAGTAATTTTATGTCTGTTGTAAGCATCAGAATGCATGACCAGTTGTTTAGAGTCAAACAGAGTGATGCGTTCTGCAGCCCTGAAAAGATCTTTGTCAAAGTATTACGGGTTGGAGCCTTGTGAAATTAACCTCACTACTATTCTATATGAGGATAAAAGCACCAAATGGCATTTACAAAATCAAGAAACAAGTCCTCGGCCGTCTGGTGCTTGCTTCTTCATATGTATTCTACAAGATATGACTCAAAGGTTTCCACCGAAGTCTTTTGGACCAGTAGCACTCGATATTTTGAGTGTGGGTTTGCTTGTCCTTCGAGCTGACGAAATTCACTGAATGATTCACCGTTTGATGGCAACACCCCAATCCCGCCAATCCTACGTATCCCCTCCACATATCTGTTTTAAGGGAAGTTCCCTTCTCAACATATTTCGTAATAATTCTTTTAAAGTTTTTTAGTCACGTTTGGGCACCACGCACAGAAAACTCTCGCGAGTGAACCGGTCGATTCCGCCTACAACCCACCTAGTCCTGCGAACACGGCCGCCATTGTACTTTCGATGCCCGAACGCACTTTCGTCTATCTCCACAATGTGTCCTACACCACCGATTTTGTTGCTTTTTTTCGATGAGCCATACACAAACGAGCTCCCGAAAAGCTGTAATTATCTTCCCTATAGTGTGCCTATGTAGCCCTGTTTGCCTGGTAATAATGGAAATAGGGTATTTTTGGATCCACCCCACTGCTATTGTCAGGACATCTTCGCAACTAGTTCGGAAATTCGCGAATATTGTCCCATTCTTCATTGAATTCCGTTTTCGGCCCTGCCTTACCCCACACCTCCCTCCCTCTAGAGCAAATTTTCCGCAGGTATCCACATAAACATTTCCTTTTCTCCGGAATCAGCTCCATTGAAAGACGGAAATAGATAATTCCCACCTTCGATATGTGCGCTCTGAACGACGAAATGCTGTTTAGGAAATCCATCCTCTCTGCAACGGATAAGAAGCACGTCTGGTCAGTTTTTGAGGTGGCCCCAGTTAGTCAACACAAGCCAAAATTTGGGTTAAGTTACTGTCCCAATGGCCAAATAATATATTGTTATAAAATGACCCGTAAGGCAAAGATAAATATAAGTTATTAAAGACTAGACAAATATTTTTATTCTAATCGGGATACAATAATGACTTGTGAAACGTCGTCGAAAAGTACAAAGTCGAAACAAGTAATGAAGGAATAAAGTATGTATGTACTTACAAAAGTTTAAGTTTATAATGTTGCCGTTTAAGGCTGACTGCAAGCAGGAGTGTTAGTGCAGTCACTGCCGCCGCCAGTGGTATTCGCAGTTCTTTCCACAGGGGGTTTAAGGGCAGGTTTTTCAGCCCGCTCAAAGAAGATGTTCAAGCAAGTTTGAACAGCTGCTTTTCTCTTTTCCTCGAAAATGTTCCTATACAACTGTACATGTTGGTCATTCTTCGATTTACAGAAGAACTGCACATATTGTTTGGATCATTCTCTTGAATCAAGGCCATGACACTTTCCAAATATTTGAATGCCTCACACAACACTTTGATTGCCAACACTTTACGAGGATCATTCTCTTCAACAGATTGCACTTCTAATTCATCGTTAACTTTTCATTTTCGAATTGGAGAAGGTCTTCATTTTACAGTTCCTCAGAATGTGATGCCAATAACTCATCAACATTCTCTTTTGCAGTGTCTATGTTGATTTTTATGTACATGTCTACAACATTTTCAGTCACCTCTGCAACAGTCTCTGTAAAGTCGTGGGCGTCTTAAAAAAAATCAGGGCACAGTTTCCTCCACACACCAATTTGGATTGCTTCATCTCATTCCAGGAGTCACCGATGTTTTTTACTGCATGACAGGTGTTAAAGCTCTTCCAAAACTCTCTAAAGTTTGTCCACCATTAACATCAGTTTCCCTGATGGCCTGAGCAAATGTTTGTCTAAGGCAGGGTTTCCCAAACTGGGGTACGCGTACCCATGGGGGTACTTTTAAAGTCGCTAGGGGGTACTTGAGAAAACTTATGTAATGGTTGGTCTTATGACACTGGATACTACAAATCAGCTTTTTTCACTTTTATGTTGTTATAGAGCAGAAGTGTCCAACACCATCTCCACTTGTGGGGATCGGCCATTGATATGTAGCGAATTGATGCTCACAGTCTACTGCCTACTAACTATTTTTTATTAGTTTATCAAATCACATAGTGCTACATTTGTGTACATTTTACATACAAGGGCCTTTCTGCAACATAATAAAAAATATTATTTTTATAAATAGAATTTTACATAAATATATGGTTTCAGTTTTGCACAATAATGATTCACACCTTCTCACGCCCAGCCAACCCCGAACGTTCTACAAAGTCAAAAATACGATGTCAGATAATAAGGCAACGTCCCCTTGCTTGGCCTGAAACTTCCGCATACACAGTACACATCAGTAGCTACATTGTAGAGAGTTGTAACATTACTGTGTGTTGCATAAACCAGGGCTTTGGAGTCAGAGCTGTCCGGAGCAGCTACTTTTTGCTGGAGCTCTAAAATGTCGCAAAATTTTCCCGGCTCCGACTTTTGTTTTTATTCTCCTCAGATTGAGAGATTTTTCTCCCGCTTTTGTCTAACAAGTTGATCGTCATGTGAGATGAATGTTTGACCCTCACTGTGTTCTTCCCATGGGGCCATCTGAGTCTCCTATATCTTTACATTTAACAAATAAACTGATAAGGGTAAACTTCACACATGATGGAAATAGAAACCTCGGTGAAGAATATCACCTACCTCTGTTCCTACATGACACAATAGATGATGGTGTTTCACTTAAGACTTTTGGAGGAGAAGGTTTTCATATATTGGCAGGTCAAGTGGCCAAGCAAGTGGGTTTCAATACTCTATATGAATTAGACCGAAACTAAACCACAAAGCTTTGCTGAGGACAAGAGGGCTGAATTGAAGGAAATCTTGGCTCAGAAGCTGGTTTATCTAAAGATGGACGCTGTCATTCGGCATCAGAGAAATTATTTGGGAATTAATATCCAGTATTCTGACCAAGGTAAAATACAACATAAAACCTTGGCTCTCATCGATACAGAGGGGAAACACAATTCAGCTGCCATGACGAAAATGGTTGAAGATACTCTATGTAACTTTGGTGTACAAAAGTCTCAAGTTATCAGTGTCAGTGTGGACAATGCTGCTAATATGACTCATGCAGTTGTACTTCTTAAGGAAGATGATGCAAGTGAAGATGATTTTTTCAAAGAGGAGGAAGAGCCTGATACAGAATATGCACTTCTACTTGAGTCTGCAGAACAAGTAGGAAACTCAGCAACTTGGGAAACAAAGCCGCCTTTGTTCCCCCACAATGGCTTCAGCAGCAGTCATCTGACATTAGACTCATGCTCTGTGTGATCCACATATTACAGCTGGCAATTCATGGTGGGTTGAAACAGAACTACACTGCACAATTCTTTGGAAAAATTCAAGCTGCTGTGAAGAAACTCATAGTGCCAAGTGTGATTTCTCTAGCAAAGAAGCAATACAAAGTCGTTATATTTTTGTCAATGAAACTCTGTGGGGCTCAACATTTCGTATGATTGAGCTACTTCTTGTTTTGCACCCATTCTGTGAGCAAGTTGCAGCAATAGATTCTGTGTTTTTTTTCTCTCTTTAATTGTGGGAAGAGGGTGAGCAACTCATTGTCAGTGAAATTCTGAGAAACTCAGGAGTCATATTACCTCAAAGAAGTAATATGACTCCTGAGTTTTTAAAAGAATGTTACAAATAGAAAGAAGCATTAGAGAAGAACCAAGGAAAAATTGCATCATATATAAAAAATTAATGCAGAAAAGAGAAGAAAAGTAGCTTGAAAATGATATTTTCCTAGCCGCGATTTATGCTGATGCCCAGCACCGCATTTTGTTGCCTCCTAGCCGAGAAGATGTTAAAGATGATTAGCAATCCAGTCGACCATCCACTCGCAAAGGACAATATGATGTTTGAAGTTGAAGAAAAAATTTGAGCAGATCAACGTATCATGATTAGAGATGTAGTAGAAGACAAACAGTAATTACATTAGGTGCTGAAACATTTCCCTAAGAATAAAATGTCCAATAAAGTTGCAAAATAGAAATTGACTTCTCAACCATTACAATGCTCCAGCTCATTCTGCCTTGTCTGTCCAGCAGTTTCTCATTAAACATGGTATTTAGAGTGTTTGAAACCCATCATATTCTCCAGATATAGCACCCTACGACTTCATTCTGTTCCCAAAGTTGAAGATTCCTCCTAAAGGAGCGAGATTTGAAGTTATCGATTCAATTGAAGACAATGCGATGTGAGAACTGAATGCCATACTAAAAGAAGACTTTGCAGCGTGCTTCAAGAGGTGGAGAGATTGCTGAGACCAGTGTATACATACTCAAAGGAACTTCTACAAATGTGATAGCAAACATTAGGAGGTAGGTTCACCTTGTTCTGTCTGAGAACTTTTCGATCAGCCCTTGTATATATTTTTTTTACTACAAGAGATTCAGTTTGAAATCCTCAACTTTAAATTGCTTGTGACACCCGTTACATCACGATTTGTCTGTGCTCATTATTAGTGAGTTCCTCCTTATGTAGCTCCTCATTGACCACCTACGTAAGAAGGCCAAAGATTACATACATTGCTGAGAGCTCTCAGTAATTGGGTTCTTGATATTCGATCACATAATCACTAATAGAAATGTTTGGCATTATATAGGAAAAGGAACATAAAAATAAAATGACAAGTAAATGAAACATAAAACCAATTTTTATGAAAACATTACTTTGCAAATATCTACATACAAACAGGATATCACCAGGAATGATGTGCCAGGCAAAGGACCTTTCAAAGTGCTGCACTTGACTGATATTCACTGGGATCCAGAGTACAAGGAAGGAAGCCAAACCAAATGTCCTGATCCTTTATGTTGTCGACCTGATAGCAGTGGGCCTGGTATGCCGGTTGCTGGTCTTTGGGGAGACTATGGCCCCTGTGACATTCCATGGAGGACAGTGGAAGCCACTCTGCAACATGTGTCACAAGAACATGCTGTAAGTCCTTTCAATTCTATCCTATCTAAATCTTTTTTGACCAATGGATGCCTTTAGTTATCATTTACTCCCTATTCACAATGTCTATTTTAAAAGTAACTGGAAATATTGAGGCCATTGCTAAAAAACCAAATTTTAAGATTAACATATAATTTATAATACCACAAGTGGTTGTTATACACTTGGAATGAATTTAAGCAGCACTTAGGATTTCAATTGTTAAAAAAGTTACTTTCCTATTCCTTTATCAATGTTAGAATTCCATTTTTTTTCTCTAATGTAAATCATTCATTCAATATTCATAAATTATTTTTGAATTAAGAAATTGTTTATCTTTCAACATCCGAAATTAATTTTTATTGATGAACGCAATGAACCAAATGCATGATTTTCTTACAACAACAGCTATTTTAGAGTTGAATTAATTTGTATAATTTTTGATTCTGGAAAATTTACCATTTTTATAATCCTCAAAGGATGTGGAGTGGGTTGTAATGACTGGAGATCTCACTCCACATGCAATCTGGACATCAAGTCAGGAAGAGAACTCCATGATTGTGCAACGTCTCAATGAGGCCATACGAAAAGCTTTTCCAAACAAACCTGTTTATCCTACAATAGGGAACCATGAGGCTCATCCTCTGAACAGGTATGCCAAAATAAATAACAGTTCATTATGTAGATGATTTATATAATTCAATTAATAATTACCGTATATTCCGGCGTATAAGTAGAACTTTGAAGTCTAAAAAAAATTCCTAAAACTTACGGTCAACTTATACGCCGAACATAAAAATGTGAACCTTCAATTAAAAATGAATAACATCGATATTTAAGAAGACCGTTGAGGTGGAGGTGGTCGCTTTTTTGAATCAGCTGTTCCAGTATTTACAATTTTATGACATTTACCGTATTTACTCGTGTGCCCCGCGCACATTTTTTCCCGAAACGCCGGGAAAAAAAAGGGGTGCGCGTCTTACACGAGGATTGCTGAACAGGTTATATAAATTGTGAGTATCGATAGTAAATTCTCTGCAATATGCTTGCGTCTACGTTTATATTCGTAAAAGAAGTCGAATTCTACGAAGTATACGCGTATTTATGCGACCAAGCAAACGTGTAAGTTACGTCCGCGCTGCAGGCAAAAACTCGAAAAAGTAGGCAGAAAGAATAAGTCGACTAACTGATAACTATAGTTCAATGACTATCTACTGAGGGTTTGCCGGCTTGAGAATAAGTTTAGTCCATTTCTCTCATCCACTTCAAGGAATTCAGATTGGTGAAATTTTGTTGCGAATGAAAGATTTCATCGTTCGAAAGGAAGACGGAAATCCACATCGCAAGTGTTTGGACTCTTTTGTTTCTAACCTTCCAATATTTACTCATGAGAAGATAAGCGAAAAAACTCCGTAGGGAAGTTCCCGTTCATAGATGCACAAATATTTCGTGATGCTCCACATCGGCATGTAATATTACGTCAGAAACAGTGAAGTGGGGACGAAGTTGCGTAATATTACAACAAAAACAGTTAAGGGGTTAACAAAAGAGTACTATCGGTGAGGAGATTTCTGCTAGTATCGTCATAAAGATATCATCCAATAAATTGCTTCATGTAGAATGCTTAACTTGAGCGGAACTTGTTTCGGTGACTTAAAAAAAACTTATTCTGGCTCAAATTAATTTTTCCCCTCCTAACCGGCCCAAAAATAGGAGTGCGCGGGTTATATGAGTAAATACGGTATTTTAGAAGATTTATCCTATATATAATTTCTGAAGTGTCCGTCTGTCCGTCCCCCCCTCTATCTCTAAAACAGTTTGCCGTAGAGATTTGCAGTAAACTGCATTTTGTTTCTACAGGCCAGGAGGTCCCTAGAAAACTTCTCAATTTCCTAAAGTCCTGGGTTCGATTCCAGGAGATAATTATATGTTTCCATAAGTTTTCACGAGATTTTCGATTATTCAGAGTGCAAGGTTTTTTTCCTTTATTCACTAAAATTCCTAAATATAACCGATTTTCTCCGTTTTTTATTTATCCGACGGCTAAAACTCTAAATTATCTTATTCTTGCAATGTTTATACCCTACGCGGTCGAAATTTTCGGAAATACATAATTGTTTTCGAAATTTTGCCGATTTTTTGTTCTCCTTCGGGATGTTGCCAAGTCGACCTTAATTGTTGCCTCTGATTCAATTACCATCGATTAAACGTTCATATTGACGTAAAAATGGAATCCTTAGGTTAGTAAGATCATTATACGCTACAGTTTTGCTTTAATTAAAGTTTTACTGTTATAAATATAACAAAGATAAGATAATGATTTAACTCGAGAACATTCAGTAATATTATTTTCTGTGACTAGGACGCGTTTATCGTAGATTGTGGTAGAAAAGCATATTTATTTTTTTTAATACTGTATCTGAGTATTCAACCTTTTGGAAATACCAAATGTGTTTGTTTTCGTGACTGAAGCGACCAAGGATCACCCTGTCAGTGGAAATAGGCGTAAGAAGGCTTTGGTGAGGAGGAATCTTCCTAAACCCCGGTAAGTTTATACTCCGCATTATTCTACAACTAGCTGGGGTACCCGGCGTTGCCCGGGGAAATTTATCATTTAACTTTACTCCTTTCACTTGCAGCTTTGGCTTGTGATTGACTCGCTTCGCTCACAGCTGTTATAACATCTGTAGTGCAATGAATTCAACAAATTAAGCAAGAACATGGAGTAGCATCATAAAGAATCAATCATCAATCATTTTCATCTCTTCTGCAATCCTAATGGAAGATAATTCCTGCCTATCCAGCCTGCCAGTCATATCATTCCTATCTATCCTACTGAAGAGCTTTTGGATAGACAACATTGAGGGTATTGCCAGTTGGTGCTATAGTCGCTCCAACATCTAAAGTCTCTTGGCCTTGAAACGCCAGTTAGTAGCAGCCAATAGGAGAGGGTTTGTTTGGGAAGGTAATGGGGAGGAACCCAGTCTCACTCCTGCTCTCGAAGAGATCACATCGGGATACGTTGCCATTAGAAATTGCGTAGTATATCAGCTGAAGGCGAAAATCCGTAAGAGCTGGCAACGCGCACCGGTATCTGCTGTCCCGCACGAAAGTTGAGAGGGGCGATGGAAGGGGAAACGTTCGTGATTGGCTACTTGCTCTAAGTAGGCCAAGAGCCTTCAGATGGTGAACCGACTATAACGTAAGATAAATAGGTTTGAGAGTGAGACAGGATGGGAAATAACCGTCAGAGGGAGACCATTCACCAAGGCGTCACTTCACGCTCGCGGTAGTCTAGTGTGGGCGTTTTGCTGAATAAATGGCTTTCGCCTCTGTTAAAAATGCTAATGTTTTAACAAATTTAATGTAGACAGTTAACGTTTTCACGAATTCATTCCATTTGCTGATCTTTAGAATGAAGTTAAATATTGAATATTGAGAAAGTCAAAAGAACACGAAAAATATGCCGCGCTTTCTCGTTATCCAAATATAAATTCGCATATCTCGAGAACGAAGTATGATATCGCAATGAATCCTTCAGGTGCTGTCGACTTAATCCTTCGTCTACATTTCATAGGAGACACATTGAGTTTATCTCTAATAGAATGTAAATTCGATAGAGACTCATTTTTCCATTACACCGACGTAAATGTTTTGTCGGGTAAGGATACATAATTTTTTGTTTCCCTAACGGCTGAAGTTATTCACATATTGTTAAGTTCTTCAGCATGTGGAGATATGGAGCAATATTCCGTAATTTTCTCAACATTGTGAGTTATCGTTATCGTCGTTGACATTTTAAGAAAAAACCGTAAACGCGCGCGGCGAATTTTCAGAAATTTAGGAATTTTTCTAGTCGAACCCGGGCAACCGAGGTGAAAAGTCTCGGTGTTTTTACAGTGTACTCTATACTTCACACTATTCCAAAAGATTTCAGCTCTCTATTCCATATGGTATACACGGTATGGTGGTTTAAATTTTTTTGCGTGTAATTAAACGGGGAATATTCCGGACGGAACCCACAAACACGCACACAAACACACAGACTTTGAGCTTTATTTAGAAAGATCAATTGTTTTAGCGCTTACTTTTTTAATACTTTCGCCTGTCTTAAGTGGATAAATAATTATATTTTGTGGCGTCGCTTTTACAAGAGTTGTGTTTTGTGATTGATTAAGCGGATGACATTTCCTGCAAATTACAAAAAGTTCACATCTTTCTTTTCCCAATATTTGCTTTCTTTGAGGTGTTAATTGTGAGTTATCCAGTTACAACAACAACAGAGAGAAAAAAAGCCTATATGAATGAATTTTGTTGTATGTGATAATCGCTAAAGAAGATTGATTTTAAGAATCTCTCACAACTTATTCCTGAGTAATAAGGTAAAGTGTTCCTCCATTTCATTACGAGCAAAATCTCTGAAAAAGCATAGAAACACACGTAGAATAAATGTGAAATGATTTTTCGGTCACCCTTTAAGTGGATATACATATAAACCTTAAACCACGCTCTGCCATAACTTATAAAATACAGATTTATGATTACCTACGGATAACATTTTTTTAAATATGCGCACACTGCCTTTCCCTCAGTGAGATTCTGACACGCAAACCTTACATTGGGAGTCAAATATCTAAGTATCCTATACTCTGTAAATTCATTGCTAGAGTAAAATATGAATTATTAACATCAGCTTATTTTACAAACTTCTTAATTTTTTTATGAATCAATTTACAATTAAACGCGCAAATTTTGCGCGGGCTGAGCTAGTAATAATTAATTTTAATACTGTATTGACTCACGTAATCCGTGTCCTCGTGTATACCACGAGGACACGGAACCCCTATTTTTAATCCAGTTAGAGGAGAAAAAATTAATTCGTACTTTAATAAGTTGATGTCTACGGCGGCGGAAAATCATCAAAAATCTAAAAAATGTGGCGATTCCCCGTAGGTGTGTTCTCTCCATGGTTCCCTGTAAGCTGCGGGGCCGCGCAGCAGTTTTTGAAGTGCCGCGCACTAAATTTTTCAAGCGCGCACGATTGTGTATTTTAAAATATATCGGAACAGGACCGCGTCAACCCCGATGCATATCCGCGCACTATCGTCACGTAGGCAGGGCCGGATTAAGCGGTACGCAAAACACGCAAGTACGTGGGGCCCAGATGACAAAGGGGCCCACCACGGGCGGATTGGGCAGCCAGAGCATCGGGAAAAGTCCTGGTGAGGCGATGCTGTCCATGGGCATGGGTTGCCTGAGTGGTTGCTGCCTCGGCCAGGAGCTGTTGCTTTTCCGTATTCTAAAGCTATTTCAGCTACGCACGTAGGACGGCGGCAGCCCAGAGTGCGTCGGTAAAATCACTAGGCTGTGAGTGGGTGCGAAGTATTTTACGGGGGACCATGTACCGTTGTGCCTGTCTCTTCCAATTGTCTTATATTTACGCTACCCTTGGTTTTCGTCAGATCGAGCCTTCTCACCAGCCCCCTCCCCTTGCAGTCCCTAAGCAAGAAAGTCCGAAGAAGATACGGTATGTCCCAAGACCCTTCCTCCTGCGGTTCCTCTTTCTTTCCACGTGCTTTCATTCAGGCATGCTCGAAATTTTCGGGTGATTGGTTGCGGCTCTGGTTTGAGAACGAAATATATGTATACGAGGTGGTATTCAAAAGTTCCCGGACTGTCCTCGGGGCGTGTCAACGGTGCTTCAGCCGCTAGGGGGAACTATATTACTTTGTTGTGACTCGGTCTAGTGAATTTCGGCATGACAGCTTGTATCGTTATTTTGAAATCGTGAATTAAGTGACCGTGTGTTCAATGCGTTTGACGATTTCAACAGGACATCGAGATGACTGACTTTCGAGAGAAATTTTGTTTCAAACTCGCTAAAAGTGCGTCAGAAACGTGTGAAATGTTAAAAACTGCATTTAGAGATGACTTAATGGGAAGAAGTAAGATTTTCGAGTGATTTTCAAGGTTCAAGCGAGGGCAAATGTCAGTTGAAGATTCTGAGCGCTCAGGTGGGTCTTCATCATGCAGAAATGACGAAAATGTTGAAAAAGCGCGTGAATTAATCCATCAAGATAGGCGGCGGACTATTAGTGACATTGCTGGTATGATGAGAATTTCGTACAGTTCACGTCAGCGCATTCTAACGGATGAGTTGAACATGCGACGCATTGCGGCAAAATTTGTTCCACGTCTTCTGAGTGAAGATCAAAAACAAAACAGATTGTGTGCCACGACCTTCAGGAGCAAATCAAAAGGGATAAAAACTTTCTGACCAAAGTGATAACGGGGGATGGGGGATTTACCTATTTCCTAAGATGAAAATCCACCTGAAAGGACGGCGATTTGAAGACATTTACGAGATCCAGACGGAATCGTCAGAGGTGCTGAAGAGCATTTCAAAAGAAGAGTTTCAGCAGTGCTTCCAACAATGGGAGAAGCGTTGGGCGCGGTGCACAAGTTCCCAAGGGAATTTGAAGGCGACCACAACGGCATTTAAAAAAAGGAAGGCATTTCTTATTTATTGAGTCAGTCCGGGAACTTTTGAGTACCACCTCGTATCTTACCCAGGGCCCGGAAGAGGGGATGGTTGCCGGTGCAAATAACTGAGGCTCGGGCTTATTGGGGGGCTCGCTCTCAGGAAAAAGTTTCCTGTGAAGATGAATCACAATACCTGCAATAAGTGGCGCACACATGGGAGGGGGAGGCACGGGGTCCGGATCCCCCTCCCTTGGAAAACTGTGATTTTCCTTAACTGTGGAAACACATCGTTATTTTAAATCTGGGTTCATGGGTGCCGTCAGAGACGAATAGGAGACGGTTTGCCCCCTTTGTTTTTAACTTAAATATAATGAACAATGCAATACGCGACATTGATATAACTTGCATACAACCT
This sequence comes from Uropetala carovei, assembly GCA_036926305.1. NCBI lineage: Eukaryota > Metazoa > Arthropoda > Insecta > Odonata > Petaluridae > Uropetala > Uropetala carovei. The sequence continues at coordinate 7,938,605 of JAXCHB010000084.1, read as the reverse complement.
TTGTGCTTGTCAATATTTCGGACCCACACCTCCTTGAGAGAATCCCGTGAGCCCTACTGCCTGCAATCCATTAACTTTTTTATCAACGTTTATACATTCTGTATACACCTTTATAACTATATAATCGTTTAATACTTGTATTGTGGTTAAGGTCACTTCCTCAATTTCATGCTTATTTACATTGTTTGAACTTTTCATAAAAATCGAATGGACCAACACATGACATTCTTCATATAGAGCAATGAATATGATTACTCTCGACGTCAGCGTTCTCAGAAACAATTATCAGCGATTACAGTCGAGAATAATTTTTAAGTATTTTCAATACTCTTTATTACGAAAAAATCAAGTTAAGAAAATTGTAAACTGCATCTATAGATTTAAAAAATATGTACGAGTAATTAATATCACCCTTGGAGGCGTACGCACCTCCATCAACAATTAGATAGTATTATCACAGGAGCGGAAACAATGGTATCACTTAGCGACGTATTTAACGTAAATTTAGAAGAAAAATCAAAATATCTCTTAAACTATCGGCTTTATGAAAAAATCTTCCAAATAAAACTTCTATCGACTTTTATTCTATACAACTTTTATAATAGCTACTGTTTATGAAAATTGAGTTTTAAAGGAGATATTTGGAAAAAACGACGAAAAACCAAAATATCTATTAAACTATCGGTTTGACGAAACATTGTTTCAAAGAAAACGTGTAGCAAATTTTATTCTCTACAACTTTTATAATAAAAACTATTTATGAAAATTGAGTTTTAAAGGAGATATTCGAAAAAACGGAGAAACGACAAGAATAAACATCCACTTCCGGTTGACCTATATTGTCCAAAAACTAATCAACTCTCGTCACTATTATGAAGTATTATTGGTCCTCTTAATTAATCCGGCCCCATCTTGGGTTGGGACCCAGAACGTGTGCTTTGCGTGGGACCCATGAGCCGCTTAATCCGGCCCTGCATGTAGGCGCTTAGGACCGGCCTTAGGCCTATTGTACCTATTGGACCCAATCGGGCCCCGCGGATAAGGGGGGCCCGCAATGGTGTAGGGGCTCCAAACTATCTATTGGTGATGATTCTTTTTAGATTTATCCATAGTCCCATCCACACCCAAGTGGTCTCATGAGAGGCCATCTGATGCTCTCAGAGTGCAGGAAATGCGTTGGCGGCCTGGGATCCACCCTGGATCCCCACCCCCTGACTCGGCCTTTTAGGCCTCGTTGCTTCGGTCCTTTGCACCCAGGGTTGTTAAACGAAACCGAACCTAAAGAATAGTTTCGGTTTGGAACGAAACTATATATTTTCTCTTGCCATTTAGTTTCGGTTCGTAACGAAACTCTTTGTTCCGTGGTGGGTTTAGTTCCGTTCCGGAACGGAATTGTTTAATCGGAACGAAATATTTCGTTCCGGAACGGTTCCTTTTCCTGAATGGGTTCGGGTTCAAGTTGAGAGTTATTGGGAGATACGTTCAGTAGTTTCGTTCCAAGCAAACTGCACCATTATCCTGGTCGTGGGGCGGAGAAGAGAGTGAGGTACTAGCATAGAGTAGAAGCCCGCAAATCATACGTGGCACCTTAGAGGCTTAATTAGGCTTAATTTTATTCTTCTAATGTAAGCCGTTTTATCACATTCAATATCTTCTTGGTTTTTTAGATCCATCTCCAATGGCCAACCGAAATTTCACTATTTTTTTAAATATCGTTTTTCCGGAAAAATTCGCACTAAATACAAACTAACCGATGAGCAAACTGACAAACACTAAAATGAGAAGCCGGCTTCCTACGAGGAGCCAATGTGCGAAGCCGTCGCTTAACGGTACGGTTATTACGGAGCGGGAGATGCGTCGACTACGCGTCGACGCCGGTCGTCTGCGCGCGGTAGCAACCGTCGACGGCGGCATTGAATGTGTTAATGATATGGCGATTTTTCCGCGAACACCCATTTTCCGTCAGCGAGAAAAACAACTCCGTACGAGGTCGGCGTTCACTACTCACTGCGCACTCTACATCTTCCCGGTGGTGATATTAGGAACTGAGATCCCCCTCCTATCCCCGACCTCCCCTCTCGCATTCCCCCCTCGCCCTCTCCTCTCGCCGTTAGACGCGAGTAAAAACCATTGAAAACTGGCTGGAACCAAAGTTGGAACCAAAGTAGAAGTAGCCGGAAGGAAACTATTTCTTGTGCGAACCCGATCCGGAACGGTTCAGTTTCGTTCCATCGACATTTCATTCCGAAGATGTCGTTCCACTTTCGTTCCGGTTGCACTTTCGTTCCACGACTTTGGTTCCTTTTTCGGTTTGGTTCCTGTGAACCGTTCCTTGAACCGAAACCTATCTGGAACCGTTCCTTTTCAATGGGTTCGGTTTCGTTTAACAACCCTGTTTGCACCTCGCTTGCTGGGCCCTCCCAAATCTTTTTTTTTCAAACTACGCCTTTTAGATCTAGGGGCCCCGCCAAAAGTTTTCTAATTGGGCCCCGCAATTTCTAGGGCCGGCCCTGTAGGCGCGCATAACGATATTCATCCGCCCATGGATGAAAAAAATTAGAAGGAACTATGGTTCTCTCCCTGGTTAAAGGAGCATCAGCGGCTCACAATGAATATGACGAATACAGATACCAGATGCCAACTTATTCTGGAAAAAAGTATAGGTAGAAACTGATAGTAAATTTTTAATGACAGAACTGCTTTTCTTGAGTAACAATAATAAACTTAAAACCCAATTAAAAGGTATAGGTTTAATATTATAAAAATATTACGTCATCTCAATGTTGAAGATGCACAAACGGCAGTATAAACAGCGCATTTAAACCCTAAACGTTTCTTGGTCGTGTAGATACGCGAAAACTTCTCAGAATTCTTCGTCTTTTGCGAGTATAAACGGAAGCGTGTTGCAGTAAATTTACTATCGAAACTCGTACTTTTTAAAACTTGGTCAGAAATCTTCATGTATGACCAATATTGTGGGAAAAAGGTGCGTGTGGTACACATTTGCGATATTTTATTGAATTTCGCCACCGTAGAGATTGATCGCGATCACTAGGTATAGTTCATTTCGATAGTATCATTAGCAGCTGAAATCAGTCGAATTATAGGAAACTTTATTTAGTGGGTCAAGCTCTCCAAAAATAAGTTTCTTAATGGTTGAAATTAAAACATGTCACATGGAATGCTCAAGAAGAATAGCACTGACTCTAAACAATATTTATATATATATTTATTATTGTTTATTTCTGATTTGTTAAAACTTGGATTGTACATGACTTTGATTTTGTCTGAAAACGGTTTCATGAGAAGTATTTTTAAGTGAAAAAGTGGGGGTCAAGTTAAACAGGAACATATGCCTAATCATGTATTTTCATACAAAAAAGCAGGGGTCGACTTATACGCCGGGTCGACTTATATGCCGGAATATACGGTAAGTGAAACTGGTTCAAATAATAACCGACAAATTCTATTCACAGCTTTAGTCCAGCAAACATAGAACAAAGACTGAGTTCTTCATGGCTATATGAAGCAGCAGCAAAGACATGGTCCTATTGGCTTCCAGAATCAGCACTGGAAACTGTTCGAAAAGGTGGCTATTATTCCATTTCTCCAAAGCCAGGCCTTCGAATCATTGCCATCAATTCAAATCTCTGCTACACTCTGAACTGGTAAGTTTAATCATAAAAAGTATGATAAGCATTGTACATAATGCAATAGGAAAATTCAACCTTTACAAAAAGGATTTAAGTATTCTGATGATTATATGATAATTTCTTCCAGGAAATTTTATTATCAATTGACCCATCCTATTGTTCTTTTAACCAACCCATATTATAAAGAAAGCTTTTGTATGTAATTTTGTCATGCTCATAAAACTTTTCATGCTTGACCTGGGAGTGCACAGGTGGGCATTGCATTTTAATTTTATAAATTTCTCTAGGATGGTTAAGCCTAGGTATTTTAACCTTCACTACCTTAAATGGTTTCATCAATTATAGATCTATATTCATTAGAGATTGGTAGAATTCTGCATTAATAATGGTCTAGTAGTGACTAATGCATAAAACATAATCGAAGGCTGCACACATGGAAAAGCCCAGGAGATAGAATGAGATTCCAAATAGTTTGGAAAACAAAACAAAGACCGTGGATACTGTGACAACTCCTTCGATGCCTGGTTATCTCGGAAGATGCACAATCATAAATCAAGAACAACTTATGTTAGTTTTCGGGACCATGTTGACGGTAAGGGTTTTATTTGTATTGAATCAAGAACTGATTTACTAAATCTTAAGCATATAATTATTTCCACAAAACAGATTACAGAATGTATGACAATAAATCACTGAATCAAATGGAATACGGCAGCAATCAACTGAAATCTAACATAATTGGGTCCAAAAACAGGAAAATACAAGTAACAAATTGATCATTAACATTCAGGCACAAATAAAACTGTCCATAATCAACAATACTTAACGTCTTAGTGCTGGGCAAGTAGGATTTGTACTCAAAAAGGCGATATGACTCAGGCCTAGAAAAGGATTGCAAGGGGAGTTTCAGTGGGGAGGGGGGGACCAGCATCTGGTGATGAATCCTTTGAATATTTGGGATCCACTTCTTCACAACTCTGTGTCGGTATTTCTCCTCCGACTGCCTTGCGTCCGATGAATAACAACCAGGGAGGGGTTTCCAAAGCTGCCCTGATGAATACTGCTGCCGCCGGGAGTGGCCCACGAGTGACCCGATTGACTGGTTACCAGCTCTCTACTATCTGCCATCCACCAACTCTTAGCCTCCTACTAATTTCTTAACTTTCTCCCTTCCCGTCATGTCTCCTTCTACACTTTCGAAAGGGTTATTTTACGTCACCCGATATTCTTACGTGGGGTTACGTAAGAGATACCCCTCGGGCAACGTGACATGGGACTAAAGTGGGGGACGGTTTACACTAGGCAGGAGAAGGGAGGGGAAGAAAAGGGGATAAACAAATATGTCAACTAAAGAGTTGTTACAATACAGAATAGGAGGATATTAATGATACCTTGAATAAAGAGATTGGAAAACAAGAGAAGAAAATTGGAAAACCATGGATCACTAAGGAAATGCTAGAGGAGAAAATGGATGAGAGAAGAAAATGGAAAAACTTAACAGCGAAGAAGGTAGAGCCAACTATAGATGCATAAACAATGAGTTGAGAAGGGTAACAGAGGAAGCTAGAGAAAATTGGATAAAAGAAAAATGGAGGGAATACAACAGATGGAGAAGTTAAGACGGTATGACATGATGTATTCTAGGGGAATGGAATTAGAAGATAGGATACTAACGAAATTCGTGTTAAAGGAATTATGAATACAGATGGAAAAATAGTTGCAGAACCAAAGGATGTAGCATGGGTATGGGAAGAATACATTAAGGAACTATACAGCAAGCAGGCAGGATCGGCACAATTAGAACTGGAAGAAGAGCATAACATTGAAGATGACTTGGGACCAAGTACAGTAAACTCCCAGTTATCTGGAATGCCTGGGGAATTGGGTTTTCCGGTTAAGTGAATATACCAGTTACTTGAGAGTTTTATTGGATAGGCCTCAATAAAGCATTTGGATTCGAAAATAAGAAACAGATACAGAATTGTACATTCGTCTTGGTATTACTAACCTGTAGACAGGGTAATCTACTCACAATTGTTCTTAAATAATTCCTTGACATTCAAGGAAGTAATGAAATTCAAATATACAAGTATTCAACACGTTTAACTACAATGTTTTAATATTTACTAAGTACATTACATCAAACAGAATTTCTCGCATACCTATCGCTATTAGCTTCTCCTTTGTTCTAATAACAACTGGAGGTAAGGGTTAACATAGTCCAACCATTAGGATTTTCCGACCAAAAATATGGTTTCCTTGTCCAAGAAAGGGAGGGGAATTATCCACACCCAACACAATGTATTAGCAAAAATTCTTGAGGCAAATTGATATTAAACAATAGAGAAGTGAATAGTGACACTCAATCATGACACCATTACATACAGTGCAATTACTAAAGTTGCAAAATTTATTGGCAGCATCTTGGTAAACCAATACTTTGTCACCCGAAACGTCTAGACGTCTGATCCCATGCCTAATCTTAAAACATTTTTTAGCCATCCATTTGAAAATGCACATGGTTCACTAACCTCCATTTGTTTATAATAATCTTGGACCTTTTCAATCAACTTTGGTTCAGAAATAGGTGCTTTCTCGGAACGCTTTATAGAAAGCCATACAGAAATACCAATTGCTCAAGTTTCGGCTTACAAAGAGTGCACCAATATACAATCCCTCTAATTGTCTCAGAAGACGTAACGAATTTCAATAACTGTGATTTCTGTGCCTTAATGTCATCAATAGCAGAAGAACCTACATTGAACTTTTTCATTAAAACATTGTAGTTCTCACTTTTCTCTAAACATTTTATTATATCAAGTTTCTGGGTTAAGGTTAGCACAACCCGTTTCCTTTTATTACCTTTAGCACATATTGGAGTCTTATAGTCGGTCCATCATCGGAAGTCTGATGGCCTCGAAAACTGGGCGTGCACGAGTTAGCAGCAGCCAATAGGAGACTGTTTGTTTGGGAAGGTAGTGGGGAGGAAACCAGTCTCACTCCTGCTCTCGAAGAGATCGCATCGGACTGCGTTGCCGTTTCTATCGCCGTTTCCTTTTTATTTAGAAACTGCGTAGTATATCAGCTGAGCAAGAGCTGGCAGCGCGCACCGGTATCTGCTGTCCCGCACGAAAGTTGAGAGGGGCGATGGAAGGGGAAACGTTCGTGATTGGCTACTTGCTCTAAGTAGGCCAAGAGACTTCAGATGGGGGATCGACTATAGGAGGCATTTAAAAAGGGTGTGCGAAATATTTTATTATTAACACCAAGTCCAAGAAACATACACAGCTACGTATTGCGACTGCTGAAAATGCCAATTTTAGTGGTAACATTCTGAATCGGTTGTAAACAAAAAATTGCTGAAAGTGCCAATTTTAGAGGGAACATTCCAAACTAGAAGTAATAAAAAAGTCAAGATGCAAGAGATGCCGGTTGCTTGAGAATTCTGGTTGCATGATTGCTGGATAACGGGGAGTTAACTGTATTATGGAAAGCGAAGTAGAAAAATATGATGTGGCCAACACGACTTTCTCCATACAGAGCAATGAATATGTTTACTCTTGATGTCAGCGTTCTTAGAAATAATTATCAGCGATTACACTCGAGAATAATTTTAAAATATATACTACATATATGGAGAAAATAAAAAGTGATACTGGAACTGATTAAAGGAAAAGCAGCAATGGAATACTGGCAGACAGGGCTGGCCCAAAGTATGGGCAAGCAGAGTGGCTGCCTGGGGCACGAAAGTCTTGGGGGTGCTATACCAACCACACGCATATCTATGCATTACTTGCAAGAGAATAAATATTGGATACCAATTCATAATGAGGAACAGGCTATAATACTGATGTTATCTCTTATATTTTTCATCATCAATAATTTTTACATAGCGATGAATAAATTCACATGTACTTTGAAAATATCTCAACAAACATTTACGGAGGGTGCGCTGGAATGTCATCTCGCCATGGGGGGGCGCCTCCAAAATTCCTCGGGCTGGCAGAGATACTTACAGTCATGGGATCGGAAGGACTAAAAGTGATTACAAAACTAATTAACAAGATTTAAAAGTCGGAAGAGTGGCCTCAGGATTTCTTAGATGTAACAATGATTACTCTAAAGAATAAGCCAAAGGCAATGCAGTGTAAAGACTACAGAACGATATCCCTACTGTCCAGTGGTGGATTTGGAAACTTGCCGCCCCTTGGCCAAATTATTTTTCCGCCCCCTTAAAAAAATTCATTAAAATTGATTTAATTTATTTATTATACCAGAGGAACAATCTGTTCTTTTTCCGGGTACTTATGGTTATTATCTTGACAAGCTTACTTAGGTGGGTACCAATGGTCTTTCATGTCTTCTAAGTAATCTTCTTCGTCCTCCATAACTATGAAAATCACACTGAAAGCCCTCTTTACAGTGCTTCTTCATATACTACTATATTGACGATCTTGCAACCTGGCAAATGAATGAATATACAAATCTGACTGCCCTCAAAACCTCACTGCCCCTAGGCCATTGCCTACTTTGGCCTTATTGCAAATCCGCTAATGCTACTGACACACACTTCGAAGATCATCACAAGGGTTCTCAATAAAAGGCTTAAGAAAAAGGCCGAAGAAATGCTAGGGGAAGATCAATTCGGCTTCAGAAAAGGACGAGGATCCAGAGATGCTATCGGTGCAGTAGGAATCATATCAGAAAGGGCAATAGAGTACAGCCAAGATTGCTGCGTATGTTTCGTCAACTGGCAGAAGAGTAAATAGAGTAAATTGGGTACTGCTGATGAGGATATTGAAGGATATAGGTGTAGACTGGAAAGACAGGAGACTGATCAGGAATCTATATCTGAATCAAGTTGTAAAGGTCAGGTTGGAGAATGTGGACACCAGCAGAGTACATATCGGTAGAGGAGTAAGACAGGGCTGCTGTCTATCGCCGATTCTATTCAATATATATGGAGAGAGGCTAATGCAGGAAGCGTTAGAAGGCATGGGAGATTTCAAAATCGGAGGAAGGATTATAAGAACAGTGAAATGCACAGTGCAAGAAAGCTAGAACATAAGTATTGGAGGAAAGCCATTATAACAAGTTTCAGACTATAAATACCCTGGAAGCATTATAAAGACAGAAAAAAATGAGGACTAGAATAACGAATGCAAAAGATACTTTTAGAAGAAAGAAACTCCAAGTAATGGGGAATATAAAGGAGGATGTCTGTATGTATGGAGTATAGCTTTGTATGGGGCGAAAACATGGATGCTATGGAAAAATGATATAAAATACTTGGACAGCTTCGAAATGTGGACATGGAGAAGAATGCTGAAGATAAAATGGACAGATAAGGTGAAAAATGAGGAAGTACTACGAAGAATAGGAGAGAAGCGAACGATTATACAGACTATCAGAAAGAGGAAGGCAAACTGGATTGCGGAGAGAGTGCATGATTAAAGAAGTGCGCGATTGGATTCTAACTTTATGTATTAAGAGAACATGGTGAATAAATACAATTTGTGAAATTTGGCTTGCCCTCGTGACTTGTGAGTCGAGTTATTTGCAATCAAAGTTTGTATGATTTCCCACCCGGGCCTCTCGGTGCTCCGCAACGTTCGCCAGGGAGTCAACACGAAGGAGATGGGGCGCGCGGTGGTGGAAGAAGAGAGAAGAAGGGAGCAGGGCCATGCCTAGGGTGTTTCGCGCCCGGGTGCAAGATATCTCTGTGGCGCCCCTCCTACTAGTGAAATTTCGTGGTATGATCAAATACGACTGTTTTTCATCGATAGAGAGTGGAGACTAGCTGATGTATTTCTGTCGATGTATCACATAGCTAAATGATTGAAAAAATTAGTTGCATAGTTATCAACATAAACATATCATTTAATATCTACTTGAGGGAAAATTATAGAACTCACCGCACATATGATTATAATTCAATACTCTGTCCCGTTACCTTAATGATCAATCAAAAATTCCTATATTTTTGTCCATTAACAAGCCAAATTAGATTTGATATTTATTATGACAATAAGAAAACAAAACTTCAATCATTTATGCATTCCTACGTCAAAGTTACGACATCGTATTTTCATTTTAAGATATTTTAAAACCCAATGAAGAAGTAGATGTCAATAATTCTCATTATAGGGAGAAATTGTTTCGGTATTTGAATTTGGTACTATTTAGAAATGAATATGAACGTTAACGTAGGTGGGATAAGGGAAACCAGTTTTCGGAAAAGCTATACCAAACCCGTTTCAAACAGATTTGGGATTTCCAAGACTTGGTAAGTTGGAGAAAAAGGGTAGGCACCTTGTATTCTTCCAGGGAAAGGATTTGCGGTCAAGGTCGATGGTACATACTTTACGAAAGGATTGCCGCCTCAGCTGGAGCTCCTCACTAATGTCGGGATAGCAATTAGCAGAGTAGCGCCCCCCCTCTTGGCGAGTCCTACGGTGAACCCAGTTTCGTTCGCCACTGATGTGTGTTCTAGCGACCCTGAGTCATGCGACCGCGTATCGCAAGGGATCGGAAAAAGTTTGCATGAAAGATTTTGTGTCATTTTAGAATCTCCAACTTTCCCTTTTCACTCGGACAAAAGAGGAAACATTCCCAAGTCGAATTCCAATAATATATAGATACAGATACCTTGATGGGAAGGCGCCCCAGCAAGTTGGCTTCCGGGTGCATTGCACCCACTGCATCCCAGGTAGGCACGCCCCTGGATGGGAGAAGGTGGTCCGAATATAAGACAAGGGATAGAGACCACTCTTCTTTGGGTCAACGGTTTGTTCAGTCACTCACGCTTACGTTCACCGCTCTCAACTCTCGTTTGCCACTTTTGGTCCTTGTTATCGTTATATTTTTGTTGCTGTTGCTCCTGTTACTGTATTTCTGTTATTTTTATTATCATTATTGTTATCGTTGTTATTGCCTTCTTGTTGGATACGTGCATTTACTTTGTTCCGTTTCCACAATTTTATCGTTATGGCGATAAATCCTCGCAACGTTGTCAAATTACTGGAAAGGGAATTTGCTTCGTGGCCCGTTGCATCAACACCGACCGATACTGAGACCGAATTGGCAGAAAGGATATTATGTACGTATCTAAAAAGTGGTTGTTTCATCAATTGATCATCTTTAACGTGCTTTAATGTGTTTTTTAATTAAAAAATGATCCGATTTCCATTTCAGTGACCTTGAAGTCGTGTGGAAGGGAATGATTATGCATATGAAGTTGAAGAGGATTTGATTTTCCATGATGACGATGGAAGTTGTGGAGGATGAAGATGAAAGCAACGGGTCTAACGGAGACGAAGAAGATATTTCCCCTACTTCTCCTTCTTCACCTTCTTCTTCCACTTCCTACTATATAGCAGTCGCCAATGAAAAAACCTACACGAGGACCATCGATCGATCACAAAAGGAAATGGCTGTCGATTTCTGGAGGGACCGTTGAAACTGGAAACAGTTCGACACAACTTCCGGTTCATAAGAAGCACAATGCAGCTACATCGTTATGAAAAACAAATAATTGAAGCTGGATCTATGAAGGAGAAGTTTAAATCTATTAGAGCGGGCCTTCTTCCACGATTCAAGACAGCAAAAGAGGATCACCTCGTCATTCACGACGAAGACCTGTGTAGGTGGGCGCTAGATGAAAATAAAAGACTAAAACCATCTACAGCTAACTTTAAGGCATCAGCTACTTGGTTATGTAGGTGGAAGAAAGCAAACAGAATTGTTTCTCGAAAGGTGACGAAAGTGATTTCGAAAAAATTTTCCTCGGAGCAAAAAGCGGATATTGAAAAGGCCCAAAAATTTGTAGAGGAAATAAAAAGCGTGATAGAAAAAAGTGCATCCCAGGTAGTGAATACAGATCAGAGTGGTTTTAAAAAGGAAAATCCATTCCGGCCGCACTTTGGAATTCCGCGGGAAGAAAACCGTGGAAGTGGTCGCCCATTCATTATATGCTACAACGCATTCATACATGATTCAGCCTGTAATAACCATTAAAGGTGAGCGACTCTCCACTCTTTTTATCTGCCTACAGGAAAAAGATGGCAAATATCCAAAAACAGTGAATTTGTTTAAAGCTCAAAACATTTATAGTGTCGCATCAACTTCCAGTTTGTTGACAAAATATCTTCTAATGGAGGAATATTTCAAAAATGTTTTTTTTTCGTAACGTGAAAAATAATTGCATACTTTTAGTGGACTCCTGGGGACCTATCAAGGATAACGAAGCAATCACAGGTGTGAAACCCGATAATAAAACACTGGACATAAAGCCCAAAGACAACCGGATTTATACAACCATTAGATGTGTACTTTTTCAGAATGTGGAAGGATTTTGTAAGAAAAGTTTCAGATCGAGTACTTTTGGATAGGTTGGATGTTGATCTTTTTCAAAGAAATAATATTTTTTAAATACAATCCCTCACGCATTACCAGTTTTCTGCTCCAAAATTTTTAAAAAATATTCAGTATGCATGGTTCAAGGCTGGTTATATTGATGAGAGACCCGAATCACACCTAACTCCCGTGCAATATTGTTTTAATATTGAAATTTACTAAGAGGACTCAAAATGTGGAAGAAGAAAGTGTGGAAAGATGTGGTGATTCAACTTTTATAAGGTGCGCATATTGTGATCTGCCTCTCTGTTTTTTGCATTTTTTCATAAATTACCATGTTTGTGTTTGAAATGTTTATTTATAATAATATTGACTTTTAACTATTTTGTTTTGCTTTATTTTCATCATTCTCTTGATTTTATGCTTGCCGAATAAAAGACCATTTTAACGGGTGATTATCTTTCATTGAATATGGTTTGTTTTATTTTTATTATCAATACATAAGGGTTTATAAGGATAGCAGTTCGGAAAAGCATATGCGGATCTTATCGGTCCGAAGCGGTCTCTCTTCTCCCACCACCGCGTGCCCCGTCTCCTTCGTGTTGACTCCCTGGCGAGCGCTGCGGAGCACCGAGAGGCCCGGGTGGTAAATCATTCAAACTTTGATTGCAAATTACTCGGCTCACAGGTCACGAGGGCAAGCCAAATTTCACAAATTTATATTTATTCACCATGTACTCTTAATACATAAAGTTAGAATCCAATCGTGCGGTAACAATACTGAAAGGTCCCTGTGAGTTTAATTATGACTAAAAATCGCCAGAAATTCCATGTCGAAACTGACTTACGATTGAGGTTTTCTTCAATAGAGTTAACGACTGACTCTTTATGTCATGAGAAACAGGCTCATTCATGTCAATAAGTGTTATTTATTATATGTAAACTCGTTCATTTTTAAATGTCTATTTTTGTAATACTTGTCATATTATTTTATAAGAGGGTACTTCAATTGATTGATTGACTTCTAAGGGCTATGAGGCCAAAAATGTTTGGGAAACCCTGTCTTAGTGCAAATTAATTTTCTCATAAATTTTGACAGCGAGGACAGTGTCACTAATGACAATTTCAATGGTTAATATTTTGCACGATAATTTAACCTTAGTAATAGGATGAGCAAGTTTATAAATAACTTAAATTTACAACTCTAAATATATCTCAATGAATAAATGACCTTTTTCATATTGGGTCCGTAAATGACGCTCCCTAACAAGACACTTTTATTAAAACACATGTTACTTGGGGGATTCCTGTATGTGTTAAATAAATTATCTATTTATGTTATTTATTGTTATAATTTCCAATTTGCACCATGACGCTTATAATTATAATAATAATGATATGTCAGGATCTATGCTTGATGTGTTGTATTGTAATTATTGTACAATCTATGAATAGCATATTGCATTGTTTCGTCAAAATATATCAATGGTCAGTCCAAATTGTGAATCTCATGCAATCTTGATATATTTTTAACGAGTCAAAAATATGGACATGAATATTTCAAAGTAATTCCTTTAGGTTCCCTTATTTTCAATTTAATTAGATTTTAGTTAGTGTAATTCTCACAATATTTTCTGCTACCATTATGTCCTTGAAGCTGTTTAAATAAAATAAAATATTGGAACAAAATATTCCTAGACTCGTTTTACCAATCAGTAGTAAACATTTTTGAAATAAACTGGTCCTAAGACAATTTGTGATTAACAAAATAATGTTGAGACTAACAACTCTACAACTTATTCATGCAATCTCCAATTCCAATTTATTAGACAAAATATCACTATTGTGATTGAATAATGCAGAAAAAACTGATTAAAATCTCTAAATACAAAATGCTATCACCATAATCATTATGCAATTAAGTTTAATATGGATGTCGACAGGTGGCAAGTGTATGAGCATGTGGATCCATCTGGGATGCTCAAATGGATGATAGCAGAATTATCTGATGCAGAGGCCAAAGGTCAGAAAGTTCACATCCTTGGCCATTTACCACCAGGCTATGTGGATTGTTGGTCCACTTGGAGCAGAGAATTTATGCGCATAATCAACAGGTAGGTGCCACCAAAAGTCTACTCATTTAGGATAATTAAAAAGGGGCTGCGGAGACTACAGCGAAATCGATGTTTAAAAAGCTAGTATCTCCTTAACCATAAAAAAAGCAAATACTTACAAGGAGAGGCACCCAAGTGTAAGTGGCGGATCACGACCAAACTTCACAGGATGAAAGAAAACGAAAAATAATTAGACACGTATTTTCGGAAAGGCGTCTAACGAGCCCACGTTTTCGAGATATTTACAATTGAAAATTGAAAAACAAGTGGCACGGGATGCTCCAAGCTGCGGATAGTGGCGCATGTGGGCACCAATGACGCGCAGGATCGGGGTTCTGAGGAGATATTGGATTCCTTCAGGGATCTATGCTCCGAAGTACACCGACTTCGGCGGGTCATGGGGATCGACATGCGTCTGACCGTATGCAGCATGGTCCCGCGGACCGACCGGGGTTCGACGGTTTGGAGTCGAGTGATCGGCTTGAACCGGAGACTCTGGAAGTTCTGTGGGGGCATGGGAGTAGATTTCGTGGACCTCGGGCCGGTTCTCGAATCGTGCAAGGTACCCCTTAACCGCTCGGGAGTTCACTATACCGCCGAGGCAGCACAGAGGGTAGGTGGTAGGATATACGAGCATAGTAGAGTTTTTTTAGATTAGAGAGTAGGTTAGTGAGCAGGTCATATACGGGGAAATTAAAGACTTGCGCTAATTATCATAATAAATTTATTAACTCTGACCGTAGATCAATATGTAGGTCGGCTTTAGGGCACAATAAACCATGCGATAATAATACTATCAGTAATAAAGCCGCTATTGGAAATGAGGGATGCACCCTCCAAATCTCTGAAATAATTCCGAAGCGACACATAAGTGACACTCTAAAAATTTTAACTCTAAATTGCCGGAGTATCAGGAATAAGGCTGCGGAACTTCAGAATTTACTAGAACAAACAGAGGCAGATATAGTAATAGGCACAGAGAGTTGGCTAACCTCGGATATTCACAACCGTGAAATTTTCCCCTTACGATATACTATTCACAGACGAGATAGGACAAATAGGAGCGGTGGAGGGGTGTTTATAGCAGTGAATAATACAGTAATAAGTTCTCCGGTCAAGTTTGCTGTAAACAATATTGAAAGCACTTGGTGTACTATAAACAGTGAAGGTTTGGGAAACATTCATGTATGTGCATATTATAGGCCGCCAGCTTCAAACGCAGAAGAAATATACGATCTAGAGGCTCAAATAAATTCACTAATGAAGAAGAATAGTAAAAGCATTATCATAGTAGGAGGAGACTTCAATCTACCCTCGATAAATTGGCAGAGTTGTAGCTTCATACCATCCGGTAGGAATCGCGAGTCATGCGAAGTGCTAATAGACATATTCAATAAACATTCCCTCATCCAGGTAGTCAAAAAACCTACGAGAGCGAACAATATATTAGACTTACTAGCAGTTAACATCCCCGAGCGTGTTTCCGAAGTAACTGTTGAAGAAGGAATCAGTGATCACCAATCAGTTCGAGTACTTTTGGATATAACTGTCGCAAAATATCGCAAGCCTAAGCGGAAAGTGTACATGTATAAAAATGCCAACTTTGAGGATTTCAAAGAGAAACTCATCAAGGATTACGGCGATTTCAGCAAATCGACAAGCACAAAAAACGTTGAGGAAACTTGGAAAGCATTTCTATCAGAAATTAGAATTGGTATTAATACGTATATACCAAGTAAATTTATTAGCGATAATGGGGAACCAAGGTGGTATAATCGGCAGGTTAGATGCGCCCTCAGACACCAAAGAAAGCTTCACTCGAAATTTAAACGCATCAATAACTGTAAGTCACCGGAGGAAGTAATTTCAATTTCACTAAGTACAGAGATTGTCGGACTAAGACCAAAAAGGTTATGCGCAAAGCACTAACAGACTTCAAGAAAAAGACTCTTAGTGAACATCTAAGTGAAAATCCCAAATGCTTTTGGTCATATGTTAGAGAAGTTCAAGGTCGACGCCCAACCGTAGCCCCGTTAATAAACGACCAAGGAGAGGTAGTTAGCGATAGCACAGATAAAGGAAATTTGTTAAACTTATTTTTTCAGAGCGTATTTACTACCGAAGACGTGAGAGCGAAGGTCGTGGCGCCCGAACCAGGCAAGGAAAATATGAACGATATAGTCATATTAGCGAAAGGGATAGCTCAACAGCTTAAAAATATCAAGTCAAATAAATCTCCGGGTCCAGAAGAGATACCAGCTAGAGTATTCAAAGAGTTAGCACTGGAAATAGCACCTTATCTCGAAATAGTTTTCAATAAGTCACTTAGTCATGGCGTTGTACCTAAGGAATGGAAATTAGCCTTTATAACGCCGTTACACAAAGGTGGGAAAAAAGACGACAAAGAAAATTACAGGCCAATTTCGCTTACCTCCCTATCTTGCAAGGTTCTCGAGCACATTATCGCTAGCTCCGTGATGGACTTCTTAGATAGTCAGAACTTGCTAAGTAAATATCAGCATGGCTTCAGGAAGACGAGATCTTGTGAAACACAGCTTGCTCTGTTCGTTCACGATATACTAAGATCAGGAGACCGTAAGACTCAGTTAGATGCTGTTTTCCTCGACTTCAAGAAGGCTTTCGATAAAGTCCCGCACAGTAAGTTAGTGAAGAAATTAAATGACTGTGGAATAAATCGAAAGATAATCGAGTGGATCAGGGACTTTCTTAATGAGCGTGAACAAATAGTAGTTATAGATGGATTTAAATCAGATTCAGTCAGCGTAGCCTCAGGCGTTCCACAGGGAAGTGTAATCGGCCCCCTACTATTCCTTTTATACATAAACGACTTAGATAAGGTTATTAAAAGTAAAATCAAGTTATTCGCGGATGATACAGTAGTTTACAGAGAGATTAACAGTCCTAATGATCAATTATTACTTTCTGACGACTTAAATGCAATTCTCGAGTGGTGTAAAGAGTGGCAGTTAGAATTGAACTTAGGAAAGTGTTCCTTTATGAGATTCTGGGGAAACAAAAACATTGACACGACAAATTACACTGTTGAAGGCGTCCAGCTAAAACTAGCCGATTCCGTCAAATACTTAGGCGTTACTTTAACAAGCAACCTCTCGTGGGATATGCACATACGAAATATATGCGGGAAGGCTAAACAGAAACTAGGATTCATCAAACGCATAGTAGGTAAAAGTGAGGAAAAAGTCAAAGAGACATGTTACTTCTCGTTAGTAAGACCGCTATTAGAGTACGCGTCGAGCATATGGGATCCGTACGTGAAAGGATCAATCTCAGAGTTAGAAAGAGTGCAGCGAAAAGCCGCTAGATTCGTCAAAAATTGTTACGATAGAAACAATAGTGTTACAGCCTTGATACAGGACTTAGGATGGGAATCACTAGCTGAGCGCCGATCACGCTCTAGGTTAAAACTTCTCGAAAGATTTAGAACGCATATATTCTCCAGCGATGTCGAAGAAATAATAAGAGCGCCAACTTATATTGGTAGAACGGACCATCCTCGTAAAATAAGAGAGATAGCCTGTAGGACTGAGAGGTATAAAGGCTCGTTTTTCCCTAGAACGATAGCTGAGCAGAACAGAAGTTACGAAAGGAAATCAGCCGACGTAGAATGATACTATACATTATTATGCGCTTTACCTTGGTGCTATTGCACCCCCTGCCACACACCATTGCGGTGGCTTGCAGGGTGAACTATAGATAGATAGATAGATAAATATATACAACATTTTCTACGCACATCCTCCTCAATATTTCCACTGTAGAGTTGCATAGTTTACGTGCCGAATAAGGAGCACTTTATGCCACGTTCCCACGGTTTCTCGAGTCCTTTCGGTGCGTCCTGGCGCTGGGCCCTACCGCCGGGTGGGGTATATTTATCAAGTATCTATATAATCCGAGTATGTCGTAAAAAGTGCATTGGAATGGATTTAAAATTAAAATACTGGCCTGAAAAAAGAAAGAAAATTATTAATGATGTAATTTGGACAACTTACATAAAACTAAAGTCATAAAACATTGATTGGAGAAGAAAAAAATCGACGATGTCGAGGATCGAACCCGCGACACAATTTCCGTATCCCGACACTTTATCACTAGGCTACCGGCACCTGTTGTTAGGTCGTCGCTCGTCATGGTATTAGAGGAAAAGCCACTTGTTTTTCAATTTTCAATTGCAAATATCTCGAAAACGCGGGTTCGTTAGACACCTTTCCGAAAATACGTGTCTAATTATTTTTCGTTTTCTTTCATCCTGTGAAGTTTGGTCGTGATCCGCCACTTACACTTGGGTGCCTCTCCTTGTTAGAGACAACACAGGAGGCAAAGTGTAGCATTTAACTTAATATTTAGAGATTTGCAATTGTGTACTTGAGTGCATGTGTTTCTGTATGACTGGTCCCTGTCATTGTCGAAAGACACACAAACCTGCAGACATCGTGTGTATGATACCAGGAATTATTTCTCATAAATCTGATACAGTGAAATCTTGTTACAATGTATTTCAAAGTAGAATACTTTTATACTTAATACTGAAGTACTTTATCTCCTTTTAAATAATACCCTTATTCTGTAACCGTGTCACGCTATACATAGTTAGATGGGAGAAAAGGAAAACCGTCCATAACTAAAAACTTTTCAATCTTTTTCAATAAAACTTTCAGGAATCACTTGGCTCATCAACTTTTCAATTTGAAACTGCTCGCCGTGCACATAGCAGTCCTGGGTTTGATTCCTGGAGCATATCTTTTCTCCATTTGAATAACATGGGCAGATCTGAAACAAAACGAGCAAGCTTTTTTTCTATTGCATTTTAAAGTATCTTAAAAATGAGATATCGATGCAGGATTTACAAAATTATGCTGAGAAAACTTCGGAAATAAATTTCTATATCGTAGAAATTCAATTCCTATTCAAAAAAATCCAAAAATTACTTTTTAACGACTATTTTTCATGATTTTTATGCATTTATGCTATTCATCACCATAACAACTGAAATTGTTAAAGTCTATTGTTGGTTCAAGCATAATGCATAAGAAATGTATAAAAGTTTTGAAAAAATCGTATTAAAACAATTTTTGGAGATTTTTGGATGATATTTGAATTTCTACGATATGGCAATTAATCTTTATAGTTTTCTCCGAATGACTGCACAATTTTTGCATCAAAATGCATTTTTGAGATATTTTAAAATTTTAACGAAATAAAACCTGCAGTCAAAAAGTCAATTTATACAGTTGAACTCATGAGAAAAAGAAACTATCCCCTGGATTCGAAAGGAAATACCCATATGTTCGAGAAATCAACAATGCCAAAGCATACTTCCATCAGTGCTGCCAATATATGGGCTTAACATATTTTAAAAGCTAAGCATGTATAATCACAGATATTATCTATCTATATAAATAAAATTGAAATCAAGATCACGTCTGTCTTTTGAGATTTACAAGTTTTTGGTGCTTTGCTTATTCATTTCTCATCACCACAAGATGATTGGCATGGTTTTTACGTTTCGTGTCTGTCTGTCCTTCTGTTTGTTATCGATGGATGTCAAAACGGCTGAACGGAAATTTATGAAACTTTGTATGTAAGTTACAATGGGCCTAACTTAGAATATAGGATATACCTCACATCAACTACCCTTTTTTCAGGAGAGATTTTGGGAAGGGCCAAACGCTATAATTGTCAATATATCGCGTACCATAAACTTTAGCGCAAAAATGCTCTGATAAAATATTGCTGGAAATAAAGTTTAGAATATTTCATGTCCTACGCAATTTTGTTGTAGAACCCATATTTTCTGAGATATTTCCGAAAAACTGATAAAGGTAAGTGGCTTACCACGACGCTACTGTCTAGGTCTCTTTGCCTTGGTGACTTTCTGCATGAGTCAGATTCAGTTATGTCCACAAAGTTGTTCATGGATTATTTTGGTTGGATTAAAAGTTACTTTGTTCTGAGTAGGTAATCTTATAAATACTTTACTGTGTATGTGCGTATGTATGTTCTTTATACGTTTTTACACTGTTGAAGCTATCGAACTCAAAAGTTTCATGGGTCACCTTATGGACCAAAGGAAGAACTTGGTATAGGTTTGCAGACCGTGGGGTCTCTTATACCCCATGGGGTCAACAAAATATTATTTCCATAAGAATGTATGGGAAATAGTGTGGAGAAATCCCAAAATGTCATGCAGCCCTTCACTGATGTGGATATAAATACACTTAATATTAACTTACGATCATGGGAAATGGATTATATTACGCACGAAAGACTGAATATTTTAATTCTGTTAATGTTTTGTCATATTACATGCTAAATCACTCAAAATTTTCCTTTAAGCACAAAATTTATTGGTTTAGATGACCATTTTCCAGGCGGCAACAAAGCTAAATTTCTTAATTGTTGTCCTCTTCAAAGGGAGAGATATACACGTAAAGATTAATGCAAGGAAAATCCATGCCGTAGCGTGCCGTAAAGGAAGAATAGCTAACGCCTAGGTAAAGGGTACAAATGGATTCATGCCTAAATATAATTTATGAATACTTTTAAAGTGAGTCAAATGATTTTTAAGGAATATTGGAACATTGTTATCTTTTACCATTAACATTGAAACATTTATAGCAACATAAATCTATACATCTACTTACATTTGTTCGGCAACCAAGATGTTGTTTGTTTACATCTTGGCTAATAGTATTGACATAATCACATAATTTTATTGCTGCCTTAAAGGCTTCGGTGCATCTATCCATGTGAATATTAAATAAGACGTTAATGCGTAATTATACTAATGGCACAACTTTACAATACATTGCATAAAATAGTAAATGTTAATGTAAACATCACTTGCATAATTAAGGAATGGGGAACGTTTGCCCCGAGCAATAAAAATCATTTGCCACTTAAAAGAAAACTCTTTCCCGAGCGAAGCCAGGCGTTTCAGCTAGTATTATATAAAATCAATTCTGAACAACGATAGCCATAAATTACAACGTATTATTTATGGTTATCCTTTGATTAACACAGTTCATAATCATGGAAAGTAATGAAACTCAAGATGAAATGAAAAGAAGACTTAACAGAGGAGCACAAACTCGCTGAAGATCTCGAATTTGGAAATATTGCTGAAGTTGGGAGAAGAGAAACGGAACCAAATAGAAAATAAAATGAAGTAAAAAAACATTTTTAGTATATACTCAAAGGTAGAAAATAATTTTTTCCTGGACAAAAAATATTATTCAAAATTTTGTATGCTTTGTAAAAGTCGGTGGCATTAATATGAGTATATGTTAAGTAAGTAGCCAACAAGAAGAACTATTTTATGAGAAAGATGAAATAACATAAGAATTATAAGAGTGAAAAAGCCACCCACTTTTACGAAGCATACAAATTTTTTAATAATATTTTTTGTCCAGGAAAAAATTATTCTCTGAATTTCAGTGCAGTTTTAAGTAAAAGTCTGTATATACTAAAGATGTTTTTTACTTAATTTTATTTTTATCTTTTACGTCTTATAACTGTTATCATAATGCATTTTTTTTACATGCACGAGAAATAATTATGAAATATAGAATATAATACATTTGGAATAATTGTTGCAATGCAGGACAAATGGGTATCGAAACATTTACCTGTTTTATCTGACTGATGAACTTTTCACAGAATAATATTCTTGATTTAACGAAACTTCATACGACATGAGAGTGTGGAACTCAAAATTATGTTATCATACCGAAATTTCCGAAGTGAGAACTATTACAACTTAAACTTAAAACAGTTGCGTATATTCTTCCACAAAAGAGAATGAATAACTATATTCAATATAATAATTTATGAATGTTGTTTACTTTGGTTGCTATGAAAATAATTTCCCTCGCCTTCCTCCTCTCCCTCATATTAAAAGCATTCAAAGCAGGGCTTTGGAGCCGAGGTCCTGGAGCTTGGCTTTGGCTCCAGCTCCGGCTCCAGTTAATTTCTTAGCTACGGCTCTGGCCAAACTTTTAAGTTTCAATTAATAACTAGCTGAGCCTGCGCAAAATTTGCGCATTTAATTTTAAAGTGACTCATAAAAAAATTAATGTTTGTAAAATAAGTTGATGTTAATAATTCATATTTTACTCTAGCAATGAATTTACAGAGTATAATATACTTAGATATTTGACTCCCAATGTAAGGTTTGCGTGTCAGAATCTCACTGAGGGAAAGGCAGTGTGCACATATTAAAAAAAAATGTTATCCGTAGGTAATCAGAAATCTGTATTTTATAAGTATGGTAGAGAGTAAATTGATGTGGCACAGTAATTAAATTCAAATGATTAGTGATCGGAAGATTCTCACGTGACAGGCATAAACTGTAGTGATGTGAAATGAGGAAACAGAAGAATAGAACTGCTAAGACCGGGAGTCAAACTGGGTCTTTCCGAACCAAAACCACTAAATGCATACAATGTATGTGTGGTTATTGCTCAATTAATATATTAAAAACATTAAGAAGTCTGAGAAGTAATTATGGTAGTAATACTTGTTCTAAATCTCCATTTTTTATATTTAATTCTATTAATGACAAAAATTTTTGTCACAACATTTTTTGATAACAGTTCTTAATCTTAATTATTTACCTTGAAGTATATTAGACATCTTAATTGTAACACAACATTTTACAATAATAGTAGTTATTCTTAATGATATACATTTATAACAATAAAACTTTAATTAAAGCAAAAATGTAGCGTATAATGATCTTACTAACTTAAGGATTCCATTTTTACGTCAATATGACGTTTAATCGATGGTAATTGAATCAGAGGCAACAATTAAGGTCGACTTGGCAACGTCCCGAAGGAGAACAAAAAATCGGCAAACTTTCGAAAACAATTGTGTATTTCCGAAAATTTCGACTGCATAGGGTATAAAAATTGCAAGAATAAGATAATTTAGAGTTTTAGCTGTCGAATAAATCAAAAACGGAGAAAATCGGTCCATATTTACGTATTTTAACGAATGAAGAAAAAAAACCTTGCACTCTGAAAACTCGAAAATGCCGTGTAAACTTATTTGGAACATATAATTATCTTCTGGAATCGAACCCGGGACTTTAGGAAATTGATAATAGTTTTCTAGGGATCTCCTGGCCTGTAGAAACAAAATGCAGTTTACTGCAAATCTCTACGGTAAATGGTTTTCGAGATGGACAGACGGACGGACACTTCAGAAATTATATATAGGATTTTTCATTTTAATATGACTCTATTTTTTTTGAGCAGTTTTCAGGTTTATTCATCATAAAATATTAAATGGTGTTCAGATTTTAAAATCAAAGCTCAGTTTTATTTCTTAATGAACTTCATTTTCATCATTTACAACAAAACTAATAACAAATATGAATCGGATCAAGTGTTACATACAAATATAAAATTACTAAAATTCTCTCAGTAGTAAGATAAAATACAAATACTTTGGATAAGTTTATTTTATTTTGATGTCCCTTACAATTAGCAAAAATCAATGAATTAAAATTTTAAAACTCTTGATTCAAACGTAGGAAGAGAATAGCTTCCAATATAGCATGTTTCATTGATGATCTAAGGTCACTACAAATGAACTTTAGGGATGAAAATAATCACTCAACACTAGCTTGTGAAACAGGCAAATTTGATACAACCCTGCATGCCTCCTGAATCCGATTAGGGTACATTTCAATTCCCTCAAAAACAGATTTTACTTTAACCGCCCCAATTCTTCAATGGCCTTGCAATCATCTTCAAAATGTTGTTCAAAATTTCCTCTTTCTGACTTCAACACTAAATTTATATGACGTCTTCTTTCCTTCTGATCAAGCTCTCTTTCAAAATCATCCTCCTCACTACTGCTGCTTGGACTTTTGACTAGAGGTTGTTCCACTTCTGTATGCTCTTTTGGCATTTCAGCCATTTTTAGGGTATTTTCTGTCTCCTGTTTCAAAATTAGTTTTGCAACAGCCTCTAACATCTTCTGCAAGTACATGTTGCCTAGGAGTCAACAAAATGCAGTACTGGGCATTGGCATAATTTGCAGCTAGGAAATTATCAATTTCAAGCAATTTTTCTTCCCTTTTCTGCATTGATTTTTTTCATATAGCCTTCCCTCATCAAGGCACACTTTCTTGAGTGATATACTCTTTGTTGGTGTGACGGAATATGGTCTGGGAGGAGATGAATATTTTTTTCTTCCCAGATAAGTTTACATGCCGATAGCCCTTGTTAAGACTTCAGTATTCACACCACAATACACCAAGCTTGTGATACCCACGGATTCTCTGTGTTTAACGTACCTATTGAAATTGTGGATTGTATTTTTACCTCAAAAGAAGAAATTTCATTCGTGCCTTAGCAAGTCTGGAAGCAAGTTTAAAAGCGTGTGAGACCTTTACATGATCGCGACTCTTCTGAGTGGCTACTAGCAAGGCTGGAAGTTTGGCACGGTCCGAAACCTTTTTCGTAATTCGAAGTTGGAAAATTATCATATCACAATTCCATATCGTAACTCAATTTTTTTCGTATCATACCATAGTTTCGTACGTTGGGGGCCCCAATAAATAAAGATGACATATATATTGTAAATATAAAAAGAACAACCACCCCAGGAAGGTCAGTTTGACAAGAATGCTTAATTTAATTTTTTATTTTGTAATTATTTCGTTGGGATGATGAAATTAGCGGGAGAAAAATGTCTCAATCTGAGAAGATTTTTAAAAAATGGTGGTCAGAGCCGGAGTGGGGAAAATTATGTAACAATTTAGAGCTCCGACTCCGGCTCCAGCTTCAGCAAAAAAAAAGCAGCTCCAGCTCCAAAGCCCTGATTCAAAGTACATTTATACCCATAAGGATTGAAATAACAATATGATATCGACGTCTAACAATGTAATTGGTAGGCAAGGCAACTTCCCGTTAAAATGGCAAGATTTCCTCAAACTGTGTGAATTAAATGTTTAAATTGAGCGATTTTGAACTGTAGGCAGTAAAAGATGAACAGAATAAGAAACTTTATAATGTTTTCTTCATAATGATTCATATCTGAAGGTTGTAAGTCAATTCTTTCAAATTTTAATCTAAAAAAGAAAAAGTCTGCACGTCAAGAAGTTGATTTTTACATGTTACCTTATTAAAATGTCTTCCTTGGAGTCGAACCCAGGACTTTTTTTGAGATTTCTTTCGTCATCACCTTGAAATATGTGAATCAAGCATCCCTGCTAAATTTAGAGTTTCTATCTTGATTCTTTCTCGAGTTACTCGAATTTTTATAGCGAGTGAGTGTTGATGTGTGACAAATGAATAAATCTATCTGTCTCTCTACACTAATAAAAATGCTACGGCGATCGTCTTGTCAGACGCTTGGCCTTGAAAACAGCATACGTCACTCCACGCACACCTTTCCCGCCTAGACCGATATTTGCTAGTTCTTGAAACCCAACCCAACCACAGTCTTTCTGAAGCTTCGCGGAAGCGAAGTTGTCTGCAAGATCAAACGGAAGATACTGTTCAGTGAGGAAATGACGGGCATTCGACGAGGCGAGATCGTGGCCATACCCCGCATCAAACTGTCGACGACAACGAACTGCCGTTCGTCCAGCACAGGACGCAGTTCCCCGTATGGCAAGTGGCGGATTTATAGTGGGCCCTACATGCTCAAGCAACCAGGTGCAGGCCAGTTTGCGCAGTTAATCAGCGATATTTTCCCACCCCCTACATTACTCAGTCAACGCATGCAGTTACACTGCTGTTATCATAGCATTGTGCAGTGAATACCACAATATTGCGATGGCTGATTTGCGTAGTTTTTCGAAAGACTTCCTAATGGAATTTATAAAGATTTCAAATCTCAGCCATGCCCTTGGAAGGTGAAACATTTTTATTAGTATATAGAGATTATAAAGTTTTAACTTATTTAGTGTCATATTAATTAAAGTTTAGGTCTTTGAGGTTCATTTTAAATGTATATTTAAGGTTCAATATTTCAGTCTTAAGAAAAGAGAACACGATTTTTAAATTTAATTAATTTAACAAGAGTGAAATGATGGAAATTTAACTTATATGCGTGTGTGCATAATATTGATCACAAATGTGAAGATTGAGGAGAAAAATTCTGAACTTGACCGGGACACGAACCCAGCAAGTTGGAGACCCAGGTTTGATCAATTTCAGAATGTTTCTCTTTCTCAATCTTCTTAATTAATTTAATTTAAAAATTGACACACGAAATTTTTTCACTGTGAAAAAAAACCTCTGGATATCAAGCACCAACACTAGAAAAAATTTTCATTAGTAAATTACCAGCCAAGGTCCTGGAAACCTTTAATATGATGAGAACATATATTATTCTTAATAAACATGTATTGTTGACTAATGCTTCCAAAACATTATACAACGTACCTTTTTGAAAATCCCTTCACAGATACTTTTAAAACCTCTGTTATCTGAACCATGTTAGACACTGAAGGGCTAATACTAATAATACTAAACAAAATTTCGCGTTAATCTAATTAAAAGTATCAAACCATTTGAAGCCTTTAATAGATTGATGCGAAGTTATATTCTATGTAATTGGGTTGTAATTCAATGCAGTTACACTCACAATTACATATACATATGTTAATTAATTGAGACTAATGAAGTGCATGGGGATTTTCGTATTTATGCAAACCCTCATTATTTGCCTTATTAAATAAAAAAGAGGGCATTTCCACTAAAATTGAAAAAAGATACCGGACATGGACATTTCACCTAAAAAAGAGGACTTGTTCGGTTAAAAGAGGACGTATGGTAACCCTAGCTATATGGCGATAAAAAATTTGAGAGGAGGGGGTGCTTAATTAAAGAATTATGTATTTTCTCATAAGTTTACACATAATTTTCAATTTTTCACTGTGCAAGATTTTCTTCCTGCATTCATCGAAATAGGTAAATGCGAAGCGATTTTCTTAATTTTTGATTTATTCAATGGTTAAAACTGTGTACTACTATCTTATTCTTGTGATGTTTACATCTTACACGGTTGAAGTTTTAGATTCACTAAATCCGTTGAAATTCAACAGGCACTTCTGCTAGTAAATAAATAAATAAGAAGGGAAGTTAAGTAAAAGTGTGTAGAAAAGACTGAACGATCAGAACAAATGAAAATCGAAGTATAGAGCTAATGAGTCACCAGAAGCAAAAGTAAATCAATTGACAAGCAACAGATTTATAGATACATGAAAACGAGCACATGAAAGTTGATCACAATCTGAATAGCGATTATTGTAGATTAGGTCATTTGTATTTATTTATGGAAATTCATATAGAATTATTTACTGTTTTTAACATATAAATATTCATTAAGATATATCTTTACCAAACAACTTTTATATGTCCATGACTATTATTACTTTCTGGAACGTTCGATTATGCGAATTTTATATTTATTTTTTACTTTTTAGTGCACTTAAAAGTCCGTGTCATTAAATTTTATTTTATTTTAACGTGATAGAGGAAAGTGCCCGAATACTGGATACTTTTTTTCCAAATTAATTTTTAAATACTTTCTTTCAGGATTTAGTGCATAAAAATGAATATCCATATACCTCAAATATATATATATATATATATATAATGGAATAATAACCAAATTTTCAATTACCGTCATAAATTTTTGAAAAATCACTAAAAATTACAAAACATTATTTCTCCTGAGTCTTCTAAAAGGGTTCCAAATATCGGATAGTGTGTGTTCCTAATATCGGACAGGAAAATTCTATGCAAAAATGAAAATAAACTTCTATTTAACCAATTCTTCATATACCGTATTCACCTGAATCTAAGACGACCTTTTTTTCCAAATTTTCAGCTGTAAATATCAAGAGTCGTCTTACATTCGAATACGAAGTATATTTAAGCATTTAATCAATGGTTTTTACAACAAATGGTATATTAGAGTAAACAATTCACAACAGCAAATTCAAGTACGTACATAAAGAAGTGAAATAAACAAATAGTAATAACAATAAGAAAAACATTACCGGAATAATAATTATTTAGACTAATAATCATCGTCGACGATCATAACACAGACGACGTACTTTCATCTTGCACGTAATGGCAACCGCAATGTCAAAACAAATGAGAGCGGAAATCATTGGGATTCCCCTTTCAAACGACGCACCGCGATTCACTAAGTGTGACAGTCATTTTGAGTTGTGCATTCTTGATTTAAATGCACAACCCTTAAGTTAAAATGACAGATCATGTTGAAGTACGTGGCACGAGTGCAAAGGGAAAGTTAACAAAGGAATTAGACGGAGCTAAGATACAAATTTTAAGCTGATCGTGATAAATTACGCCGAAAAAACTAATAACTGTGATGCGAGTAGAAAGTTCGGTGTATCTGAGGCAAATGTGCGTCGATGGAAACTCTCAAAACAGGAACTAGAAAAAGCCAAAGCCACAAGGAAGTCGCTCAGTGGTCCAAAATTAGGCCGATTTCATGGCATTGAAGAAGTAGTCAAGTTTGTGCACACCATGAGGAAGAACGGTATGCCTGTTTCGACTGAAAGTATTATACTTAAAGCTAATGAAATTACTAGAGGACTTAATATATCATTGCAAGAATTCAAGGCCAGCAGAGGTTGGTGCGTGAGAATGATGCGACGAAATAATTTTTCTTTACGGCGACCAACTTCGCTGTGTCAGAAATTGTCAGAAGACTATGTTGAAAAACTTCTCGCTTACCAGAAATACGTAATTGGACTTAGAAAAACCAATAATTACCTTTTGAGCCAAATAGGAAATGCCGATGAAACTCCGGTTTTCTTCTACATGCCATCTAATTATACTGTGAACGAAAAAGGTGCGAAGTCCGTCCTAATTAAAACTACAGGCAACGAAAAAATGCGGATCACGGTAATGTTGGCGGTTTTAGCAGATGGGACTAAATTACCACCATATGTGATTCTAAAGCGGAAAACAATGCCTAAGAAACATTAGCCAAGTGGAATAATAGGTGTCAAGAAAAGGGGTGGATGACTAAAGAACTAATGAGAGATTGGTTACATGTGGTGTGGAATAGACGGCCAGGAGCTTTACTGAAACAAAGAGCAATGCTTTCACTGGATGCATTCAAGGACACTTATCTCCTGAAATTAAAAACATAATGAGTGCGATGAATATTGATCTTATTGTAATACCTGGAGGAATGACATCGCAACTTCAAGTTTTAGATGTTGCTGTCAATAAGTGTTTTAAAAATAATTTAAAGGTTTTGTATTCTGAGTGGTTACAGAGTGGAACTCACACTTTAACACCAAAAGGAAATCTTAAGAAACCTGAAGTTGCAATGCTCTGCCAATGGATCAAGGCATCGTGGCAACAAATAAATGCAAAAGTAATAGTGAAAGGATTTAAGAAATGCTGCTTATCTAATGCCATGGATGGGAGTGAGGATGATGTTTTGTGGGAGACTGATGATGAAATTGAGAGTGATAAAGATAGTGAGCGTGAGGAAAATAGTGAAGGTTGCATAGACAGTGATGATGACTAACACAATAAAATGATTTTATGCAGCACTTGGATTGAAATGTTTTTTGTTGTCCTGAAATGAGTATATTCTTTCAATGTATTTACTTTATTTTATTGTTATCTTAAAATGAATGCTACCATTTAATTTGTTTGAAAACCTGAATGGTTATATTTGTGATGTGATCTTATGATTTTAAAATGTTAAACATTCAAGAAAAGTATAAGAGAAAATAAATATTTCACAAGATTTATAATTTTTGTAGTAATGAAGGTCAATTTGAGCTTTTTTCTGTTTTGGAATCATCAAAATGGGGGGTCGTCTTAGATTCAGGGTCGTCTTGGATTCGGGTGAATACGGTATTTCAAAAATAATAAGTAAACTATTGGCTTTTCATGACAAATGATAGCAACAAAATCATGTATATATTTTGCAGTTGCAATACAGGCCATCAAAATATTAAACATTTTTAGTTACACATTTCACATACATATGTTTTCCATCCTTTGTTATCTACACCAGCACATAGTTCATGAACCCATCAAAGGCATTTTATGCACCGGATCCATTGCTCTCCAGCCGATAAGCTTGACTGCAATAAACACACTCTTCATCTGCACTGTCCTCATTGTCAGTGGAGATTAAGGGAACAGCTTCATCTTCAGAAGAAGAGGAAGAATTGAAGCACTGCCTTTTGCTACCTGTCTTACATTTCTTATTTTCAGGAAACAGGTGCTTTCGGTGAGGTCCGGTTCTTTTTGCTTTAGCTCTAGTGTCAAGAGGAGCAGATGTTGATGCTGTAGCTTTCTGAAGCCTCTCTTCAAGGCCATGCTTGAACTGTGATGATGTAATAACAGATGCTTTCCCTGCAGGTTTCCCTGTTGAAGTAGAGGGCATGATTGGTGGTGGGCGCACGGCAAACGGCAAAATTTGTTCCTCAGCTGCCTCTTAGGATTCTTGTTCATCTTCAACATCTTTACTTTCGCTGTCCATGGAGATGAATTCATGGTCCTGAAACACATTCTTGTTAATGGGAATGATGCCATATTTTTGAAATCCACTTACAGCAATTTGGAGATTGGCGCATTTGGCACATGCTTTTCCCATCAACTCTCCTATCTGGTAGGGAGTGATAGCTCTAAAAGGGTGATTAGACATCTAACAAGGAGAGGCTATGGAGTGTAACTCTCAGATTTGATTCATCTTCTACCAATGGAAAGTTTAGGCCAAAAAGAAAATACCACTTCGGAATTAGGGGCCAACGCCTTTTAGTTTAAGAGAAATAATTAATTAAAAAGTACAAAAATGGGTCAATTTTAATAAATCCTAGTAACTTCGCTCTTACGTTCACTAGAGACCGTAGCCTAGGGCAGTGCTACTCAAGTGGTGGTCCTCAGACCGGCACCGGTCCGCGAGCCGTCGGCTGCCGGTCCACGGCAAGTTCTTAGGGTAATGTACAGATGTTAACGAAGCATTGCCTCGAGATAGACTAATGAGAGTGAGACCCGGACCTGGATTAACAAATGCCTTTATATACCTTTAATGCAAAATGCAAGCTTTTTATTCTTTTCCTGGGACGACGTGTTGTCCTTCCCGTTTATTAAACCTCTCTTTTCTAAGCAGATTTAAATTGGATAGTGCCGCAAGAATTTTAACAGACATATACTTAAGCTAATGATACCTACACCTGCGACTAACAGAGGAACGGGGGTGCTCTATGGCCAACCGTTTGGGTCAATCCAAATTGTAAACAGATTAAATTTATCCCGAATGTCGTTTCAAATGTCACGACGTTTCAAAACGTTTGCTGACAGAGTCTAATATCCATTCTCGCCTTTTATGAAACAAATCGATCATGAGAGTCCAGTAGTTTCTCATTCTCACGTGGATTTATTTTCCTGTTATCTTTCTCCACGAGACCAACAGTGATCCATCGAACCGAGTTTTTGTAAACAACTGTCAAAGAAATTGGAGCGTAGTTCTTGGTTGATGAAAAGGCCATTAAAGTAAGGAGAGTTAGGAATATCTCACTCGGTTGCCTTTGAGATCTTTCTTAGGTGAGATGTGGCTTCTTCAGAGATCGCGACCCTTGGAAGACCTTAGCTCATAATAACTGTAAGTAAAATCACCGATATTTTACATAATAATATGAAGTTTAAATCGTATGATCTACTGCGATATGTGCAGTATCTTTCATATGAAAGCATTAGAAATTTGTAACGTGAACTTTAAAAATGCTTGGTTTTAAAGAATCACTAACAAACTGACTGATTTGGATGACCCTGAAATATTTGAGTAAAAAACACCACTGTATGTTGTAATAACACCTTGTTGAACGCCGTTAAATGTGTTACAATTTATTTTGTGAAATGATTTGGCTTCCAATTAGGGATGACTACCAGTATTGGAAAACCAGAATTAATACCGGTATTGAATTAGACACACAATACCGATATAGGGTTTTTGGTATTGAAAAGTACTTTTTGGAAGCAATACCAAGTTACCAAAAACGTGTATGTTATTGAAATTAAACTTGATATTGATATCTTTTATGCCTGTGTAAATCAGTAAATTTAAACTTTTTCTGTACGACCATACTTACTACGTAATATTTATTTTTTGATATGTTTAAGAATTTTATAGCCTGTATGTGTCCATATTTTTTTATAACAATTCATGCAGTTTATTGAATATTTAAGAGTGAGGTTTGATCTTATGGTTAATGTCATGAAGTCATGATATGCGAACTTTTTAAACTAATATATATTTAGTTTTTTTTTAAGTACAGATTTATGTAGTTACTGAAATACTCATATCTTGCTTTTAAACTCTATTTGATATATTGTAAGAAGGAGGGTTTATTCCATTATTAATATCATATCTGAGTGCTTACGTTCGTATGTGCATGTGTGTCTGTTTACGCTCATATGATCTGATGAATTGCCGAATGACTTTTTGTGAGTTTGAGAAAGCTCATGCTTTGGCATTGACGCTAATGTCCATTTTCAATACTACTAGAGTCCCGAAGTTCCTACTGCATTTATTCGGGTTTCATCCTAATATCAGAAATTAAGTATTTACTTGAAGTATAGATTTATAAAAAATTATTTTTATCCCCTATATACAGCTGGCAAAGCAAGGTACATTGGACATGATTACTAAGCAGAGACATGCGGTTGGGGAATACGCAAGCAATTCTTCATCAAATGAAGATGATGAAAATGGAACTGAAGTTTTGTCAACGAAAAGAATTCGTACTAGCTTTACTCGGAAGTATGACTCATCATACATTAATTTCGGTTTTGTAGCCTATGATGATAGTGGAATCCCAAAACCGTAGTATGTTATTTGTGGAGATATGTTGTCTAACGATGCAATGACACCGTCAAAACTCAAGAGGCATTTAAATACAAAACATAGAGAAATGAGTTCAAAGCCGAAAGAGTTCTTTGAAAGAAAGCATGCCGATCTGAAATGCCATCAGAAACAGATCTTCAAAGTGTCACACATAAATATAAGTGCTATGTGAGCTTCTTATAAAGTAGCGCTTCGAGTTGCTAAGAACAAAATCCATACACAATTGGTGAGACGTTAGTGAAAGGCTGTATTAATGACGTCTGCATGGAAATGCTGGGCGAGCAGGCTGCAAAGAGAGTGAGTCAGGTGCCACTTTCAAATGACACTATAGCTAGACGAACTTTAGATGTCTCAAGATATGGAAGATCAGCTCATAGAACAGATTAAATTAGCAAAGTACTTCTCTTTACAGCTTGATGAGTGTACAGACGTTTCAAATGCGGCTATTCTGATGGTGTATGTGAGCTTTGAATTTAATGGTGATTTGAAGGAAGAGTTCTTTTTTCTGCTTTACTACCGACAAAAACAACTAGTTCTGAAATTTTCAAAACTTTGAATGACTACATCGTTAATAAATGTGGGTTGGACTTCAAATTTTGTGTAGGCGTATGTTCTGATGGCGCTGCCGCAAAGACAGGACGACATTCAGGAGTTGTTACCCAGATTAAGGCGCTTGCTCCAAATTGCAAGTCGACGCATTGCTTTCTTCACCGAGAAAGTCTTGCAACAAAAAAATTGTCACCAGAACTACATAGCGTGCTCAACGAAGTTGTGAAGATTGTTAACAATGTAACTGTGAATTCTTTAAATTCGAGACTATTCTCTCCATTATGTGATGCTATGGGAGCTTATCATAGACAGCTCCTGTTGCATGCCGATGTTATCGAGGGGAAAAGTTTTGTCAAGAGTATTTGAGTTACGAAACGAGCTTGCCCCCTGTTTTTTTCAAGACAAAAAATCAAATTGGTCCCAGTTATTCAGAGATGTGGATTGGATAGCCAAGCTGGCTTATTTGGCTGACATCTTTGCCGTCATGAATGATCTCAACACCTCCATGCAGGGAAGGATGGCTTCATGCTTTACGATGGCTGACAAGATCGATGGACAGAAAAGAAAGCTAGAAGCATGGAATAGTCAGGTTTCAAGAGAATGCTATGATATGTTTCACAATTTAGCAACAGTCATCTCCGATGCAAGTGAAGAGATTAATATTACATCTCTAAGAAATGTTATCAGTGAACACTTGAGGAATTTGGCAGAACGTTTTGAGTTTTACTTTCCAACAGAAGAAGATCCACGGAAAGGGAATGGATGGATCTGAAATCCATTTATCCCTTTGAAAGATGAATTAACTGTCTCTATGGAGGATAAATTGTTGGAGCTGGCTGCTGACGAGGGTTTGAAGATGATTTTTGAGACTACAAACTCACTAGCTTCCTTTTGGATAAAAGTGAAAGCAGAATACCCAGAGCTTGCTGAGATTTCTCTGAAGACACTTCTCCCATTTCCTTCAACATACCTGTGCGAGATTGGCTTTTCAACCATGAGTATTATTAAGAACAAGTACAGAAATAGTCTGAATATTCATCCTCCATTATGCATGGTACTGTCTTCCATCGAACCACGACTGGATAAGCTGGCAAAAAATAAGCAGACTCATCTTTCAAATTAGAAAAGCTTACGTTTAAAATAAATAATCAACATTTTCATCCTACTTTATTTAGTAAAATTGTTTATTCTAATATTTAAATATACATTTTTGTAATATATTTCTGAAAACACTTTGCAGATTTGATTTTTTATATATTTATTATAACAGTATTATTTTCTCTACCGGTCCCTGGAACTTAAAAAAAAAATTTGCTGGTCCACCACAACAAAAAGCCTGAGAAGCACTGGCCTAGGGGATAACGAGTAGGACTTTGGATGCATGATCTCGGGGTTCGAGACCAACATTGTTAAACTTCTTTTCTCGTGTAAAATTTCATTTTTCATGCTTGTTTTTCTCTGATTTTTTGGAAAATACTTATTCACCGCAATTTTTATTTTTTTCACGCAGGATAATTGTTTTTAATCACTAAACCACTATTTTCCCCCATTTTTCAGAAAATATTTATAACCGCTATTTGCGTACTTTATTCCCAGCTTACACCCTCAAAAATCCCGTGAATTTATTATCGTAAGTTTTAATCATTTTTCCTGCGCCAAGAAGATTATTGCGAGAGCTAAAGATAAAGAATATATTTGCGGATAATAATAAAGTAACCCATCTTATTAGTTATTATTGGTAAAGGCATATAGCATCGGAAGGTATGATTGCGAAGAATAATTTCTGCGAGCTCCTCGCTCTGCATCTGCCCGTCGCTGGGTAGACACCCTCTACCTTTCAAAATTAGTGTGAATTTCCAGCACATTCCTTTGGATGATAATCGTCGAAGAAACACAGAAAACATAAATATTCATGGCACCAGGAGCAAAATATAAATGAACGCTTGCCACAGTTGCAGCAATTTATTTTAATTTCGTCTGTGAACAAAACTTCATTTACATTAAGAAATAATTTGCGCCGCTCGCAGCTATTTATATGCTGCCCCTATTGCCATGAATATTTATATTATCGGTTTTTTCGACGATTACCATCCAAAGGAATGCGTGGGAAACGCAAACTAGATGTAAAGGGTGGAAGAGCAATTATGGCAGAATATCACAGCTTAAAGAATATGCCAATGTCTACGGAGAGTGTCAATGTAGTGATATACAGACGCGGCTAATTTTCTTGAGGGAGTAGGTTGGGAATAAAGTACGCAAATAGCGTGTATAAATATTTTCCGAAAAATGGGGGAAAATAGTGGTTTAGTGATTAAAAACAAGTATCCTTCGTGAAAAAATAAAAATTGCAGTGAATAAGTATTTTCCGAAAAATTGGAGAAAAACCAGCACAAAAAATGAAATTTTACATCAGAAGAAAATTTGCAAAATGCAGGTCTTGAACCCCAAGCCCACGCATCCAAAGTCCTACTCGTTATCCCCTACTTAAGAGCGAAGTTACTAGAATTTATTAAAATTGGCCCATCTTTGTACTTTTTAATTAATTATTTCTCTTAAACTAAAAGGCGTTGGCCCCTAATTCCAAAATGGTATTTTTTTTTGACCTAAACTTTCCACTGGTAGAAGATGAATCAAATCTGAGAGTTACACTCCGTAGCCTCTCCGTCTCAATTTCTTGGGCGTAATAAAATTTAAATGGCCCCATAAAGGCCACATCAAGCGGTTGTAACTTAGGTGTAGTGTGCGGAGGTAAACACACAATGATAACCCCATGTCCCTGACCTAAAAGAATCACATCAAGGTTTCTAGTATGGGAGAAGTGGCCATCTAAAATCAATATAATAGGATCGTCTGGAGTTGGCTTCGTAGTTGCAATGAAGTGCTTGAAACAGTCTGTGAATATGTGCAACTGAATCCATCCAGAGAGGGGTGGCAGCTTGCTATAGTTCCAGGAGGGCAACCATTGAGTAGCTAGGCCTTCATATTTTTTCGAGGAAACACTATCAGAGGTGGAACAACCATTCCAATTCCATGCAAGTCAAAAGTGTCATGAGGGTTCCTCTTTCTTGAGATTATAGAGTGCCAACTTGTTTTTTTCCCTTGATACTAGTCACTTTTGCTTGTCGGCTTTGGACTACTGTTATCCGTTTCATCCACATTATAAACCTTAGTAGGATTGAAACCTACCTTCTCTAGTTCACGCAGGAATAAGCCATAAAATGCATTCACCTTTTCTCTTGTAAATCCTTTAACTCTTGCTAGTGAAACCGACTCTGGCTTACGCAAAGAAAGTGACGGGTGTCGTTTCAAGAAATTTCGAAGCCACTTCTTTCCTGCAGCTCCTTTTGACAAAGGAAATGCATGTTCAAGTTTATTTACAACAGCTAACTGAAATGCCAACTGCCTTATATCAGAGGCTCTCAATCCAAAATATCTACATTCTATTACTTGGCAGTATTTAACTAATTCCTCTTCCAATTCAGAGCCTAAGACACATTTTCTTCCTAATTTTGCATTTAATAGGGCTTCAACATCTTTTGTTTTATGTTTAACGTAGTCTTCAAGTGTTGACCGGGGAACGTTGTAAGTTTTTGATACCTTCAAATACCCCATCTTTTTTTATTTTAAGGAGAACACTCACTCACACAAGCACTCAAACAACACATGGGAAACAATAAAGAAAAAGAAAAAACAGGGAAACCTAGCACTCCTGACAAATATTTGGTAAGTTTGAGGTGTAAATCATATGCTTCTATTTCCAAAGAGGCGCATTTTTTAACTTCAAGATCGATCCATTTTTGTTTTTCAAAATGAATGGCTTTGGATGCTGTGTGATTTGTGGTGTTAGGGAAAATGTTAGTAAATTTAGGGAACACCCTGTTTTTTACAGTCTTTAAGAAATTTAATGTCGGCAGCGATGGTCTGGATTTGGGTGGAGAGTTTGTGAAAATGGTTTAATTCCTTATACCGGAAAGTCATAATAATAATTAAAAACAGTCGGAGACTACGGCAAGATGGATTTTTTGAAATATAAGTACTCCTTAACCATACAAAGTGTGAATATTGTAGCATCTCACATACAAGAATACAACCATCCCATCACCATTGAAAATTTATCAGTTAAAATCGGTACATAACGATTACAAACTGGACGCCTACGAAAGCTCGCTCATTGAAACATACAAAGAAACCATTATGAATAACGATTTCGACCCTCTCCCCCATTCCCCTCTTTTCAGTTTAACGGTCAACGCTCTCCCCACCTTTCACTTTAACACAAACACTCCTCCAATAACTTTTCCAAACTATACGCCAGATCTTCATTCCACATCACTCTCTGATGATTGTGCCCGAAATACGTATCAGTGTCCCTGTGAATATTTAGAGATTCCCGTTTTTGCGTTAGTGCATGCGTGAATGAGTGTTCTAAAAACCATAGTTTCTTTAGGAGTGAATGAATGCTAGATTTTCCTGTTTTTTGTTTTTTCTTTATTGTTTCCCGTTTGTTGTTTGAGTGTTTGTGTGAGTGAGTGTTCTCCTGACAGGATTTTTTTTTCCTTTGGGAGGGTATGTGTGCATGAACGTTTGACGCCAGCGAGGATTTTTCCCCATAAACCTGTAAGTGTAATTTTTCTTTTTTCCTTCATTTCTTTCCTTACCCTGTTTAATTTACCATGTATTTCGTCTCTAAATATTCACACTTTGTACGGTTAAGAAGTACTTATATTTCTAAAAATCCATCTCTCCATAGTCTCCGACTGTTTTTTATTTTCATTCAGCTTCTTTTGACAACGACATCTGAAAATCAAATGAAACATCTGAGTCAGAAGGTTGAATCCTAATATTGGATACCTGATATTACGCACCTCTGACTATCCGATATTTGAAACCCACCCTTAATAAGTCTTAATGCAGTATAACCCCCAAACTGTTTTACTGAGAAAGTAAAACCACATTGCAAAACAATGCTTGAAACTTTCGCTTTAAAACTATGTGCATCATGAAATGTTAATTACATACCTTCAAATCCTAAAATGTGATGCAAAAAATCCACTAAAATATTTTGAAACTCAGAGTATTTCATACAACAACAAGAAACAACATGTCATCATGGGTGATCAAGAGGTAATCCTGCTTTGTCCTAGTGATGGGCACTATCGAATGAAATCATTCGAATTATTCGATAGTCAAAGACTACCGATTCATTCGAATACTTATTTACTATTCGAATGATTCATTCGTAAAGTTTGCAAGTTGGATGACCACAGCGAAGGCGCACCGCATTCGTTTGATTTATTTTGACTAGTTTAACTTCTATCGAATGAATCATTCAATATTCTACCATTTTGTCCGTAGCGCTAGGAAAGATGCGTTTACGTTGGCAGCATTGCAAATAAAAGCGTGAGCATCGTATTAATTCAAATCAAATAAATGTCACAGTTTACCCATACTGAGTTTTGGCTACACAGAAGAGATTGGAGATTAGCCAGTTATGCGATCGATTCAAAAATAAATTTGATACAGTTGGAGCTATCACGGAATGGGATAAAACGTGCAATTATTTTGAACCTGAAGAAGCTGTTTCCCTTCGAAGTATGTGCCCTGCCATGTTTGGCAGAGATTGGCTAAAATAAAAAATTTTACTTATAAGTTGATATTTCTGAATGTGATAAAATCAGCGCACTTTGTTCTAATTCTGCCACATTCAAACACAGATCGAAAGAATTTTTAGTCAGTGCAATAAC
Source organism: Uropetala carovei (assembly GCA_036926305.1). NCBI lineage: Eukaryota > Metazoa > Arthropoda > Insecta > Odonata > Petaluridae > Uropetala > Uropetala carovei. Next base: position 7,899,275 of record JAXCHB010000084.1, on the reverse strand, counting down.
ATCAAAAACAGAAACCGGTTGTACACTTTGACGTAAGCAAAATTATAAAAAGAAAAACAGACATGAAATATACAAACACTGACGCCAAAAATTATAAACTTACTACAGAACATTTAAATTATTTAAAAGTAATATGGACACATTAGTCAAAGAAACAAGGAGAAAGTGAAGATGAATTGTAATTTTTACTATATTTTACTTAAAGAGTTTCTTTATTTTGATATTGCTTTAATTGAAAGCTGTAGTGTGCCAATCACGTGTGTATTGTACGAATTAATTATTAAGTTACAAAATACTGACATATTTTCTTCAATAATATATTTATTTTATTATATTTTTAAACTTTTAATTTTTATTAAATATTTAAAGAAATATAGATTAACATTCTAAAAATGAATAGAAAAAGGAGATCGACAGTTTGGCAATATTTTGAGAAAAAACAGACAGCTTAGCCTTATGTTCACTGTGTAAAAATCAGTTTGTCTCAACAGCACTTCAAACCTGCGAGATCATCTGAAGCGAAAACATGGGTCAGTTTTGACAGTTGCAAATACTAGTGAATTTGAGTCAAAAGATTCGCATGCAGGCAATATCGACACCAATATAGAAATACCGTCTACATCGGTGCAAACTGTCTACCCCTGGAAGTAACTAGCTTCCTCCAACCCATAAATATTAATAAATGACCAATCTACTGAATTAAGATAATGTTAATTTTGCCATATTAACATTTGGAAAATTCGAATGCAACTATATCAGATTCAAGTGGGCCAAAACTATCAGTGAGGTTAGATTCAATATACAGAGCTGGATGATTATTATCACACTTAACTAAAAACTCAGTTGGAACACTGACAAGTTCTTTTTACATTAGTGAAAACAAGATCAAGAATTTTATTAAAAGAATTGGAGAACTAATTAATTTGAGTTAAGTTTAAATAATTAACCATGTCAAGTGTAATAGTGGCACAGCCAGATGACGCAGAAACATGAGGATCATTTTTATTCCATCGAAGCATGGGAAGATTATAGTCACTGCCAATATGACTAGCGCATCAGGATATCTACCAGCAATTCTTTCAATTTCCTCACAATGGTGAGAACATTTTTTAGGAGAGGAACTAGGACGCATGTAGACTGTACCAGTTAACAATTTCACAGATCCTACAGAACAAACGTGTTCAATGTCATTATAAAAACGCGTTATTTCACAAGAGGGATAAGGTGACTTAATAGCTATCAATACACCACCACCGTCACTTGTCACTATTTGCACCATTTCTATCCAGTCTAAAAATATTATATTTGTTAAATCCAAATTCAGAGGTTGATATGTCCGAAACTAACCATGTTTCTGTAAGAATAAACACATCAGTATCTATGGAGTGAAAAGTCAATCTGATTTCCGTGAGTTTGGTCCTTAAACCACGAACATTTTGATAGTAAAAAGTAGCACAGTAAAATTTATATTAAATTTTATTTTGAATTTAATATTATTTGATTTTTAATTCACATGCCCTAATCTCTCAATAATTTCCATGTACCGTAATATTCCCTCTAATTGTAGGCAATTGTCAAGCACAAGCTATCCATACGACGTGCATTATAGTGCAGTTTTCCATGAATTTTTCATACTTTTCTTATCGAATGAACATTCGGTAGCTCATCTCGACTACCGAATAAACATTCGGTAGTGAAATCAAACGGTGCAGCAGTTATCAGATGAAAAACACTGCTATCCGATATTAGGCAACCATATGATATTCAGGCACTTTCCCCTACTTAATTTACGCATACCCGTCATACTTGACGGGCATTTACAATAGTACTGAAATAATTCATAAAGTGTAATGAAAAATGTAAACAAAAGAAACATTCATATGTACTACTAACTATGCTTCATTATTGTTTCAAAATATAATTAGAATATTTTTTGTTTAATTTTTAAGAAAATGTTTCTCTTAACGAATTTTTCAATATCGTCAAATGGCTTAAATATATTTTCTAGCAAATCTTCAGATTTCATTATGTGTCTTTTTTTAGTTTTCTCTGCACTCGCATGTCTCCAATAAAGTCATTGACCTTGTATCTTCATTTTCCGATTCACTGATTATGATTTCTTTACTTGTTTTTTAACATTTTCTATGATGGCGTTATCTGTTAAAAATGGTGATGTTTGTACGTTATTGTCTGTACCATAAAACTCCTTAAACGTCAGCAATTCTAGTTGAAAATTTTTAATGACAGCTTCCCAAAACTCTCCAGGAACAATGGAATCCTCTTCACAAGCGGTATCTTCTACCGGTGATGTGATGCCCGACTTTTTCCAGCAATTCCTGATAGTGTTCTCTGCCACATCCCACCAACCACTCGTAATCACCTCCATGGCCTGGAGAACAGTAATCTTGGTTTCGGTTTGTTGATCGATATTGATCAATAATTTATCGAGCAATCTACAACGGGAGAAACTTTTGCATTTTTTATAATTCCTTGATTTAGCGGCTGAAGGATCGCCATACAATTTGCAGGAAAAAATTCCAGTTTAACATTTTCCTGTCTACAGTCAAATAAATGAGTGGAACGATTGTCTAAAAAGCAGCAATATTTTTCTCTTTTTCCTTCACATCTCTTAGTCAATTTTTATTATCCATTCTGTGAATATTGGTTTCGTCATCCATGCACGTTTATTGGCTTGATAATCTGCAGGAAATGATGGAAACATCTGGGTTTCACATATTTACCTATCACTAATGGCCTCATTTTAGTTTTCCCTGTTGCGTTGCAGCATTACATTTCTCTCCTCTGTATGCCATGCTTTCATTAGGCAGAAGTTTATAAATAAAAATAGGCATTCTCGTCAGCATTGAAGATGTCTTCCGGTTTATACGGTCGAACGATTTCAAATATTTTATCTTCTTTCCAAGTTCTAACCACCTCCACGTCTTTTTTCTTTTCTTCGCCCTTTATCACTTTCCAAGAAATGTTGTATCTTTTTCAAATTAATCAAATAATGGTTTTCCGACTTGATTCTAACAAGCAGATCCCACTCGATTAATAACATAACAAATTAGTGTCTCTAAATAGCTTCAAAGTACAAAAGTACCTTGTGCAAGATAAGAAATTCTCATTCTTCTCTTTTACCTCTTCTCAAGAGAACTTTTATCATCTCTAAGTCCCGATTTACACATTCCTGTTTTCGTTCCTGAAAGCAGGCGCCTGTCAGTCTGCGCATGCGCACTAGCGAGTTCCTCCGAAAAAACTCGTCGGGAAAGGACAAGAAAGGAACGGGCGCGACTTCCGATTTCAAGCATGTCGGGAACACGTCGATTAAATGGTACTCTCACGTGACATGAGTGACGTCAAAGAGGTTTCCTAACCCCTTCCACTGCTAGAGCAGACGACGCTCGTAGGGGTGTTTTAAAGAGCTATTTTCGTTTAAGTTTCGTAAAAGATGGTTTGTGCAGTGATATAGTAAAACCTAATAGGAAAATTTAAAATCTGAAAAATGTTAAATATTATTGCCGTTAAACATTAATAAAATTTAAACGTATTTTATAGTTCATATATTTCAGACTGAGGAATGGTGATGAAGCTTTTTATGAAGGTAAAAATCGTCAAAAAAAATTAAATAGTGATTATGCAAATTTTATATTATAATAAGTTTTGTTATTATAGACCACTTAAATTTTTAAAAAGTACATATGAAATGGACGACCATTTCCATAAAAGACATTTTTGTTTCAAATTTTTAAGGTGCCGTGCTCCACTATAGGTAATCAACAAAACCATAGGGAAAATATTTATATTCCTATTTTATTTTTATATTCCTTTTTAAATCGTATTTTTCAAATCCAATCTCTATTAATAAGCACCGACATACATGCAGGGCCATATAAAATTGAATTTTTAAATTACCGTATTCACCCGAATCCAAGACGACCGTGAATCTAAGACGACCCCCCATTTTGATGATTCCAAAACAGAAAAAAGCTCAAATTGACCTTCATTACTACAAAAATTATAAATCTTGTGAAATATTTATTTTCTCTTATACTTTTCTTGAATGTCATTGTCTTTTAACATTTTAAAATCATAAGATCATATCACAAATAGAACCATTCAGGTTTTCAAACAAATTAAATGGTAGCATTCATTTTAAGATAACATTAAAAATAAAGTAAATACATTGAAAGAATACACTCATTTCAGGACAACAAAAAAACATTTCAATCCAAGTGCTGCATAAAATCATTTTATTGTGTTAGTCATCATCACTGTCTATGCAACCTTCACTATTTTCCTCATGCTCACTATCTTTATCACTCTCAATTTCATCATCAGTCTCCCACAAAACATCATCCTCACTCCCATCCATGGCATTAGATAAGCAGCATTTCTTAAATCCTTTCACTATTACTTTTGCATTTATTTGTTGCCACGATGCCTTGATCCATTGGCAGAGCATTGCAACTTCAGGTTTCTTAAGATTTCCTTTTGGTGTTAAAGTGTGAGTTCCACTCTGTAACCACTCAGAATACAAAACCTTTAAATTATTTTTAAAACACTTATTGACAGCAACATCTAAAACTTGAAGTTGCGATGTCATTCCTCCAGGTATTACAATAAGATCAATATTCATCGCACTCATTATGTTTTTAATTTCAGGAGATAAGTGTCCTTGAATGCATCCAGTGAAAGCATTGCTCTTTGTTTCAGTAAAGCTCCTGGCCGTCTATTCCACACCACATGTAACCAATCTCTCATTAGTTCTTTAGTCATCCACCCCTTTTCTTGACACCTATTATTCCACTTGGCTAATGTTTCTTAGGCATTGTTTTCCGCTTTAGAATCACATATGGTGGTAATTTAGTCCCATCTGCTAAAACCGCCAACATTACCGTGATCCGCATTTTTTCGTTGCCTGTAGTTTTAATTAGGACGGACTTCGCACCTTTTTCGTTCACAGTATAATTAGATGGCATGTAGAAGAAAACCGGAGTTTCATCGGCATTTCCTATTTGGCTCAAAAGGTAATTATTGGTTTTTCTAAGTCCAATTACGTATTTCTGGTAAGCGAGAAGTTTTTCAACATAGTCTTCTGACAATTTCTGACACAGCGAAGTTCGTCGCCGTAAAGAAAAATTATTTCGTCGCCGTAAAGAAAAATTATTTTGTCGCATCATTCTCACGCACCAACTTCTGCTGGCCTTGAATTCTTGCAATGATATATTAAGTCCTCTAGTAATTTCATTAGCTTTAAGTATAATACTTTCAGTCGAAACAGGCATACCGTTCTTCCTCATGGTGCGCACAAACTTTACTTCTTCTTCAATGCTATGAAATCGGCCTAATTTTGGACCACTGAGCGACTTCCTTGTGGCTTTGGCTTTTTCTAGTTCCTGTTTTGAGTTTCCATCGACGCACATTTGCCTCAGATACACCGAACTTTCTACTCGCATCACAGTTATTAGTTTTTTCGGCGTAATTTATCACGATCAGCTTAAAATTTGTATCTTAGCTCCGTCTAATTCCTTTGTTAACTTTCCCTTTGCATTCGTGCCACGTACTTCAACATGATCTGTCATTTTAACTTAAGGGTTGTGCATTTAAATCAAGAATGCACAACTCAAAATTACTGTCACACTTAGTGAATCGCGGTGCGTCGTTTGAAAGGGGAATCCCAATGATTTCCGCTCTCATTTGTTTTGACATTGCGGTTGCCATTACGTGCAAGGTGAAAGTACGTCGTCTGTGTTATGATCGTCGACGATGATTATTAGTCTAAATAATTATTATTCCCGTCATGTTTTTCTTATTGTTATTACTATTTGTTTATTTCACGTCTTTATGTACGTACTTGAATTTGCTGTTGTGAATTGTTTACTCTAATATACCATTTGTTGTAAAAACCATTGATTAAATGCTTAAATATACTTCGTATTCGAATGTAAGACGACTCTTGATATTTACAGCTGAAAATTTGGAAAAAAAGGTCGTCTTAGATTCAGGTGAATACGGTAGTTAGAATTAAGATAGAAACACGAAATAAAAATAGTAAAATAGCTAAAAGAATGAAGTATCCCCCATGGCGATGAATCTTAGCTTTGCGCTAAGTTTCTTGTCTGGTGAGATGGCTCTTCTCATGCAGGGATCGCGCTTCCTTAAAGTGTCTTCAACATATTTCAGAAGTTTACAGAACGAATCCTCTGTCATTCTTAAATAATTCCTATACGCATCTACGTGCTCAAGTAACAATTCGTTTAGCAAAAAATGGAAAGAACCTTCCCTCTCTTCTGCTTTTCCAAGTTTTGATCCAAGCATATCGTTCTTTTCTCTTTTTTGAAATGAAACAGCTACTAATACTGCTCCTGCAGCAGCAGACAAAAGTGCGGCTTTCTTTCTCGAATCCATCTTCTTTGTTACGTGAACATTCAAACTCGGACTATGCTAGTCAGTCAGGCACCTGTTTCCAAGTGAGAAAACGAGAACGTGTAAAAGGACGGGCATATTTTCGTTCCTGGCAAGTCGGTCAGACACCTGCTTTCAGGAACGTGTAAATTGGGACTAACTCATTCAAAGCATGCATGCTAAAAAAAGAGAAATCAGAAAGAAATGAATAATTTCATAAAACAAAAGAAAATCATGGTTTATTGGAATAAAAATCTCTTTATGGGTAAGTTACAATTCTTTCGCTTAATAATTAGGTAAGCCAAAGTGTTTGTTACGCTGTACTACATCAAGAAGTTTTTATTACAGATATCGTGAAATAATAGTGACTCAATTTTATGGCCACACACATTATGAAGAATATAAAGTGGGATTTGACAGAGCAGGAAACCCATCAGCAACATCTTACATCAGTGGCAGTATTTCCACATATACTGATCTAAATCCAAACTACAAGATTTTCTATGTGGATAGAGAGACAATGGTAATGTATGTATACGTATATATATATACTAGTTAATATGTGCTTGCATTCTGCAGGCATTTTTAAATTTTAGCATTTTTAGAAATTCAAATTATTCCCAATCGATGTTGTACATAATCATATAACCGTGTCAGATTTGGAGTTTGTAGCTCATTTAGAAGTGCCTTATAATTTTAATCCTCGTATGGGACAATAATGGAGCAAAACAGCCCCTAACATTATGAATTTTTACACTCTCAGATTTTTTCCATCTGTTGTAACTAAAAACCCATAATTCTGCCAAATTTCAAGTTTGTATCTCATTAAGAAGTGCCTTATAATTATCACACTCGTATGGGGCCGAAAAGGGGTAAAACCACCCATTAAAAATCAGAATTTTTGTAATTTTGTCTTAGGTTGCAATGAAATTTCTATAACCGTGGCAAATTTCAAGTCTCTGGGTCCTATGCAGCTGCATCGCCCTTTTTGTTCACGTATGGGTAAAGTGACCAGATTTTCTAGATGTAAAATCAGTACATTTTTTTTATTTCTTATATCCATGACAGAAAACTACATTTCAATATAATACTTTATATATTGAAATTTTATACAGTATACATAGGTATATAACACTATTGTTATATAATGATTTTATGCAGCACTTGGATTGAAATGTTTTTTTGTTGTCCTGAAATGAGTGTATTCTTTCAATGTATTTACTTTATTTTTAATGTGTGTGTGTGTGTGTGTGTGTGTATATATATATTGCCCCATTCGAGAACAAAAAAGTCGTCTTGGATTCGGGTGAATCCAAGACGACTTTTTTGTTCTCGAATGGGGCAATAATGGGGCAAATATATATATATATATATATATATATATATATATATATACAGTAAAACTCGTTTATAACGATCACGCCTAAAACGAAATCTCGGCTATAACGAAGAAATGTCTCGGTCCCTTGAACTTCTCCATAAGGGCATTGGTTAAATTTCTCGGATATAACGAACACACATTTTACGAATTCTCGGCTGTAACGAACAAATATTTGGTCCCGTGGCAAAAAATGCCTCATATATAACGAATTTTGGCGAGCAGAGCGATAAGTAATGAATAGTTTCCGCCCGTTTACCGCGCACTTGTTCGTAGAGGTCCCCTTCCTCCATCTACCCCTTCCATACGAATTTCCACCCTCCCTTTGTTTTGAAATTAATATTAAAAATGTGAAATGTTTATGTAAATTAATTTATGTAAATAATATTAATTGACCATTTAAAAATCGTATGTAATAGCAGTCGAACATTTTACATGCCGCGAAGTTGATAAGCATCTCTTTGCATATGTAAGTACGGTATTGAAGTCGACTCACTGCAAATACAGTAAAAGCTGTGTTATTCGGCTATCTTGGTGATTGAGGAAAGCCGATTAGGAGAAATATCCGGTTAGGTGAGCGTTTTTCGATTTTGACATCGCAAATTTAGCAATAACTAAACAAAATTGGGCTTAGGTTCACTACCGTACTCCCCAAACATAACTATGCATGGGGTTTGCATTTTCCATTTTAATTCTTCCACACGTAGTTAGATATAGACACTATTTACCCATTCTTATTTAATACGTTGCTAAGCTTACATGCAAAACAAAAAGACTATTGAAAAGTTTAGGGCGTCCGGGAAGTTTTGGGTTTACCGCAGTGAACCTGTTCCCAAAATTGAATTTATTGGATTATATCTTTCTTATTTATCTTTCTTATTTACCTTTATTTACTCTATTAGAAAAGGACGAAATTATTTAATTCTTCAGAACATTTCTGTGAAAACCAGTCATATAATATTCTATCCAGTTCCTCAATTTTTGGCTTATGAAGCATATGATGTTTATTAATTGATTTACTCGTCTCAGAAGATGACAAAAATTTCATTAATTTAGCCTTATGAGCCTTGATATCGTTGAGCGTGGAAGATCCGATGTTGAATTCTTTTGCTATGGCTGCTCTATTTTTTCCTTTTTCAATTCGTTTGATCAGCTCCAGATTTCGTGTTAGCGTTAAATCAACCTTTTCTCTCCCGTTCCTTGCTTTTAGGTATTTATTTTGATGCAATATTCAATGGATGGGTAATTTTTTAAATAATAAAAAGCGATAAAACTGGAAATTGTAGAAGTACACCAAAACATCTAGACAATGAAAATGGCTTACGTAACCAAAAACGCCATGCTTACTCGGCAGCCACAGAAGTATATGGAGTAAATACGTACTAATATATATACATCTTATATTTTAAGAAATTTTAAAGTGGAAGTTGTGGTATTACACTTATACTATTCAGACAAAAATTCATAAAAAAGAAAAAGAAATACAAAATGAATTGTATTTGTGTAATTGCCGGTATCTAAGGGTGGCCGGTTCTAAATAGCAGGATAGCACAGCTTTTACTGTATGTGTATACGTGTTATATGGGATGTATAGGCCAAAAACCATGTTTCTCATATATAACGTAGTCACGCTTATAATGAAGCAATGAGTCGGTCCCCTCAAATTCGTAATAAACGAGTTTTACTGTATATATATATATATATATTTGCCCCATTATTGCCCCATTCGAGAACAAAAAAGTCGTCTTGGATTCGGGTGAATACGGTATATATATATATATATATATATGGGGCAATAATGGGGCAAAACAGCCCCAGAAATGAGGATTATATCAATATCAGAGTTCCTTCATTCAGTGTAGTTTAACATTAACAGCATTAAAATATAAGCTTCTGATTCCCATTAAAAGCTTACCCATATGAAAGGATAGAGCTTGTTACCAAGGAAGCCTATTGTTAGACCCAGAAAAATTAGCAATTTTTTGCAATAAAAACTATAAAATTACGTTAATTCTACTCGGATTTGAATTCTGTCTTCAAAAATAAGAAACTGCAATTTATATCCTATCAGGCAGTTCAAGTCTCAAGTTCGTATCTTGATGGGAAGTAATTTTAAAATGCAAATATAAAAACCTCTACACCAATTTACATGTTTTCTAATGGTCAAAAAATGGGGCAAAAAGGAGCCAAAAAAGTCTCTCAAAATAGGAATTTCGTCAGTTTCGGATTTTTTCCTCTGGTTGTGACTAAAAACCTATAATCCTACCAAATTTCAACTTTCTAGCACATCTGGAAGTGCCTCATAATTTTGTATCCTCCTATATATATATATATAATATATATATATATATATATATATCATGTGTAAGAAGCGTCTATATATTATAGATATATATATATATCATGTGTAAGAAGCGTCTTTATATTATAGATATATATATATATATATGTATGCTTAAGGAAAAGGAAAGGTAATAATAAAGGTAGCAACAAGGTGTTGGAGGAAGCCCAGTGGACACTTACCTAGACTGAAGAGCCGCTGGGGATGTTGAGGACACACGAAAAAAAAAAAAAACAAAAACGACACAAAATTGGAGCTTTTGGGCTGACACCCTTCTTCAGCGACGGAGGGTTTCTTTGGTTCCGGGTGAGGCGAAGGGTGCGGTAGCGCCTGGAGACAACTACCCATTACAACAAAGTGAGCCAAAGGCTCGCCAATATCCTCCATTTTTTTTGAGAGGATATAATATTGAGACTTTGGCTCACTTTGTTGTAATGGGTAGTCGTCTCTGGGCGCTACCGCACCCTTCGCCTCGCCAGGAACCAAAGAAACCCTCCACGTTGTCCGGAGATTGGGTTTGTAAATGTCGAGACCGGCCAATCAGTTTCTTGTCCGGTGATTGGATTTGTAAATATCGAGACAGGCCAATCAGTTGTAAAAACAATAATGTATTGATTTGTTTTGGTTGCTGTTTACTTTAAGCATTTTTGAAAATGCGGGGCTATAGTACAAAAGAACCCAAATCTCCTTCAGAAATATATTCTATCATGTCAAAATCCAATTCATCACTATTTTCAGTGTAATCAGAACTGGATTAAATTTTAAACTCAGTCAGTCTGATGTTGGATCCCAAGGGATTAAATTTTCTCTTCTCCCTCAAGTTAAATAATTCAAGATACAAATATTTTCAATATATTTTTTAAAATTCTACCACTTTTAAAACAGGACTTGGTGGATCATGAGACATGGATATTCAACCTCACAGAAGCCAATGAAAATCCTCCTGACATCAGTCCTCGCTGGTATCGACTCTTTTCGGCACGTAATGATCTAGGAATTCCATCTTTGTCTCCTCATGATCTGTACCAACTTGCATTGCGCATGGTGGAAGACAATGAACTATTTATGCGTTATTATGGGTAAGTTGGTATAACTGGGTACTTTTAATGGATTTTGATAAAATATTAATAGACACTATGAAAAAAGTTTTGACTAAGATGTTACAAGATGACTGACTCTCCAGCAGTGTCTTTCAGTTACCGTAATTTTCTGATTATAATACGCAACCTATATAATATGCACCCATATTTTCAAGAGTGAAATGTGAAAATTCTCTTATGACTATGTATAATACGCACCTATTTTTTTGTAAAAAATCAATGTAATTTTACTTGACTACGTGTAGTATCGGGACAGTTCTTGCCTTGCCGCGAAATGAGATACGTGTGAGAGAGTTTACAGGAATATCACATTATGTTCTGACTCTCCCATTAAAGATTGCTATGCTGTATAAAAAAACATTTTGTCTCAATGTCGCCTTTTGTATTAATCTGCTTGGTTGGAACAGGAGTTTGCACTTTGCTGCCAAACTAGATATGTGTGAGAGAATTTACGAAAATATCACGTTATGTTCTGACTCCCGTTAAAGATCGATACAATGTACATATAGAAACCTGCCTCAATGCTGCCTTTTGTATTAACCTGGTCCATTGGAATAACAGTTTAACCTTCACTGCCCGGTGACATCGTTTACATGAACATCAAGTCCAGTTCATACAACCCGATCAAGGTGTATAAAATGTTCTCAGCGATGCAATTTACATAGACAATGAGCGAAAACACAAGATCGCCGAGGAACTGTTTGAGGACAGTGAGGGGAGTGGTAATGAATTCCTAGGCTTTAGTAATTCTGACAGTTAAAGTAAATAAATAAATAAATATCCTTATTTTTGTTTTGAAAAACAAAATTTAAAGGAATGTTATCAAAATGCATTGAAATGTACCATTTATTTGTAAAAACATGCTCGTTATCAAAATGCATTGAAATATATGATTTATTGGTAAAAACGTTCAAAAATATAAATTATTTTGGTAGTGAAAAAAGTTGTATGCATTTATAACCATATATAATACGCACCCTAACTTTTTGTCAAATATTTCGAGAAAAAAATGTGTATTATAATTGGAAAATTACGGTAATTTCATTTTGTGGCAAAAGTATTATTAGATAATGTGGATTTTGTAGCAAACAGTAGAATTACTTTAGTTATTTTCTAACAATGTTGAAATTGCACTAACCAGCATTTCTCAATTTATTATAAGAGGAAAATTCTGTTTATTTATTCATATTAGTTATTTTATGCTCTAAGAAAACCCACTGAATCTCATAAAACTAGCTTGACTTGTAGAGAAAATAAATAAATTATAATTTTATTTTTTAACAAATAAAATAATTTTAATTTAATAATTTAAATATATTAAAGTCGAGCTTTATTTCATAAAAAGGTAAAAATATAACAATTCGAGCATATTTAATCAAATATTTAAATTGAAGTGAAATTTTGTTCTATGCAGGTATTATGTTAAAAATGGAGACACCTCATTGGCTAAGGGTTGTGATGCAGAGTGCAAGGAAAATATTCTTTGTGGTTTAGTCACTATGGATTATGGAGATCAGTCACACTGTGATGTCATCAAAAATAGGCTGAGAGCATGGTGAATGCACTACTAGCATTGTAATTAAAGAAACAAATGTCATTTGCACCAATGTTACTGCACACCCTGTAAATGCCGTTCAAGAGAACATAATCACTGGAGTCAGTCACACCTTGATCTTCCTAGGATCAGCTTTAATGCCATTGAGCCATTTCAAACAAGACAGCTTTCAGTCTTTGAGATGCAAGTTGTTTTTGAGAGTTAAACATGAACTCCGGTGCCTATTACCAAAGGTCCTCCTGAGGATTTTGTGTGCTTTGAGGGACCAAAGAAAATTGTTTGAGGATACAAAATCAGCAAGCTAGAATTTGAGCACAGTTTCCCAAGCATATTACTACTTTATTAGTGGTTTTACAAACCAAATCTCTACATGTGTTGTGGACTTGGAAATAGAATGTTTGATGTTAAAATGTTTTTGTTTAAGAAATTGGACAGTAAATGAGACAAAATTCTAAACAGTAGAGATGAAAAAGATAATGCTTAACATCATCAATCAAATGTAAACTATTTATAGTTATAGCTCACACAGCATAAGTATGGGTAGCTCATTACTGAATGAGCCAAATAGAAAATTACAAAAATTAGTATACCGCTGCAACCAAAGAATAACATTAGAAGATATTATTCACTCATTATGCCCTAATGTTCAAATCTCTTAATTATCAAGCCCATATCCTATGGAGATGTGCTAACTGCATTATGGAACCTTTTGCAACTCCACGAGTTCTTTAAAATTTAGTTTACAAGTTTGGGTGCTATGCGTTACTATAGCAGCTAGCTTAAAATCACAAGTGTGAACATCAACAAGTGAGAAAGCAAAAGGACAAAAAAGCTCACTTGTGCTCACCAATGAGAGGATTGCTCTTCTTTATTAAGTACTTTTTATGTACTAATAAATGTTTTCTGTGGAAACAATGTTAACCTGAGAATTGGTGCTTTTGAAGTTTAGGAGCAAGCTTCAAATTATGCCATGATTATTGCTTATCACTTCAAAATTAATGTCTGAAAATCTTAGGAATACAAATTTTTTAAATGTCATCATTAAACGGTTTGTTTTACATAGGAAATACAATTTCCCTTACACAGTTATATTATAGCATGAAAATTTTTCAATTGTAATTTGCAAACCCACATATGTACAATATTTGTTGATTTTGTTTTGATGTTTTGTTGTTTTAAAACATAAAATTAAAGATTAAAAATAAAAGCTTTGGCATCATTATGTATTTTAATCCGTGAAACAGAGTACAAGGTCTGAAAACTGGAAAGGATTGATTCCATAAGGAGAATGGAATAATATAAGATGAGAAAATTTTTGGGCTAGAAAATAAAGCATAAGTACTTCAACACTTACTTTCCTGTTTAATAGGAACTTTTATAATAAGGTGAAATAACTAACTAATAAAATAACAATTTGTAAGCATTAAATATTTTCCAACCAAATGCTTTTGAAATGCCCTGTATGAATTTCATGGTACTTGTAGCAATTGAAAAATAATATATTTATAAATGAATAAACCACATAAAAAACTATCACTAGGAAAGTAACCTTGAATCAAAAGGGAAATGAGTTCTCAAAAGTTAAAAATTTTACAAGTAAAAACAATCAGATAATTGATGAGCCCAGAGCTGTCCAAGCACTGAAGGGGACAAATATCAATGGTGAGATCCCGTGAGTGATCACTTATGGCAGTTTCTAATGTAATTTAAAGTGGGAAGATGAAAAAATTTGTATTTGCTGATATTTTTCGTACTCACCTGACTAACTTTAACAGTGATTTTCTACCAAACCTTCATAGCAAACACCAAACAAAATGAAATGAGTGTTTCACCTATGCATTAGATTGTAAATATTGAAGACAATGGAATCCATGTAGATTTCTTATCTCTGGTCACTGAATCATCAAATAGAGCCATCGTGTTACAAGTTCAGTCTCCCTTCTTGCTGCAGCTGTCCAGCTGACAATTATTTAACTCAACTGTTGCTTAAACATCTTACACCAATCTGAATTGAGAGAAATTGCATGAGAAACTTTTATGACCCATAGATGCCAGTGGCATAGTTAGGCTCTGCTGTCCTGACGACAAGTGACAAAATCTACACCCTAAGACCTGAATGTTGTGGAAACATAATAAATATGCACTTGAGAACATTTGGCATTTATCACAATATTTTTTTAAATACTGAAATCACCGTTTCACAGACATTGTACACACACTTTCAACATTGATATGATTTAAAACAAGTGGAGTGTTATCCCTGAACATGTATAAAATCGGCATATTTTTTCTTTTATTATAAAATTCCATAATATTTTTTGTTTCGTTTTGCTATGAACATTTCCATGTACCTAATTGACAAATGTAGCAGAATTTGATCACGTTATATATATTTTTTTTATTATTTATTTATTTATTAACCATCCAAAAACAGCCAATGGGCCTTTTACATTGGATGATGAACAAGATAAAACAATTTATAAATACATAAGTAACATAATAATATTAACAACGACAATAAAGAGGTTGAAAGCTGGTTAGTGACTTGGAAGACGTTTAAGGATAGATGCGAAGGTGGTCGGTGTTGAGAAGAGGTCCAGCATTGGGTAAGTGGTTGTCAGGGCATTAATAAGAAGAGGAATCAGGTAAAATAAGGTGCGCTGGGACAAGGACAGACGAAATTTAGGGATGTGAAGAGGACTGTTATTGCGAGTAGTGCGTGGATGAACATGTAGAGAAAAACTAGATAAGAGATCAGGGGAGCGAAAAAAGCCATTCATTATTCTGTATATCACCTTCAAGTCCATAATAACGCGCCGGAGGGGAAGATGAGAAATGCCCAGGGTTGACAGAATTTCTTCGCGTGAGGAATTACGAAAGGAGGGGATACGATAACGGACAATCGCAAGAAAGAAATTGACAGGACGGTTAAGCTTTATAAGTGTGGAAGGGGCAGCAGTTGACCAAATTGCAAAGCAATATTCTAATGTTGGTAAGATACAACCAGTAAAGACAGTTTTCAGAGCTGTAGGGTCACAAATTTCAGTGAACCAGTACAGTAATCAACTATGGACATGGCTTTCGCTGAAATGTTGTTAATGTGCTCAGTGAAGGACAATTTTTGGTCGAAAGTGACACCTAAATCACTGTGGGAAAGGACGGAGGGGATTGGTTGACGAGAGAGATAATAGGTAGAAAGGAGAGGCATACGTTTCAATGAAAAGGACAATACACTGGACTTAGCTGGGTTAATGCGAAGTTGCCAGTCAGAGCGCCAAGTGTCGACAGAGGCTAGAGCGTTTTTTAAGGAACGGGAGTCCGTTACTGAATCTACCCTGTTAAAAATTTTGCAATCGTCGGCGTAAAGTAAAATGTTGCAGCCACTATTAGAAACGCCTTTGACAATATCGTCCACATAAAGGGCAAAGATAAGGGGTCCCAGGATACTCCCTTGTGGCACGCCAGAAGTAACAGGGAGCAGAGAAGACAGCACCATCAATCAGGACACGTTGAGAGCGGCAAGACAGGAAGTCGGTTAACAGAGATAGAAAGGTGCCATGAATATTAAACCGGGATTGTAACTTATGGGAAAGAAGTGTATGATTAACTATCGAAGTATGTGTAAATTTAGCTTAATTTATTTTTTATATGGCCACATATCAGGTCACTAGTGCCTCGTTTGTAAGTGGTATGAATGTGGAAATGTACGCTCAAATTTCAACTATCTGTCTTTTCTACTTTTGGAGGTATTAAAAAACTAAATTTTTAATTGGGCACATATCTGGTCCTGTATATTTTTCAAAACTCAACTTTCAAGAAAAACAAATGGTAACAGTACAGATATCTATACTCAAAGTTTCAGCTTTCTATTATCAGAAATGTCTCATAACTATACCTATGGAGTAAGAGCTGATATAAAATTAGCCAAAAAAGGGGAATAGTAAAGGGATAGTCATTTTCTCCCTTTCTGTCTCCCTCCCCCTTCCACCACCACCTCCTCCTGCCCCCTCCCACTCCCTAAATCTCCACCCGTCATCTCCCTTTCCCTCCTTTTCACCCTCTCACTCTGCTTTTCTCATTTACATTCCCAGTTTATCTTTCGCTTTTTATTCACCCTTTTCTATTCATATTCCTCTCTCTCTCCCCCACTTTCCTCCTCTTCCCCTTTCTTTCCCGCAGTTTCTCCCACCACCTTAATCTTTCAACGAAATCGTAGACAGTAAGAAATGAATCTAAATTCCCATATTATAAAATTCAATGTGAATATTTTCCGTATAATATAATGCAATATACTAACTTCACTTAACAGCAACATAAGAGTTGTCGTTGATGAGGAAAGGATTTCAGCTCAGCAAATGTTAAATTCTCGCATCAAAAACCAAATTGTAGACTGATTTGATCCATATTCGAAAATCAATGATAAAAATAAGAAAGGTCATTCATTTTCTATTAAAATAGTCCAGATCCGAAGATTCTAGATCAATTTTCTTCAATTTAAATTTGCAAAAGAACGAAAGCTAGCACTTCAAAAAACTTATTTTTACGTTTTATGCTATGAGAAATATAAATTATCCTCTGGAATCAAAACCCTGGACATTTCTGTATATGTTAACTCCCCAAAATTGCCCCAATGCGTAACGATTACGATACACTGAAAGAATTGGCAAAATCAAATCATCCGTTATGGAGATTTTCATATTCAGTTTGAGAGTAACATTCCATCTCAACTTCTACCCCCCTCTCTCCCTCCCTCTCTCTCCCTCCCTCTTTTTCCCCCTCCCCTTCTCTTCCTTTCTTTTTCTTCTAACGATATACATAGCTTAGTAACAATTATTATTTTAACAATTGTTTCAAATATTATTATGAATGCATGTATGGTATAAAAAATTCTAGACATTAAAAGGGCATGTTTTATGGAACATTTTTACAGTAATAACTTTGTAACCATAGTTGCCCAAATTACTTTGAAAATGTCGCTAAGTCCACCTTAAAAGGTAGCTAATCGCTAAACTCAAAGAAAATGTTGCTAAAAAGTCATTAAAAAAATAGTGCATACATACATTGAATGATTCTTATTCATCTAATTAGTAAACTTTTTATCTCTTTTATAAATGAATATCAATTAAGATAATATTTAATTATTAGTATTAAATAAGGGAGAATATTGTCAAGCCTTTTATTAATAAAAAATGGAATAGATATTAACATTTATAGGTAAAGATTATTTTATAAGTAGAAAAGTAAAATATCGTAAATACCCGTGTATAACACGCAAGGAGGTTTTCCGCCTCATATTCAGTGATTTTTTTTTATATATCTGCACATAGCAAGCTATTGTTCCTAGAATTTTTAATAAGGGGAATAAAACTTTTGGATTTTTGGAATAACTTAAAAACGCAAATGATTGAGGATCAGTGTAGCACCTTCAAATGCTCTGATATACGTACACGCATAAGAACACCCTCCATACTTTGTAACACATTGTGAGTCAAATTTGTGAAAGTAATATTGCTAACTCTCTATTCTAAAATTCGAAACAACAAGGTAAGATTAATTTATGACGTTCAATAATCATAATAAAAATCGATGTCTAATTTCTACATCGAGATTTTTTCTGTAATTTTACTGCGTTTTATGATGTACTCTTCTACGTAAATTATAATGAGGACTTTCAAAATTAATAACTGTAGCAATATTGTAAGGTTTATTAAAACTTATATAGATTTTAATAAAGCAATCATAAAATTAATTTGTTTGGTTTATGCTTTATATTGCATGTATTTATGCTTACATACAGCAATATTTAAATATGTCGCTAGAATAGTAGCAAACCACAAAGTTAGTGACATGTCGCTAAACACTAAGAAAAGTCGCTAGGTCTAGCGACAAAGTTGCTAAATTGGCAACTATGTATACGAGCGGTCCCGAGTACAGCCAAAATCTCACTCGCCAAGTCATTTGAAAACCACTATGGGAGGCTGGCACGATAATATCTTTGGAAAATAAGGGGATGTTTTTCAGTTCATTTGGCCAAAACTGAGAATGACACTCATAACCTATCACTCTTACCAGCAGTTCGTTCTTTCAGTTCCCAGGTATTTACCACACGAGGGGAGATTCTGCTATTTTTAATTACAAAACTTAGACGAGTGTAAACTTTGGCAGTGTTTGGTGTCTCCGCATGACACTCAATCTGCTGTTTCATCCTCCTTTAAGTGTATACATATTTTCGTGTCATTCGCCTTCTATGCATACAATGCCGCAAATAACTTCATCTAATTTAATTTCAAACCTAGATCAGTCCAGGTGGCATTGAATTTTGAAACACTAGCAGCAGAAAGCAATTGGCTAAATCACCACCGCTGTGGATATCCCTCCGAATTATCAACTCATGCATGCATATTAATTCAATTTTTTGTGCTTTTTGCAAATGATATTAGTCAATTTGGGATAAATTATTGCATAAAGCCAACCCTAGCCTCAGTCAGCGGGATAAATTTTTCTTTCTACAAAACAAAAACGAAGGTACGGTTTATTGTGAGAACTTCGTATGAACATAGCATTGGAAGAAACTATTCTCCCCTTCCTTGACAACAAGTACTGCCGTCAGTAGCTTTGCTAAAGCTGGATAAGTCTAGGGTTGACATAGGGAGACAATGTACCCCTATTTAGCATGTATTGTGCGAAATAGCCACAAGAAATTGAGTTAAATTATTACTAAGTTATTATTATTAATACTATATTACTCTTCCATGGAAAAACCGAATTAGAAGTCTATGATTGCATGTCAATATCATAATGAGTACCACTAATTTTAAGTAAATTCTTCAACTACCTAATATTGAAGTTGGAGAGGGAATAAATTATTATTTGCTGAAAACTAATTTAAAATTTATTTTTTCCTATTTAGCATGCCATTATTACAGCAAGAGGATCAATCGCAAACATTGTTTTAACAATTTTCAATGGAAATAACTTTCAGTATGCTTTTAAATAGAACAAGTGGCCACTACAACCTTCTCCAACGTTACCTTCCAGCGGACTGAAGTAAACGACTCCCTTTCATCTAGATAGGAATCCCATTCTTAGTTAGTATGGAATGCCCATCACCAACAAAATCAGTGCGCAAAACCTGACATTGTCAAAAATTCCCCTCCGCTGACCTTTTTACTTTCTCCATGTACGTAGTATCTACAGAGAAAGTATTGTTTTCATGATTTCGAGATTTCAATGGAAATATACATTTTGAGGTCCTTAGAAAACATTTTGACTATTTTCTCGATGATGTCTACGTGTGTGTGATAATAATAATTTTGTGGGCGCTCTAACTCACAAACTAATAATCAGATCAGCACAAAACTTTATATTTAATATTTGAATTAGCAAATGAAGATTTGAAAAGGTTTTGGCAGAAATTGGTCCACCGGAAGTGGGTGTTTATTCTAGTCATTTTTCCATTTCTACATTCTCCATACGTAGTGATCATGAAAGAAATCGACTTCGAGATTTCAACAGAAATACACGTTTTGAGGTCCCTAGAACACGTTTAGACTATTTTCGGAATGATGTCTGTGCATGTGTCTCTGTGTGGATGTTATTTTGGGTGCTCTAACTCAAAAAGTACGTACCATATCGATACCAAATTTCATATATAACACTTTAGCATGAGCACAAAGAACTGATGAGTTTTTCGACAATAACAGTTAACCAGAAGTCGAGGTTTATTTGAAACCCGATTCGGTTTTTGCGATATTTCTTCATTAAAACATCATTATTGTATATACAATTCTATATAAAAGTTATAATGTAATTTCCTACAACTTTCATTTGAAACAATTTTCTATAGCAGTTATTGTTTAGGAGTTATTTATAAATAATCCGTTTTACGGTTTTCTCCTTAAAAACATCGTCATTGGTAATCTTCGCGAGGACCAAAGTTGTAGAGAATAATATTTCTTCCAAGTTTTGCTTGAAACAAATTTTCGTATAACCATCCATTTCGAGGATGTTTTGCTTTTTCTTAATTTCCAGTATACAGCGCCACCACCATGTAGCGGTGAATTCTGTAAACATATTCAAAATATACGTAATTTACGGCAATAAGGACGAGTCGTCCTTATTGCCGTAAATTACGTAGGAAATAATGATTTTGCCTTATAATGCTATTCATAATAATTTAAATATCTATACCCCAAATATGGAGAAAGTCGTGTGTTGGCCACATCAGATTTTTCTTTAAAATATTCTTGGTCCGTAGAATGCATGTTAAATTTTCCAATATTCATTTTCAATAGGAACAAGGGCTGCTGAGTGGAATTTTAAATATTACATATTATCTTACGAGAAATGAAAATAATCCCTAGAGGTCGATCTCGCGACATTTTTCGAGATATATTACGCCGTTACCTTCATATATCCCATTTAAACATCCTGCCAAATTTTTGATCCTCTGTGTACACCATTTAACGAATTGTCCGAATTTCTCTACAGCGTGACACATGAACGAAAAAAGCAAAGTCAAAGGACAAACCAATTAATACTGCCTTTTATTATAATTAGAATCTTGCACATGGGCAGACGGACGAACAAGGTGAAAATAGAAGTTTAAAAAATAACACCAAATAAATTCAAAATCTAAGAAATCGGAATTACAAGATGGTCATAGGATAAGTATGTTCTTTGATTTTCAAAGACACAAACATAAATGAACGGAAAACGAAACCTGCACTTAGTGATTTCATTCATTTCTGTATAGGCGATGATGCAGGGATAAAGCAACTGATTTATGTTCGAAATCCTCAGGTTAATCTACTTTCATAAATTTCTACATAATTTGTTTGAAAAAGTTAGAAAGTTACACATAGTTAATAAAAAAAACAAAAACTGTGTAGATTACACATGTAATTAGATACTAACTGGCTTAGCAATGATGAGCCGCTTCATTAAAGCAAAAACCTTTCTGGAATTGAAGACCGTAAGATCATTGCTCCTGGATAGACAACAAGAAACTGAACTACGGAGTGAACCGAATAAAGTGAATCTTTCTTGACAGCAAAAGGGCGAAAATGCCCTTAAATTTTCGCACTCTTAAGGCCCATACACACGTCAGTTAATGGCCGGACGGCGGCCTTAAGGCAGC
Source organism: Uropetala carovei (assembly GCA_036926305.1). Taxonomy (NCBI): domain Eukaryota; kingdom Metazoa; phylum Arthropoda; class Insecta; order Odonata; family Petaluridae; genus Uropetala; species Uropetala carovei. The sequence goes on along the minus strand of JAXCHB010000084.1, from coordinate 7,877,354 downwards.
CTGATCCGTTCAGATTCTAGCATACACACGTGAGGCCGTTTCCTTCGGGCGGCCTCAAGGCAGCCTGTGGTAGGATTTCCTCACAACAAAGGGTTTAGCGAATAAAGGGGTGGGAAATTTATCCAAAAAACGATCATCCTAAATATTAGGGTTAGGGTATAGTTTTTCAACTTTTGAGATTTTTACTTGAATGACTGATTTGAACTTGCAAGTTATTATAGGAATCGTCAATAACATAGGGGTCATTATGACAAGGCGAAAATGCCGACATCGGCTAATATTAATAATACTAATTATTCCGAGAAATGTCACAATACACCGAGAAATAATTGAAGTAAATCTCTCGAAATAAGTCAGATTACTAAAAGAAGTTTAATATAAACAGTAACAATTCGTTACATTCAAACTAACCTCTCCAATGGAAGACTGACAATGTTGTGAGTGATGATGTTCCACGTAAATCCAATAAAATGTAATGAAATGTTTTAATTAAGATTTTCCTTAAATTTACGATTTCAATGTAATTTTTTTCATAATGCGGCCCTCGGACTCGGAAAAAATGTGAAATACGGCCCTTTGATAGAAAAAGGTTGTGCACCACTGCTTTATAGTACAAAAAAGTACCGGGGCGATCTTCACAAAAGGGAAACGTGAACAACAATACGAAACTACCATGCATCACCCAAATCCACGTGTTCTCTGAGAGCATGTGTAGCTAGGAGAGGGGGTTGAAAGGTCTACTGCGCATGCGCAAGATTTGGCCGGACGAAGTCCGGATGGAAAAACACTATCCATCCAGAGGTTCTATCCGGCAGCGCGAAGGCGGCCGTAAGGCCGCCAGCGAGTGTACACAAGTCGGTTTTTCGTCCGGATTGTGTCCGTTCAGGCCGCCTTGAGGCCGCCGTCAGGCCATTAACTGACGTGTGTATGGGCCTTTAGAGAAAATTTTATTGGAATTTTATGGGAAACGCAAACCGATATTTTTACACAAAGCATTCAGTTGGACATGAGGTCATAGGCGGCTTTAAGAGAAAAGGGATCCGCCAAGACGGCCATAGCCATAAACCGCGGGTAGCAAGAGGGCCCCCAAAGCTGATTGTAAGATTTCCGGCATTCGAAATGAGAGAATGAGGTGAAGGAAAAGAGAAGAATTAAAATAGGAACTTTAAAGAAAAAGACGAAAGCATAGAGAGAGAGAGAAATGAGGGAAATAAGTTAATTATATTACTACACCTATAATACTTTACCTTGTAACTTTTCCCTTTATTACACTAATTTTACAAATAATAAACATGCAGATCCAAATCTGCGGTGTGCCAATAAGCAGAAATCATCCCTAGTAGATGTAATTCACTAACGGTGATGCAAAAGTCCGGTTTATAGATAAAATAATTTACCTAATCTGAATGGAAAAAAATCGCAGAATGCTCAATTGAGTTGCAGTCTTCCAATATTTGGTCTATAGTAGTGTTATTCTTCCAATATGCGATCTATGTTCTCTCTATCAACATGTACAGTAGGGTGGTCCTTATTTTTCGAACTCTGAATTTCTTTCGGGACGCCCCCTGAATTTGTTCCATTTGGTTAGAAAATAAATTGTGTTAAATGTTTTTACAATCGGATAACGGGAAAACGTGCCGCATCGCATTTGAACTTTATATATTTCATCATTTTTTGTGGTATTTGGGTCATTCCCAGCGAAAACGGAGCAATTCCAATTTTGGATTGTAACGGATTGTTTTGATATTATTACCAACACTTTATTAGACATTTTTGGTGTATTCATATCATCTGCCCAGTAGTTGCCAAGATCCGGCCCGGAAAGTGAGCGCGTGCCATGCAAGTCGCAGCGTGCCGCGGCGCAACTGCTCAAATCTGTTAAATTCGCTGCCTCTTATCTCGTAAAGTATTTCGCCAGTAGTTTCGAAAAACACAACTTATTATCGTTTTTGGCAGTTCTTCAAGGTTATTTTCTTCAATATACCTCATGACTTCCATATTTTGAATAAAAATACGCGAAACTTGAGAAATATTCAGATTTTTTCGTTTCACTTATGTATTATGTCCTCGCGTCGGAATATCTCCATGAAATGTAATAGTGAATAAAAGTTTCCGGCAATCTTCCCTTCTGTGATGTGATATTCCTAAAAATTTAGTATACACTTGGCGTCTACATTATACAATTAAGATATATTGTTTTAAAGTGTGTCTTTGACGAAAAATTTGGAAAATCATCGGGCCCAAATGTTCCCCTCTTCAAAACGTTTCAGGAAGCATGGCCTCAACTTAACGGAGAATTTTAAACCTGGAATGCAAGACTGGCGGGTTCGAGAAGATTTAAAGGACGCGGAAGACGAAATTCTTGCTTTCGCGCTGCAACGTTTACAGGAAAATCACCCCAGGGAAGATTACAGAGAGCTCCTTGAACTGTCATATTTCTGGGAGGGGTTCTTCCTCGAGGAATATCATTTCGCGTTCCCGGTGCATTTCACCATGCTAGGTGGATGGATAAAGCTATATACTGTCTAAAAATGTTTCTTCTTCGCGATGAATTCTCCTTATCTGCCGAAGAATTGCACTCCGCGACGTGTGCGTCTTTCTAGTATGTTTGTACGTGGAGGCTTGGATTGCCATTGAAGCTCCTCGGAGAGATGTACTGTTTTTGAAAAGTCTTAACGAGTACGACAAGACTGATAATGAAATTAGCCGTGTGGCAATGAATAGCTTTTGTAACCATTTGTGGTACCTTGCACCAGAAAGTGCAGCTCTAGCGTTTTTCGACGACAAGGTATCAATAGACACTAAGAAACGAATGGTATTAGCCTTGCAATCAAATGTCAACGAGAATTCAGACGACTCAACCAAAAGATTTACCATACACTCGAAAGATATAATACACTTCGTAGATAAGGGACTTGAACATTTCATTTTTAATGAATCTAGACAATTTTTCAAAAGGTTCAATATTTCAATGACATTTCTCTCTAAGGATCCCCTTATGTGAAAAAATGATCACACTTATAGCGAGGGACTGGAGATTGCGAAACAACTGAAAGTCGTCAACGACGCTGCAGAAAGAGGTGTTAAGATAATGGAGGACTTTAATAAATTATTTACTAAATGTGAATCTCAAAAACAGTTCGTTTTGAAGGTCGTCGCAGACTACCGGCGTAAATTTCCAGACTGCAACAGAGCAACGTTGTCAAAAGAATTTTGAGAAACTCGTTATAATTTAAATATACTCTTAAATTAAACTTCTCTGAAAGGTACTTTACTATTTTAATGATCATAAGACCTTGAGAGAAAATTATTTTAATACATTGAAGTAACAATGTTTTCCCACAAATTGAAAAAGAAGTTTTTAAATAAATAGAAATATAAAAAATTACACATTATTTATAGCTTACAAATTCACTTTATTGATTTAACAAGGGTTTCAAACTCTTTCTATTTCAAATATGAAAACTGTTGGCTTCGTACAGTAGCGTAGCTCGATGTTTCGGGCCCCTAGGCAAGAATCGCTGATGGGCCTCCTAAGCGGAAATATTTTAGTAAAAAGATTTTTTTATATATATTTCATCGGTGTTCTCTGTGGTGGGGCCCTCTTGAGAAAGAGGTGAAAACGATAATCTGATGACAATTCATCAAAGTGACGCTTAACTATAAAAATCGTTGTCTTTCGCTCGTGGGGCACCTTTTGTTCGAGGGCTCTTAGGCATTGCCTCCTCTTTCTATATGGTAGCTACGCCACTGGCTTCGTAATATAACAGTGAAACGAAAAAATCTGAATATTTCTCAAGTTTCGCGTATTTTTATTCAAAATATGGAAGTCATGAGGTATATTGAAGAAAATAACCTTAAAGAACTGCCAAAAACGATAATAAGTTGTGTTTTTCGAAACTACTGGCGAAACACTTTACGAGATAAGAGGCAGCGAATTTAACAGATTTGAGCAGTTGCGCCGCGGCACGCTGCGACTTGCATGGCACGCGCTCACTTTCCGGGCCGGATCTTGGCAACTACTGGGCAGATGATATGAATACACCAAACATGTCTAATAAAGTGTTGGTAATAATATCAAAACAATCCGTTACAATCCAAAATTGGAATTGCTCCGTTTTCGCTGGGAATGACCCAAATACCACAAAAAATGATGAAATATATAAAGTTCAAATGCGATGCGGCACGTTTTCCCGTTATCCGATTGTAAAAACATTTAACACAATTTATTTTCTAACCAAATGGAGCAAATTCAGGGGGCGTCCCGGAAGAAATTTAAAAAAAAATTTTTTGCCTATAGCTAAGGACCACCCTAATGTACAGCCTGGAGGCTTATGGGATCACTATGTAAATAGTTATTGTTGAGAGGCTCATGGGATCGCTATGTAAATATTACAAGTAACCGAGGATATTGGTGAGCCTTCGGTTTGCTTTCTTTTTAGGTTATAATGCCTTTTAGAGAAATCGTGGAAGAAATGTGCTGTGCTCCAGGTGAAAAGGGAAGAGTTGTGAAAAACAGGTGTGAAAAAGTGTTGTGCGCTAACAGAGATTTGGATAAAATTAAAATAATTGCGAAGATCCTAGAAGAGGACAGTAACGCAGAAATTGAGACGAGTCCCGCAGATATAGCTTGATTTAAATACGGCCCTGTCACTTCCATGAAAGTAGAGAGATACTTTTCACTTTTAAAACATCCTAACTGACAGAAGACAGAGTTTTTCATTTGATAATTTTAAAAAACATCTTGTTGTAATAGTTCATAATTTGAAGACATTATTAATAGCGATTGCAATGATATTTTATTGAAATGTTATACCTACTCCATATAATAGTAATATTTGGGTTAGAATAAATGCCTTTTTTAATGCCTATTTTCCTGTTTTATTGTGCCATTTTGCCTGCCTTTTTTGACATTTTATAATGGCTGAACTTCCGGGCTCTAGTCATAACATAGGAATGAACTAAAATATTAAAAATTTGAAAAATATTTCTTTTAATTCTCCCCCTCCCTTTATTAAACCATATCTACGGCCCTGAATAGAGGCCAGAGGAAGCTCGTGCATCAACTATTAGAAGATAATGCAGTACAGGAATCATCGATTCAATTTGAGAGTGATGCAGAGGAGCAGGAAATGATAGCTAAAAGGATGATGGCCTAATATATATACTGGATAATGCACCTCTCGAAAGGTGGCCTAATGCAGTGGTCCTCAAACATAGGGTCGCAAGCAGTCTTCGCTAGTTCAGCTATTCTTTTGCTCATTCTCTCAATCCTTGACTACTATACAATGTAAAATGTTGCTAGATTCTGGTGTGAGCTTAATAGAGTTTTGGTTAAAGATGAAGGGACAATATAAAAATATTTTCTGCTTAGCAGAACAGGTCCTAGTGGTTTTTCTCACTACTTATCTTTGTGAACTTGGATTTTCTAATTTGTCAATTAAATGTAAAGCGAGAAACAAGTTGATAGATGTTGATGGCGAATTATGTTGCGTTCTAAGTAAGCTGTGTCCCAGAATTGACAAGTTGTGTTTAAAAGATAAATAAACTTTAAACCTATATATATATATATATTGCCAAAACACAAACCAGTTCTTTATGCTAATATTAAAGTGTTTTATATGATGTTTGGTAACGTTATGGCACGTACTTTTGTGTTAGAATGCCCAATCAAACATACACACACCACACAGACATCATTACGAAAAGAGTGTAAACGTGTTCTGAGGACTTCAAAACATGTATTTCCGTTGAAATCTGGAAGACGATTATTTCGTGAATACAACACTTGCCCATTACGACGTATGGAGAAAACAAAAATTAAAAAGCAAAATATCTCCGAAATATATATATATATATATTATCTCAACATAATAATATATATATATTATTATGTTGAGATATATATATATATATATATATATATATATATATATATATATATATATATATATATATATATATATAATAATATATATATATGCATTGGCATTAAAAAAATGTTAATAAAATAATTTCGGTGGTAAAATTTTAGCATATTATCCTAAATTCCTATTTCCGGAGAAATCCTTTTTTTACATTACAAAAAATGATGAGGGGTCGCGGCAATCAAACATCTGCACAGAGGGGGGGTCGCAGGTAGATCTGCCTGAGGACCACTGGCTTAATGCATCCCTCAGATGATTTCCTGGAAGTTATCAGATATGCCAACAGGAAATTTAAAAATTTTCATGGGGAAAACATATCCAAAGAAAAATTTATATTTTCCAAATTAACTGAAGCAATTACAAGAAATATTGACTCAAAATGGCCAAAAGATGTAATATCCTTGTTTGTAAGGACAAGGACTTACATTAGAATAAAAATGTTAAATTGCCGCTTGAAAGATCCAGTTAATGGTAGGCAGTTGAAAAACAAATTAAAAAAGATAACAGCTTAGAGGTATTGGCAAATTAATTAGTTCAACTATTATTGCTATATATAGTTTGGTGTGGATGTTTTTGTAAAAAGAGTTTGAAAGAAATTCCTTGTAATATGTATACCTTGTTTTCAGTGGTGTTTTATGTCACAGTGTCTCCACTTGCTATAAATTAATCAGTTTCTTGTAACAATTTTCTGGAAATTTAACAGATTTTATGACGATGGCTTAACTTGCTATGAAAACAGTATTTATACATGTTGCATTTCCTGATTTGACAAATGGGAACATATTTTGTCACAACGGATGGGTAAAATGCATTGTAATATGAATGTCTTGTTTTCTGAGGTGTTTTATGTAACAGAGTCTGCACTTTCCATAAAATATTAGTACCATGTATTATTAGTACTGGACATTTTATCATGTAAAATGTCCAGTACTGTTAAATAAAATTGTTTTTCATGTACCAACCCTTAACACTAGATCACGTAGGTTCTTTGAAGTACCATTTTTAGAAAAAATTTATACCTATCATTTATCACTGTACAGAATGATGAGGGAGGCAAATTTAATATGTATAAATGAAGATTTCTTTAATATTTCATTAACTTGCCTTAAAAGAAGACTAAATCTGTAAGCACTTGGTATCATTTTTTGTTTAAACTATTTACCCTCTGTGCTATCTTGTATTTATTTCTATGATTGTATTGTAAAAGGATATTAATGTGAATGTGCAATATTTACCTGAGTATTTTTCTTGTATGATTGTATTGTAAAAGGGTATTAATGTGAATGTGCAATATTTACTTGAGTATTTTTCTTGTATGATTGTATTGTAAAAGGATATCAACACCCGTTATAATAATAATAACTCAGTAACATACCTAATAGACATTTCAGTACCGAATGACCTAAATACTAAGGAGAAATACATGGAAAAAATTGAAAAATACATCCCCCTAGCGAATGAAATTAAAAGAATCCGGAACAAGAAAAAGTAATAATTATACCCCTCATTATCTCGGCCACAGGAATAACACCAAAATCTCTTATAGAAAACCCAAAAAATTTTAAAATCCCAAAAACTGTACATACAGATATACAAAAAGCTATTATCCTAAGAACTTGCCATATTGTCTGGAAATTTTAAAACTTAGATCACCACCCAAAATTTCAATAATATTATCTCATTTAACTTGGTCTTTACAAGCCCGTTAATGAGAGAAACATTGGGTCACGAAACGTCACCCTGACTAAAGAGAATAATAAAAATAGTGTGTGCATTCTGTGAATGGATGGTGTAGCTATGTAAACTTAAGTAAACATTGTGGTTGCGTACATGAGTGATGGTAATAAAGTAACTATAGGAGTTATTTTTTCAAAATGCTCAATTACAAGAAATAACTACATTTTTGACGTGGTACTAATAATACATGGTACTAATACTTTATAGCAAGTGCAGACTCTGTTACATAAAACACCACAGAAAACAAGACATTCATATTACAATGCATTTTATCCATCCATTGTGACAAAATATGTTCCAAATAGTCAAATCAGGAAATGCAACATGTATAAATACTGTTTTCATAGCAAGTTAAGCCATCGTCATAAAATCTGTTAAATTTCCAATAAATAGGGGTAATACATCCCATAAACACACACCTTGAAGCAATATTTTTCATACTAAACATTTTGCGAATGTCGGTTAGGTGAGAATTAAATAATTGTACGTTTTCGAACACACAAGATGAAAAGTAAAGGAAAACTTAGTTACCTATACACTTCCGAGTTATTTTTCAATGCTTACAGAAATAGAAATGTCTTATATTTAAAACAATTAACACAGAGATGTGTGTCGATTAATGTTTGGGTTTATTAATGCTAAAGTAAAGTATGATGTTTGGTAAAACTCATGCCACGGACAGCAATAGCATCATATACGCAATTGTCTCCGGCCAAGAGCAGATGATCATCTCCTCCTTGCAATCCAAGTGACATCATTCACAGAACAGCTTGTTTTCGTCCACCGGAACAGCCTGCCTTGTATTATTAGTACCATGCTCGGAAGTGAAGTTATTTCGATTTTTAATACTTGATACTAAATAAGCCGAGTACCAATTTTTAAGGCAGTAAAAAAGGGTCGACTTACAATCAATTAAATATGGTATATCTTTCACGTTGTATGTTTACATTATTTTTTAGTTTAATTCAAATGTTTGTTGCTATTATACTCTTTCTTGAACCAACATTTGATAAGTTGTTTAATGCAGAGGTTTTTCTCTTTTATTCTCTATTATTGGGCAAATTTTATTTCATTTTAAGAAATTCATCCTGAAGGTAGTTTTAAATTTTCAATTGGTAACAAATTCGTAAGCTGCTTCAGTTAACAAAAGCTGTCCTTGACTTGTAATGATTCCAAGTAATAGACGATGTTCCGTGTAAGAATTTCGATGACTATGATTTTTTTAATTTTTCTTTTTTGAAAATTTCAAAACATGAAAGAAATATACGGGTAATAGAGGGTGAAGTGAATATTTAGGAGTATCTGAAGGGGAGCGCGAGGTGAAAAAGGTTAAGAACCACTGGTTTAGACGAATTATCAGGTGTTATATTATCTAAAGAAGCCCACTTCTTCCCCCCAGAAATGTGTCATCTCAGCTCCAATCAGGGTTACCACATCTGTGGGTTTCACCCCAAGTCTTCGGATTAGCAGCCAAATCTTCAGGTTGGACTCTGTAATTCTTGTCCAGGAAACTTATCGATAAAAGCGCAATATTTGGTCAAAATCTGTCACACATTCGTCAGATGAAATTTTGAATGGAAGGCGTAAATCGACAATAAGAATAAGAAACCTTGTACATTCTTCTTTAAAACAGTCTACATACGGTGATTGTAGTTGTTTCTAATTTTAATTTGCAAGAGTGAAAGTCTGCATGTCAAAATATCGCATTTTACTTGTTATCTTACAGGAAACAGAAATGTTCTCCTGGAGTCGAACCCGGGACTTACTAAGGGATTTTTTTTTGTCATTGCCTTTTAATGCGTGATTCGTGCATTCCTGTCAAATTTCAAACTCGTACCTACTCAGAAATTGCTTTAAGTCGCATCTAAGGAGTAGCTTCAAATGCATGTAGACAAGAAAACAAGAAAGAAAGAACCCTACGCCTTTTATAATATAGATGGGTAGGGGTGGGAGGAAGGAGACGTTGTGGTTGTGGGGGGAGGGGAGGGGGGGAAGTAAAGGGAAATATGAGAGACACTGGTGATCGTTGACTTGCAATGTGTACCTCCAACAAGTTCAAACTGTAGTTATCACAGTTCACAGACAATGCCCGGTGATTTTTTGCTAAAATTCTATGCTGAACACCAGATAGTATATGCCAAGACGTAACATCCATGTTATCATAGCATCAACGTATATATTAATTAAAGGGAGGCCTGTCAGCCACAACCCGAAGAGAAGCTTCCTCTCCACTTTCACTCAGCCACGCTTGAGTGGAAGTGGAGTGGAAGGTAATGCACGGGATGCAAGGAGGGTCTGCGGGTGGTTTCAATAGGGCTGTGAGCCTCAGTTCATGGAGGCGGCAGTGACATAAATAATTATTATGTATATAAATATTGGCCAAAGCAGTTCAATTTGAATACTGAAACCGTACCAATTTCGTAAGTAAAATATATCCTTCCATTTAAAACCAGCCATGCTTGAGGAGAAGTGGAGTGGAAGGATATGATCCGGGCGCGAGGGGAGCATGCGGGTCGCTGGAATAGGACTTAGAGCATCAGTCCGTGGAGGCAACAGCGAAGTATTAGAGGATCTGCCCTTGGCCCCTCTGCCACCAAATGGGGTAACTTGAGCATATTAGAAAAATTAATGCTACAGAGTAATTGATCACTAACTTTTATATTTTTATTTTCTTTGTTTCTTTTTATTTAAATATAGGTATTTTCTTTCATTTTTACTTTCTCCATATACGAAGTATTGAGAAAGTATTGTTTTCATGAAAAAAATCGAATTCGAGATTTCAACGAAAATACACGTTTTGAGATTCCCTGAACACGTTTTGACCATTTTCTCGGTGATGTCTGTGCATCTGTCTGTATGTGTGTGACAGAAAGTTTGTGTGTGCTCTAACTCAAAAACTATTCATCAGATCTAGCATGAAATTCAATATTTGTGATTTTATATATATTCTTTTGGTAATAATCGGTCAGCTGGAAGAAGCAGTTTACTCTTGTCAAATTTTAGTTTTTCTTAAATATTTCGCTTAAAACTGAATTTTTGTTAGCATCTACTATATATTTATGAAAGTTTGTTTGTTTGTTTGTGCATCTATATATTTCCACACCGTTAAAGCTAGGGTAATCAAACTTTCAACAGATACTTTCTTCACAAATAGAAAGGCTGTATGCTACTTTTTAATCCCAAATGTTTTATATTAATTATACAAAAAGCACAATAACTTTGTATGCTAATGGCACAAAATTAAGCATTACAAATGTAATGCCACATTTAATTGAAGCAACAATTTTTAATGGATGTGCAAAAGGAGAAGACGTTTTCATACCGAGAATTCTAATGATTCCCACAGAAATGCCATTTGAATTCAAGAGATTACAGTTTCCAGTTCGGCTTGCATTTGCTATGTCAATAATTAAAGCACAAGGGCAGTCACTTCAAGTTGCAGGAATTGATTTACAGGAAGATTGTTTTTCGCATGGTCAGCTGTATGTTGCAGCATCAAGAGTTGGATCTGGAAAAAACTTATATATGTTTATAAATCATCAAAACACCAAAAACATTGTTTACAACAAAGCGCTGAAATAAAACATTCATTTTTGTTGGAACATTTTTTTGTATTTTTCCCCGGGCAACACCTGTACTCTAGCTAGTCTCCTATATATTTATGAAAGTTTATTTGTGCATCTATATGTTTCCACACCGTTAAAGCTAGAGTAATCAAACTTCCAACAGAAATAGGAAGGCAGTAGGCTACTTTTTAGTCCCAAATGTTTTATATTAATTGTACAAAAAGCAAAATAACTTTGTATGTTAATGCATTGCCATCTAGAGATGGATCAGAAAGAACGAAACTTCTTTTCGAACAAAATGGTTCAAACAACATAACTGTTCTCATAAACTTCTTATACACAGTGTGAACCGACTACTTCAATATCCGTAATTGGACAGAGGGGACTGATTAAACTACACGTATTTTCCCAAGTCCTACTATTGATTTAAATCAAATTTGGTACAATTGTGGAGGGCTCCCAGTAATAATTCATACGTGGTTTTTGTTTCTCTCTGCCCATTTTATTCAATACCACGGCTGAGTGAATTCTTAAATACCCTAGAATTCCAATCGGATTTGAATCAAATTTTTCCGGGCAATGCCGGGTATTTCTGCTAGTGTGTAATATATATATATATACACAGTAAATCCTCGCTAACACGTACTCGCTTAACACAAATTTCTTGATAACACGAATCAAAATTGCGGTCCCAGCAGGAATACATAGTGCCTTATGGAGTTTTATTCATTTAACGTGAAATTCGGTTTGTGCGAATTTCGAACATACATCCCGGTCCCGCACTTAGTATCGCTCGCTTAAAGCAAACTGTCCATACCTCCTGTAATGGCGTGCTCAACACATAATTTCTATTTTTCCGTACTTGCGGACTCGGTAACCGGGAACACAGCACTTATACACCATGTTTTCCGAATTCTTATCCTCAAAAGGACGAATATATACCACTAGAAACTCTTCTAAACTGAAGTTATTAACCACACCGTATGAGTAACCACACAACTGTAATGGCGTCGAACAAGTGAAGGTTATGTATGGTTCTATGCAACGAAAGCATGGTGTCGTGGCCGACCATAGGCCGCTTTAGGCTTACGGTTGCTGACATCACTCAACCTTCTACACTGAGTTGTGAGGCCTTTTACTAGAGGGGGTGTTGCCTCTACCCATTCTCGATGCACTTCTTTGCAAATCTCCCGGTGAGGGGATAATGCTTTCTGGGAATATCTTCCTTGAAAACCATTTCTTTGAAATAATAAACAGGTCATTTGGGATGGAGAAGCGAAATTTGGACTGGTATCCATAAAGAGACTTTTAGTCAATTCATGACTGTTTTTGAGAGTGGAGGTCTTAGTCCCATTAGCGGATAAAAATCGGTTCCACTGCAGGAAAGTGCTTGTTATCTGAAGTTATTTTACCAAAAGCCACACAGAAAATTGTACGTTTAATTTTCAAAATGAGTAAATGTAAGCAAACGAGCATTAATCTCCAGATGAAGCTCCAGATATTAGACGAAGTGGACCGCGGAGCTTGCAATAAAACTCAGATTGCTCAGTGTTTTGGTATTCCAAAATCAACACTCTCGACAATAATCAAGAATCAGGAAAAATTACATCAAGCTGCTGCGTTGGGATGTGTTGGGCACAAAGCTAAGCGATTGCGTCGAGCTCATCATCAAGATGTTGAAGAAGAATTAATGGAGTGGTTTAAACATATGCAATCAGCGGATGTGCCCTTAAGTGGACCCATTATTCAAGAAAAGGTTAATACAATCGCTTCAAACCTCGGGATTGATGACTTCAAGTGCTCCACTGGTTGGTTGTGGCGTTTTCAAAAACGTCATGGGATCTCTTCTCAAGTGATTTGTGGGAAGGCTAATAAAGTGCATGAAACAGATGCAAATGAATGGTTTGTAAATTTCAAATGTCTCCAGGAGAAGTACGACCCACGGAACATTTTCAACATGGATGAGACTGGGATTTTTTAAAATCTCTTGCCAAACCGTTCTTTAAGTATGAAGGGAGAGAAATGTCATGGAGGCAGCCGCAGCAAACAGAGATTAACCGTTGTTCTCACCTGCAATTCGGATGGGAGCGAGAAGCTTCGAGCGTGGGTGATAGGAAAATCCAAGAGCCCTCGCTGTTTTAAACACATCGACCGCTTGAAGCTGCCCTGCGATTACACTCACCACAAGAAAGCACGGATCGACAGTGCCGCATTCCGTGAGTGGCTCTTACGATTTAATCGTCATATGATTGCGCTGAATTGTCAGGTGCTGCTTACGATGGATAATTGTGCTGCCCACAGCTTTGGCGATTTGGAGCTCAGCAATGTGAAAGTTTGTTTCTTTCCGGCAAACACAACGAGCCGTCTTCAGCTCCTAGACCAAGGTGTTATCGCCCTTATGAAGAAAGCATATCACATTCGCTTGGTGCGAGCTGCAATCCGTGCAGTGGAAGACAACGATACCCTTACATGGAGTGTCCTAGTTGCAATCAGAGCCATTGGAGCAGCTTAGGAATCTGTTTCCGGGAAGCATATTAAAAACTGCTTCGAGAAGGCCTGGACCCGTTCGGACATCGATTCTACCGATGAAGGAGCTGTCAGCGAAAAGGATACGCCCGAGGAGTGGGAGCTCTTGCAGACACTCATGCCGACTGAGGTAAGGCTAGAGACCCAGAGTGGGTTAACATTCGAAAATTACGCAGACATCGACAATAATGTCGCCGTTTGTGGTTTTCCTGATGATGAAGTAAATGAACTCGAAGCATCTTCTTCAGATGAGAATGAAGAGGAACCGCTGGAGCCACCCACACATGCAGAAGTCATGTCCGCTCTAAGTGTGCTCGAGCACTATGAGGCCACATCTAACATTTCAAACACACTTTTGAGCTGTTTAGAGAGGGTCACCTTTGAATGTGAACGCAATTTGCACCCTGTGCTTCGCCAGCAGAATATTTTCGAATTTTTCAGCCCTAATGAAAATTAAAAATTAAGTTTAGTATCTTAGTAATAAACAGTGAATATAAATTGATTGTTGTGTCTTTATTTGTATATATATATATATATATGTACTACAGTGAGACAAAGAAAGGAAAAAACTAAGGATAGAAGAGACTAATGAAACTAAGGAAGAGCTTCAATGTAATTTTTGCCGCGACTTTGTTAACGCGAATTTTTTTAACACGAACTCCCGATTTCCCGGTCCCTTAGGATTTGTGTTAACGAGGATTTACTGTATATACATATACAGAGCCTGATAGAGGGGGGGTCAGCAGGGCCATTTGGACCGGGTCCCGGGCCCAGAGGGGCCCCCAAAATTTATTCTAAAGGTTATGTGTTCAATATATTTATTCTAATATATTGAACAAATAACTCTGGCGCAAATCAGCACCGATCAACAGTTAAAGGGGAATGGAGGGTTGCACTATGTAGATTTAGCCCCCTGTGACTTCTTCCTCTTCCCCAAGATGAAGATCAAGTTGAAGGGGCGAAGATTTGACACCGTAGAGGAGATCCAGGCCGAATGGCAGGAGGTGCTGAAGACCCTGACACAAAAGGACTTCCAGAACAGCTTCCGATCATGGCAGAAACATTGGGATCTTTGTGTACGCTCCCAAGGGGACTTCTTAGAAGGGGACAGTGGCGATTAGAACTTTGAATAAGTCTCCTTTTTTTTCAGACACATTTCGGGAACTTTTGGGTAGCACCTCGTACATTTGTATGGCTTATGATTGGGGTGGAGTCCCACATTTGTGACAAGCCCGGGCTCCACCTCACCTCCCTCATGCCCTGTGTATATATATATATGCATTCTGCAAGCATTTTATCTCACCTTAATATAAAGAGTAAGAGCCGACAAGTAATTTTTAAACGCAAAGGTTTGTACCTCTGCACCAATTTATGTGCTTTACTTTTTGGATAATATTGGGGAAAAAACAACCCCTAAAATTTATAATTATGAAAATTTTATAGTTTTTAATCATTTGTTATGAATAACTCACATTTCTGCAAAATATCATCGATGTAGTATCTGTAGAAGAGCATTTATGTACGTTTAAATGATTAAAATTTATGAATTTTTAACAGCCACAATGTGTGAGGCGTGAGCAATCGCTTCCCCTGAACAGGGCCCCGCGTTTTATTAGGGGCCCCGCACAAGGCTCAATTCTCATGTATTGAGATTTAGGCAATTTTTTATTACATATTAATATTATTAAACATAATCATAATAATTTCAAAAATTAATTTTAATAATAACTTTTTTCATTGAAAATATTGCCATTCTTCTTTTTAAAATCGCCTTTTTATGTTCCACCTGGTATATATACATACATAAATAGGCCCCGCTCCTGCTCACTATAGAACTAGGCCCCGCAAATAACCATGCCAGTCCTGGCCACAATAATCAACTTTATTGTAATATTCAGTGTTATTTACCACTGGAACACCATTCTCCAATTTTCTGGAAATTTTCAGCTCCCTAGCTTGAGCGTAATTGCATAAACATTAATCAATATTTGTAACATTTATGATTTTTTAACGGCGAAATAAATAAATATTTTCAAATTTCTATAATCCTGTTATTGTTATTTGGGGAAATTCTGCCATTAGAAAAAATTTTACCATTGTAGCGCATTTAGAAGTACCTAAGCCATAAAATATTTAAATTTAAGGATTTTTTAACGGCCAATAAAATAAACGTTGTTGTAATATTTGATTTTTTCCGTCAGTTTTGCCACTAGACCTACCTATGTACCAAATTCCAAGTTTCTAGCAAGCACATCTGGAAGTGACTCATAATTTTGTATCCTCCTATATGATACAGTGAAACTTGTTTATAACGATCAAGCCAAAACGAAATCACGGCTATAACAAAGAAATGTCTCGGTCCCTTGGACTTCTCCATAAGGGCATTGGTGAAATTTCTCGAATGTAACAAACACACATTTCATGAATTCTCAGCTGTAATGAACAAATGTTTGGTCCCGTGGCAAAATATGCCCCATATATAACGAATTTTGGCGAGCAGAACGATAAGTAATGAATAGTTTCAGTCCGTTTACCATGCACTTGTTGGTCGAGGTTCCCTTCCTCCCTCTACCCCTTCCATACGAATTTCCACGATCCCTTTGTTTTGAAATCGATATTAAAAATGTGAAATTTTTGTAAATTAATGACCATAATAAAAATATTAATTGGCCATTTAAAAAATCGTATGTAATAGCAATCAAACATTTTACATGCCATGAAGTTGATAAGCATCTCTTTGCATATGTAAGTACGGCATTGAAGTCTACTCACTGCTAATATAGTCAAATCTGTGTTATTCAGCCATCTTGAGGATAGCCGATTAGGGGAGCATTTTTCGATTTTGACATTGCAAAGTTAGCAATAACCAAACTAAATTGGGCTTAGGTTCACTATCGTACTCCCCAAACATAACTATGCATGGGATTTGCATTTTCCATTTTAATTCTTCCACACGTAGTTAGCTATAGATACTATTTACTAGGGTTACCAGTCACTGAAGGGTAGAAGGAAGGACAATAAAGGCAAAAAAGGAGGACACAAAAGAAAAAAGCCGGACAAACAATATTAGGGAATAATTAATGGGCTTTTTTGGAATAATGAGTGTGTATCACTATTTACATATGTTTTTGGATATTCTTCTGGTTATTTGCTCCTTAAGATAGTTTCCATATATATTTATTATAAGAAAATCCTTGAAAAAGTAATATAAATTGAATACATAAAGTTAAAATAACTATTAATTACTTGCATAATATTTATTTTATTTTAAAAATAAAATGCTTACATAATAATAAGAATAATTTTTTTCAATGAAGGTATTTTTCCGATAAATTTATCTTTCTAAGAAGATCCTCGTTCTTAAGAAGGCAAGAATAGAAATCTTTACAGGAAAAATGTTTTAAGTTGTACTTTGTCATGATTAACCCTCTGAATGATTCAGCTGACAATCGATTTCGTTCTAGTGTCCACTGATCATTCATTAAGGAAAATACCCTTTCCAGGTTTGCGTTATGCCCTTGGATGCTGAAAAAAAATTTGCAAATTTTGAGCAGCTCTGAAAAACAATCTACAGAATTGCAACTTCTAAAGAATGGGCTCCACTGCTCATGAAAGGGTTCATCAAAGAAACACTGATCTTTGTTTTCCATAAATAACTTTAGGTTGAAATATTGATCAAGAAGTTTCACGTCATCAATAATTATTTTCCTTTCCTTAAGATAACTTAAGCAAGGTACAATGTCGCCATATTTTAAATTTCTCTTACTTAAAACCATCCATTGAAAAGATTTGAATTCTTCAAAGGGCTTTATCCATTTCTCTAAATAATCAGTGCATTCTTGATACACAAGCTGCGTCTCCTCATGAAAACTCCGGCATTCTTTACCCATCCCCTTTGCTTGTAGTTTTTCCATGAGCTGATAATGGGATAAAATTTTCCCTAAGTCGTAATTACAATGAATTTACCAGAGTTTTAAGGAAGTTCACAATTTCTAAAATAGAATTCTTTTCTCTTTCAACTGCCGCAATTTTGTTCTTGAAAATAGATGTCAGCGAGAGTAAGAACCACAGGTATAATTCGGACATTTCACTTTTTAAAAAAATTTTGATCAGTGTTGGTGAGTGAGTAAGGGATAGAAAATACTGTTTTAAAGCAGGGAACAACTTCAAAAGTCTTTCTACAGCTGGTGCCAAACATAGCCATCTGGTCTTACAATTAGTTGAAGATAACAAGTTGTAATACTCAATTTCTATGCACTCGCAAATGTCTTTCAGAGCCACCGTTTGAACAGTATATATTGAAAAATAATTGAACATCTTCAAAATAAGGGACTCCACATCAACACTTAATACGTCTGCTCCATGCAGTTGTAGAGAATGTGAGCTGGACACCCAATACTATAATTTCTCTATTTAGAGCCTCCCTTAAGTGAGAGAGCACATTATTACCCTTATTTCTATTAATGCCTCTGAAATTTACATTGGCATTGTCACCTGTAAATGAAACACATTTAGAAGATATGCCATAACGTTCTAGAGTTCTCAATAGATACGTCAATATAGTTTTGGAGGTTTCATCGGGAGTAGCTTCTAATTCCAGCACCTTCGATTGTATTCCACCCTCTCTCCAATCAAAATACTGTACAAGAATTGGAATGATTTTGAGTGGACCATGGTTATTGGCATCAGTGGCAATTCCGAAACAAGATGTCTTGCTCAAGTTTTTCACAATGGCATCGATAGTGTAAGGGGCAAACACCTTATTCACTATTGCTTTGGTTTTCATTCTTGCACATGTTGTTTTTATAGCAACTTCTGAGTCTTTAAATAACTCTCTTAACAAATGTACAGTCCATTGACTTAAAAGATTGATGATGTTTCACTGTATGAAAAGCCATTGTTCCTTCAGCAGCACATGCTTTTTTATCACACAAGTTGTCTTGGAGACAAAAAGATGTTAATTTTTCGCATGAAGATGAAATTCGCACCATTTTTCTATGTTTTTCACTTTGTATATGATGCTCTAACCAGGCTTGCCACCCAATGGTCATAACAATATAGACGCTTCTTACACGTGTGTGTATATACCGTATTCACCCGAATCCAAGACGACCCTGAATCTAAGACGACCCCCCATTTTGATGATTCCAAAACAGAAAAAAGCTCAAATTGACCTTCATTACTACAAAAATTATAAATCTTGTGAAATATTTATTTTCTCTTATACTTTTCTTGAATGTCATTGTCTTTTAACATTTTAAAATCATAAGATCACATCACAAATAGAACCATTCAGGTTTTCAAACAAATTAAATGGTAGCATTCATTTTAAGATAACATTAAAAATAAAGTAAATACATTGAAAGAATACACTCATTTCAGGACAACAAAAAAAAATTTCAATCCAAGTGCTGCATAAAATCATTTTATTGTGTTAGTCATCATCACTGTCTATGCAACCTTCACTATTTTCCTCATGCTCACTATCTTTATCACTCTCAACTTCATCATCAGTCTCCCACAAAACATCATCCTCACTCCCATCCATGGCATTAGATAAGCAGCATTTCTTAAATCCTTTCACTATTACTTTTGCATTTATTTGTTGCCACGATGCCTTGATCCATTGGCAGAGCATTGCAACTTCAGGTTTCTTAAGATTTCCTTTTGGTGTTAAAGTGTGAGTTCCACTCTGTAACCACTCAGAATGCAAAACCTTTAAATTATTTTTAAAACACTTATTGACAGCAACATCTAAAACTTGAAGTTGCGATGCCATTCCTCCAGTTATTACAATAAGATCAGTATTCATCGCACTCATTATATTTTTAATTTCAGGAGATGTGTCCTTTGAATGCATCCAGTAAAAGCATTGCTCTTTGTTTCAGTAAAGCTCCTGGCCGTCTATTCCACACCACATGTAACCAATCTCTCATTAGTACTTTAGCCATCCACCCCTTTTCTTGACACCTAACTATTATTCCACTTGGCAAATGTTCCTTAGGCATTGTTTTCCGCTTTAGAATCACATATGGTGGTAATTTAGTCCCATCTGCTAAAACCGCCAACATTACCATGACTCGCATTTTTTCGTTGCCTGTAGTTTTAATTAGGACGGACTTCGCACCTTTTTCGTTCACAGTATAATTAGATGGCATGTAGAAGAAAACCGGAGTTTCATCGGCATTTCCTATTTGGCTCAAAAGGTAATTATTGGTTTTTCTAAGTCCAATTACGTATTTCTGGTAAGCGAGAAGTTTTTCAACATAGTCTTCTGACAATTTCTGACACAGCGAAGTTCGTCGCCGTAAAGAAAAATTATTTCGTCGCATCATTCTCACGCACCAACTTCTGCTGGCCTTGAATTCTTGCAATGATATATTAAGTCCTCTAGTAATTTCATTAGCTTTAAGTATAATACTTTCAGTCGAAACAGGCATACCGTTCTTCCTCATGGTGCGCACAAACTTGACTACTTCTTCAATGCCATGAAATCGGCCTAATTTTGGACCACTGAGCGACTTCCTTGTGGCTTTGGCTTTTTCTAGTTCCTGTTTTGCGAGTTTCCATAGACGCACATTTGCCTCAGATACACCGAACTTTCTACTCGCATCACAGTTATGTTTTTTTGGCGTAATTTATCACGATCAGCTTAAAATTTGTATCTTAGCTATGCAAAAGGCAGTCGATGAGTTAATGAGAATGGGTATGGTGCAGGAGTCGACGTCAGAATACGCAAGCCCAGCATTGTTAGTGAAGAAAGCTAACGGCGAAGAATTTGAAAATAAAATTCTCCATGCCAGCCATTGAGGAACAATTAGACGAGCTTGCAGGAAACAGTTATTTTACCATGTTAGACTTGGCGTCGGGATACTATCAAATCCCCGTGGCCCCAGGGACGAGACCCTTGACAGCTTTTGTCACCTCAAGTGGACTGTACGAGTTCACAAAAATGCCTTTCGGAGTAGTAAACGCACCTGCAGTGTTTAATCAAATGATGAAAAGGGTAGTGCGAATGACAAAACCAGGAGAGGTCCTAGTCTATATGGATGATCTGTTGATACCCAGCAAAACGGTGAAGGAAGGGTTAGAGAGATTAGAAAGACTGTTGCAAGTACTGAAGAAATTGGGGCTAGCGCTAAAAGTATCAAAATGTGAATTTTTCAAAACTAGAGTAGACTATTTGGGCTTTGAAATAACCAAAGATGGGATCCGACCAGGCGAGAGAAAAATTCAGGCAGTTAAAGAATTTCGAAGGCCGGAGAATGTTCACGAAGTGCGACAATTTATTGGTTTGACGAGCTTCTTTAGAAGATTTGTACTAGGATTCGCTACGTTAAGCAAGCCATTAACGCTCTTGACGAAGAGAGATATGGCATTCGAGTGGACAGAGAAACAAGAAAACGCATTTCAAGAGCTGAAGAAAAGATTAATCGAGCGTCCGGCACTTGCGTTGTTTGATGTAAATGCCGAACATGAAGTTCACACTGACGCCAGTAAGAATGGACTAGCGGGGATTATCTTACAGCGCCGAGAAGGAGAATCTCAAAAACCTGTGGCATATTATAGCCGACAGACGACAGATCTAGAGAAGAACTACCACAGTTATGAGCTAGAAGCGTTGGCAGTAGTTGAAGCCGTAGACAAATTTCGAATGTATTTATTGAACAGACCCTTCAAAGTTGTTATTAACTGTAATGCTTTAAAGACCACCATGTCCAAGAAAGAATTGTTACCGCAGATAGCGAGGTGGTGGCTTCGATTACAAGAGTATGATTTCACGATCGAGTACCGACCAGGACGCAACATGAGTCACGTTGATGCCCTCAGTCGAAATCCCGTGGGAGGTTCCGAGGAACCGGATACATCAGACTTGAAAATCTTCACGTTGCGAATAAATCAGGATGATTGGTTACTAACGATGCAGCTGCAGGATGTAGCTATCCAGAAAATACATCGCACCTTACAGCAACCTGCGGTCGCCAATGAGGATAGGCAGATCCACACAGACTATGTGCTGAAAGACAACCGTGTCTGTAGAAAGGTAGACGGTGGGGTCCGTTAGGTTGTGCCTAAGAACTCTATTTGGTGCATTCTAAAGGGAAGTCCTGATGACATGGGACATTACGCAGAAGAGAAAACCCTAGAACACGTGAAGAGATATTTTTGGTTTCTGAAGATGAGAAGAAGGGTAAAGAAATATATTGCAGCTTGCATTGAGTGTGCTTATCATAAGAGACCGGGAGGTAAAAGAGAGGGGCAGTTGCACAGTTTAGAGCGTGTAGCCATCCCATTTCGCACAGTTCACGTGGACCACTTAGGGCCATTCCCAAGAAGTAAAAGGGGCAACGAGTATGTTCTCGTGTATCAAGACAACTTTACAAAGTTCATCCTACTAAAGGCAGTGAAAACCACAAAAAGCAAACCAGTGTACGAAGCTATCACTGAGATTATGAGCTTATTCTGGTGTCCTAAGTGTTTAATCACAGATCGAGGTACGGCATTTACAGCGAAGGAATTTGAAGAATTATGCGAAAGGAACCAGATAAAGCATATAAAGAATGCGACTGCTACAACTCGAGCAAATGAACAAGTAGAGCGATCAAACGCATCCATTACAAACGCCATATCCACTATGTATGCACGAGAGGATGGGGGCACGAATTTGAGAAACATCCAATTCGCCATGAATTCTATGTCAAATAAAACTACTGAGAAGAGCGCTTATGAGCTATTGTTTGCTTATAACCCAAGGAATTCATTGCAAAACCGTGTTATACTGGTGTTGCAAGAAAGCGAACTCGATGAGACTAGAGAGACCTTAGGCGAAGCGAGGGAAAAAGCGTTAGTAAAGATATCAGAGACGCAGAAAAAACAGAAGGAGCGTTACGATCAAAGACATAAGGTGCCGAGAGTGTACCAAAAGGGAGATTTAGTCGTTGTAGAACGAGAAGCTCAAGCGACAGTGTGTTCGCGAAAATTAGCTCCGAAATTTAAGGGTCCGTATCTTGTCTCAGAAGTGCTAGCTCGAGATAGGTATTCTCTCATGGATATACCAGTTGCAAAGAGGACACAGCGAGCGTTCAATTCCGTGTTTAGTGCAGACCGAATGAAACCCTGGTGTAAGCCCCCCCAAGGCGAAGTAGGAGATGACGACCAGGCCGAAGGCAGCCAGGACGAGGGAGATGACGACCAGGCCGCGGACAGCCGAGGGAAAGAAGACGAGAAGCGGATGGAGAACGGCGCGAGCGCCAGAGGAGCAGTTCAACCGGAGGCAGACCGGACCGGGACCAAGGACGGCCCCGATGTCAGGAAAGGCCGACTGTTACGCAAGCGAGGACGACCGCCCCGTGAAGTGCTGCCAGAGGCAGGACGGTGAAGGAGAGTACTGAGAGATCACGTGACGCGAGAGGGAAGAGTGTGTGTCGGGACTCGTGGTAGTGTGGGCCGTGTGTTGGCTCGTGGAAGAGCTTCTGCTGGAGGGCAGAATGCTGGTGTAATTCGGGTTTAAATAAAGTTGGAGTCCCTTGGACGTGTTGTGTTATTTTCGGGTGTGCCTCCCCGTGGAGGAAGTTGGAAAGTGGTGTAGGGTTTTCTGACATATATATATATATATAAAGTAGCACTAAAAAAAATTTACCTTAAAAATTCTTTATTTGTCCCTGTAGTAATTGGTCTTGGTTAGCTGTTTTCTTGATGCTTTGCATTTGAAATGAAACAGGGATTCTTCTACACTTAGCAGTTTATACTTTTCACTATTTTCAATAATGTGGGCATAAAAAATTTTTTAAACGTTTTTCTAATGCATTTTGCGCTTGAGAAAGGTCGGATTGCTCTTCATCGATTTTGTCTCACTCTCACCACTGCCCCCTCTTTGTCATCATACAAAGCTTCGATGCTCTTGATACCACAGGTATCAAGCTCACTGTCACAAATTGCGAAGCGTCAAAATTGACTTTGTCCCCTGTGGTAACTCATCTCCAATCATTTTGGAAAGAGCCACTCTCTTCTTCTGTTATGAATTGCGAAACATCTGGAGCGCTTTCACCCTATAGCTGCACTTTTTGAAACATTTTATTATCGAGGTTTGAGTAACCTGCCGCCATGCTGCAAGAACGTGATGCATGGCTTGCAGAACGCTTGTTTTTTCACAGCAGGATTAACCTCTTTTTCCAAGTACTAAAGGCACATAGCTCGATGATATTGTCAGTTTTTGGTTTTAGCTGCGAACGGAACATGATGGAACCGACGTTTCGCGACTGTTGCAGGTAGCTTCTTCAGGGCGAAGCGAATTTCAAGAAATTGGCCATGTATATATAGCCAAAAAGTGTCATCCCCTATATATACGTGGCCAATTTCTTGCAGATTCACTTCACCCTGAAGAAGCTACCTGCATTGGTCGTGAAACGTCGGTTCCATCACGTTCCATACGCAGCTGAAACTGAAAACTGACAATATCATCGAACAACCATGCCGCAAAAACCTTCGATCAAAAAGGCACATAGCTATTTGCACAAGCTGATTTCAATAGAATTGATTGACACACTTGATGACACCAATATCAGGAGGTTGCAGAATGCTAGTGCAATTCGAGGGCTAAAATAAAATCATAACATTCTTGAGGAATTGTGTCTCTTGTGGATTCTTATCCTTGAGACGGCCACCGATGAGCATTTGCGTGTTGTTGCCGCTGTGATACTTGTCTTTCCTTACATTAACAGTGCTTCCCTTGATACTTTCTCAACAACTTGCGATTGGCCTGCAGTGCCCCTCTCACAATACTTTGTTTGTTACGGGATATTTCATCATGTCCCCTAGTTATTGTGAATGGCTTCGCTCTCACTGGTTTGTCGAACTTCCGCCATCACCTCCCGCGGGTTCTTCTCTCCTGGGATGTGAATCTCAATCCCGGTCCGTCCTCTTGTGATATTTACTATCAAAATGTGAGGAGTATCCGGAACAAGGTCTCTGTGGTTTCTTCACACATTAGTGAACTTTCGGCTTTCAACATTATTGCACTCACAGAGACTTGGCTTAACAGCAACGTTTTGGACGGTGAACTTGCGTTTGCGGCTACCAACCAAATTTTTCGTTGTGATCGAACTTCCCGAGGTGGCGGTGTTTTCCTTGCCATTGATTTTGACTTACCTGCTACCCGACAGGCGGATTTAGAAACCAATTGTGAAATTTTGTGGACCGAATTACGAGTGAAATGTAGTGCTAACAGTGAACACTCAGTTAAATTATTTGTTGGTTGTTTTTATCGCCCACCTAACAATGATTTATCGTGTTTAGAGGCTTGTTTTGACTCAGTTCTTCACGTTCGTGCATTAGGTGACCTTATTTTATTCGGAGACTTCAACCAGTGGCAGCTCATCTAATAACGTTGATCACTATTTTCTCGATCATTTCATGAACGGCTTAGGCCTCCTTCAGTGTAGTCCTTTTCCTACTAGAAATATGGCAACGCTGGATCTCATTCTGTCCTCCACCCCAGTGTCTCCCATAGCCACGGTCCGTAACATTTTCAAAACTGACCACGGATCCCTCGAGCGTTCGTTTATATTACTTCAGCTCTTCCCCATCTTCATAAAGTGAATTGGAAATTTCAATGAATACTACATTCGATGAATTGTGTTTCGGTGAATTTATTTTTCGGTGAATTGTGATTCGGTGAATTGCGATTCGGATTCCCTCCCACTCCCTACCCCCCGGCGAGCTGCACCAACCCAACCCAACCCCTCCCAGGTCCCTCAGAACCTGGAACAAAGCGGACTGGCCTACTATTAACCACGCTCTTTCCCTCCTTCCCTGGGGCCTCCTCGAGAGCGGTAATCCCAAGGATGGGTTCGACCTCTTCTACGACCTTCTCCACGCAGTCATCGAGATTTAAACCTTAATGACCACGAGATTTTAGTCTCTTTTGATGTTGTTTCCCTTTTTCCCAATGTTCCTTTAGAAGAAACTATGAAATTTTTAGAAACATGGCTCAAGGAACAATACCTTCCCCAAGTAACAGTCAGGGATTACATACACCTGACTCGCCTTTGCATGAAACAGAACTTTTTTAAAGTTAACAATCATATTTACCAACAAACCCATGGCACAACCATGGGTAAATCCCTTTCCCCATTTTTAGCAAATCTTTTTATGACATATTTTGAACAACAATGTAAAGACACCTTCTCCTACTTTCCAAATACTTGGTTTAGATATGTTGATGATATTTTTACCATTGTTGACACATCTAAAGACAACATTACCAATTTTTTGGAAAATTTAAACAAACAATATGGAACCATTAAATTTACATATGAGCAAGAAAAAGACAACTGCCTGCCCTTTCTTGATTTACTAGTTACCATACTAGATAATAAACTTAAATTTAACATATATAGAAAACCTGCACACACAGACATTTATATACCTTTTAAGTCACACCACCACATTTCACATAAGTTAGCAGCTTTTCATTCCATGATACATAGACTCCTACATATACCACTTTCCAAAACAGATTTTCAAAAAGAACTGATTCACATTAAAAATGTTGCTACACTGAACGGCTATGACACAAACATAATTTACAATATACTACGAAAACATAATTATACACTTTTTCTTAAAACACACACGACTCTCACTAACATTTCTACAGCCAAATTAAAATACATGAAAATTCCCTTTTCCCCAAGGACCACAAGCAAACTATCAAAAAATTTTTCCAAACACGGTTTTAAAACTGTACAAGTTAACCGAAATAAACTTATTAACCTCCTCCACAATCCGAAAGACATCATCCCTTCTTTACAGAAATCAGGTATTTATAAAATTTCATGCGAGGGTTGTGACAAAATTTATATTGGGCAGACAAAACGAAAACTGGAAACTCGTTTTAAGGAACATTTGGCACATTTTAAATTTAGGAGGTTTGTTAATTCCAGTGTAGCATCTCACATACAGGAATACAATCATCCCATTACCATTGATAACTTATCACTTTTAAAATCTGTACACAACGATTTTAAACTGGAGGCCTACGAAAGTATGTTCATCGCAAAATACAAAGGAACTGTTATGAACTGCGATTTTGGCCCTCTCCCCACTCCCCTCTTTATAGTCTAACGGTTCATCCTTCCCCCTCCTTTCACTCTCAGATAAACATTTCTCCATTAACACTTTCAAACCACACACCAGACCTTCATTCAACATCTTTCTCTGATGATGGCCGCTTCGTGTCCGAAATACGTATCAGTATACCTTGAATATTTAGAGAAATGTGTTTTTTAAAACATTGTTTTCTTTAGGAGTGAATGTGTATTAGGTTTTCTGCTATTTTTTCCTTTTCTTGTTTGAGTGCATGTTTGAATGATTGTTCTCCTGAAGGAAAAAGATTTTTTTTCCTTTGGTGAAGGATTTGAGTACATGAACGGGTGACACCAGGCTATCTGCGAGGTTTTCCTCCCCCGTAAAACCTGTAAGTGTTACTTTTGTTTTTCTTTTCATTAATTTCTTTCTTACCCGTTTTTTTTAACCCAAAAAAATTTATTTTATTTATTATAAAATATTTTTTTTAAACCCTATTTTATTGTTTATTTTGTCTCTAAATATTCTCACTTTGTACGGTTAAGGAGTATTTGTGTTTTAATTTAATTAATATTAGTTTTTGTTTTTAGAAGGCTGATACCTAAAATGCCTGTGTCTTGTATGGTGTATGGTTGTACCGAGAGGTTCAAGAAAGGAAGCAATATCTTTTCACTTTATATGAATATTATCTGATGAAATTTGGTCCTGCATGACTTGCTAGCAAGCAGGGCCGCCGCAAGCCATTGTGCAAATTGTGCAGCACACAAGGGTGCCAAACGAAGGGGGCGCCAGTTTCAGCAGATGCCGAGTTCGAGCAGGTGCTCGAGTGCCTGGAGATAGGCTCTCGTGTGTCTGGTCTGAACAGGCATAAGCAGTTACGATGTAATTTGTTCCCCAGCAGTTGCCTCGGCTCCCGTGTGCCGGCTCACACGTGCACATGTGAAAGAAGCCTATTCCTCCACCCAAAATGACTCAAGGCATTCATTGCCTACAAGCCATACTATTTTGCCATAATAAATCGCAGGACTGGAGGAGTATTAGAGGCATGAGAGGGGAAGCAGCTGTGTGCTTCTGACGTTGAAGCTGGATTGAATCTCGCTGCATGCAAAAGTGATTGGTGGACGTAAGGTTAGTGCAGCAAAAATTTGGAAATCATAATCCCTAGCGTGAATGACCCAGTCGTCGAGGCGTCAAACTATGGCTTACGGAAAATTCACCAACCACAATTCACCGAAACACAATTCACCGATCACAATTCACCGATTCACAATTAACAGAAACCACAATTCTCCGAATCGCAATTCACCGAAAAGTAAATTCACCGAAACACAATTCATCGAATGTAGTATTCATTGAAATTTCCAATTCACTTTATGAAGATGGGGAAGAGCTGAAGTAATATAAACGGAATGTTGGCAACAATAACACGTAACAATAAACCATTAACGTTTTAGGAGTGGGTATGGGGAGGAAAGAAGGAAGATGCAATGGAATAGCAAAATGAAATACCAGCATCATGGATGATATTCGATTGCAATTAACTGGCACATGAATAATAAATAAACAAATTACTCTCGCAGGAGTAGGGGGAGAAGAGGGGGAAGGTTAAACATTTAAAATCAGAACACAAGGTTTATGGTAGGGGGAGAAGAGGGGGAAGGTTAAACGTTAAAAAAAACGTCATCCTAACATCATGGGTGTCATAAGATTGCAAATAACTCGTAGATGAATAATAAACAATAAATAAACAAATGATGCACTCAACGCTTATGGTAGGGGGAGGACAAAGGGAAGGTTAAACATTAAAAAAAGTAATACTAGCACCATGGGTGTCATTCCATTACAAATAATTCGTAGATGAATAATAAAGAATAAATAAACAAACGATGCACTCAACGCTTATGGTAGGGGAGGTGAAAGGAAACGTTAAACATTAAAAAACGTAATACTAGCACCATATGTGTCATTCGATTGCAAATAACTCGTGGATGAATAATAAACAATAAATAAACAAATGATGCACTCAACGCTTATGGTAGGGGGAGGAGAGGAGGAAAGTTAAACATTCAAAAACGGAATACTAGCACCATGAGTGCCATTCGATTTCAAATGACTCGTACATGAATAATAAACAATAAATAAACAAATGATGCACTCAACGCTTATGGTAGGGGGTGGAGGGGAGGAAAGTTAAACATTTAAAAACGGAATACTAGCACCATGAGTGTCATTCGATTTCAAATGACACGTAGATGAATAATAAACCATAAATAAACAAATGATGCACTCAACGCTTATGGTAGGGGGAGGAGATAGGGAAGGTTAAACATTGAAAAACATAATACTGGCACATGGGTGTCTATCGATTGCAAATAACTCGTAGATGAATAACAAACAATAAATAAACAAATGATGCACTCAACGCTTATGGTAGGGGGAGGTGAAACTATGCCTTTTAGGTGTAGGGGCCCCACCAAAGGTTTCCTAATAGGGCCACGCAATTTCTAGGGATGGCACTGGATGTACTGCTTCCAAGAATGGAGACTTCACCAGATCAGTAGCGACTCATCCTCCACTATCGCCTGATCAGTAATTAAAAGAGAGGAAAATCTCTCTGTCAAGCACTGGAGCACTGGCTTAATTTAAAAAATTTTTTATTAGGGCAGTCTGCATTGTATATTTTATTGTCTACAAAATGTAAGAATTTTAGGAAGAGATGGAGTCCCTTTTTGGAGAAAATTTTCCTAAAATAGGTAATGGCAGTGTGGAGAAATACATATAACACTCAGGCTTCAGCACAATACCTTGGAGGGTGAACACAACCAACCAAGTTTTTATTTCACTCTCGTTAGTATCCACCCATTCACGTACTGTTGATCGGCACTGCAGATTGGGATTTTCATCAAGGAACTGTATTACGTAAATGTTTGTCTGATTAGCTATAAGTTCACACAGGTCATTGTCCACAAACTTTTTGAAATACTCCAACATATCCTCACTATGTCACAATACTTCACATGTGCTTCACACATAAGTGTGTCCAGGAACATTTGCCACCTCCTCTTCGGTGTTATAAATTTCTCCCTCAGATCCACTGTCACATCAGTGTTAATATAAACGTCCACCAAATGTTCACTAGAATCACATTCAGTCTTCTGAGAATATTTTGCACCTTTGCTAGATGACGCCATTACTGATTCCAGTATTTCGAGGGATGAAAGATGATCAAATTTATACAAATTAAATGCAAATAAAATTTTGTAAGTGCTATTCGTACTACGATCAGGGGTGTGGCTACCCGGGGTGCAGTGGGTGCAATGCACCCGGGCGCCAACTTCCCGGGGTGCCTTCTCATCCCATCAAGGTAATTGGATCTATATGTTATGGGAATTGACTTGGGAATGTTTCCTCCTTTGTTCGAGTGAAAAAGGAAAGTTGGAAATACTAAAATGACACAAAATCTTCCAGGCAAAATTTTTCTGATCCCTTGCGATACGTGGTCGCATGACTCAGGGTCGCTAGAACACATATCAGTGGCGACCAAAAATGGGTTCACCGTAGGAGTCGCCAAGAGGTGGGGGCGTTACTCTGCTAATTTCTATACCGACCCTAGCGAGGAGCTCCAGCTGAGGTGGCAATCCTTTCGTAAAGTACCATCGACCTTTACCACAAATCCTTTCGCTGGAAGAATACCAGGTGCCTACCCTTTTTCTCCGACTTACCGAGTCTTGGAAATCCCAAATCTGTTTTGAATCGGCTTGGTATAGCTTTTCCAAAAACTACCTTTCCTTACTCCCACCTATGTTAACGTTCATATTCATTTCGAAATAGTACATACCAAATTCAAATATCGAAACAATTTCTCCAAATAATGAGAGATTATTGACATCTGCTCCTTCATTGGATTTAAAGTATCTTAAAATGAAAATACGAAGTCGGGACTTTTACGTAGGATTGCATAAATAATTGAAGTTTTGTTTTCTTATTGTCAGAATAAATATCAAATCTAATTTGACTTATTAATGGACAAAAATATAGGAATTTTTGATTGTTCATTAAGGTAACGGGACAGAGTACAGGCAACCCTCGGGTTACGTAAGTATGTAGGTAATGCGTTCCGGAACTCATTACGTAACTCGAAATTTGCATAAGTCGGAAATTACTACGGAAAGGTCAGGAGAGGGGGAAATAATGTCTGTTGTAACGAGATAGTTGTATTTTGAGTGTGTTTTGTTTTACGAAGGTAAATCAAGCCAGTTTTTCTTCCAAAGTTATTGTACGTCGCTTTTTAGCTGCACTCGCACTTTTACATTCATTCCGTCGCTTATCAGCCATGATTACGAGGGCAACACTTAGGTGGTTTGTTTAAAAGTGAAACACACGACTGAAATGTAAAGCGTAAACTCATACGAAGACCACACGCATCAACGATTGGAAAAGGACTGAGGGGATTGGGAGAGAAACCACGGTACCACGCAGACATGCAAGAACAATGTTATCTATTGTCAATGTATTCATTTGAGTGCAGATTATGCCGCAATTATAGCTAGTCGCTAGAATTAGGTACATTGTTAGATCGATTCACTACATAAGGCGGTAGTCACAGTGTGGCATTTTTTTCGGGCACAATTCGACACCAAAGTCTTGAGATAAAGTGAAAAAAATCACTAAAATGGCAATTTTGGCGGGGTAATATCACTTTACAGCCCACGTCTTACCTTCTTTCTTTATGCACATGGATAAAGATTTAGTTAGCGCTTGGTCACAGAAACCGCTAGAGTAAACAGTGCAAAATTTTTTCCATACTCAGTTTTTGGGACCGCTTACGTTAGTGTGGATTTACGCAAGTTGGGGGTTACGTAACCCAAGGGTTACCTGTATTGTATTATAATCATATGTGCGGCGAGTTTTGTAATTTTCCTTCAAGCAGATATTAAGTGATATGTTTATATGAATAACTAGCAGGAGTGCCCGTTGAATTTCAACAGATTTAGTGAATCTAAAACTTTGACCGTGTAACATGTAAGCGTCCCAATAATAAGATAGTACTCCCTCCCCCTCCTTTCCACTCTCTCGTTCCCTTCTCCCCCTTCCTCCCTCTCTCTCCCACCCCTCTCTCCCTTTCCCTCCCTCCCCCTCCATCTCCCACCCTCCTCCCTCTCTCCACCCCTTCTCTCTAATTCCCTCTCTCCATCTCCCCCCTCCATTAACATCCATCTCTCTCCCTCCCTATCTCGTATTAAAAGCGCAATAAACTTTTCTGTGGTTCTGGAAGATCTTCAAATTCTGGTAAGCGAACTTTACCATTCGAACAACACATCCCATCATTTTCCTTGGGCCATTTTTTCGCGTGACAATGTCCACAAATTTTGTCCATTTTCCCTGTCAAAATGTCACGATGGTCAGCGTAGTTTATGGCAGGATCGTATGAAAACGCTGACTTGAATCCGTGGGTTGGGTTGGATGCAACATTCCTACTTTGAGCCGTGCGAACTCTTTGTTCTCTTAAACGAGTCTCTCTCTGTGTACTTGATTCGGCTGCTCTATTTCAAGAATTACGCAAGCAATTTTCATTCAAATGGGACTCTCTCTCAGGGCTTGTCTTGTCAAGGCGCCTGGCATTGTTCATTGAACGAATTTGAGAAAGTCGTAACTCGCGTTCTTCGGGTGTTTCATTATTTCTTGATAGCGCTGCGCTCCTAGCCCTCGATGATGATTTAGACAACTGTGACCTAACTTTTGGCATTTTAAAACCATAGAAATTTCAAAACACAATCTAAGCTGTGCTGGAAACTTAACGTAGAAAGAAAGCACGCTGGAATGTACCAAGTGAGCGAGCGGAGCGTCGAGCGAGTGTGCATGCGAGACGTGTTGCGCATGTGTATTGAGCGACACGCGGTCCGAGCTGCACCGTCTGCCCCCTCCCCGCATGAAGTAGCGTAGGAAAATGGGTGTTAATTGCTTTTCTCACTGACGGAAAATGGTTGTCAAGTTTTTGTTTTTTTCCTAAAATATGACCCTTCAGACCTGAAAAAAATATAGCCTATAAAGAATACACCAGTGAAACTCCCATCCAAATCGGTGCAGTGATTCTCGAGTTTATCGGTAACATACATACAAACGAACGATTTTATATATTAGTATAGATTATGCAGCTAATATTTTCATTCGATTTGTTATGGGTTACATCCACTCTCTATCTATCAAAAAAGTCGTATTTGATCATACCACGAAATTTCGCTAGTAGGGGAGATATCTTGCACCCGGGCGCGAAACACCCTAGGCGCGGCCCTGACTACGATACACTCCTAAAAATGCCTAACTTCATAACACACTGTCTACTATGCCGCTCAAAAGACAACTCCGATTTTCTTCACATATGTTTTGCATGTGAAACATTTACTTCAAGGAAGATTTTATTGCTCCAATTACTTAGAAATATCCTATACAGTTAGAAGAAAGTGGTCCTACTGGTTAAATTTCACAAGGGGATGCAAAAAAGGCATTATAGGCTACACCACTTTCACTACCACAGGGGCAGGCATATGCATCCTTGCATTACAAATGCAGGCTTTTCGTACGAAGCATATTTTTTCTCTGCAAAAGGAAGAAAACACCATCTATGGGTTCTAACCTGTACTAGAAGGACACAGCTAGATAACAGAGAACCTTCGCGATGGAATATTTTGGCATACCCATAGCGGATGGCCTGCAAAATGGCATGACTGATATATACAGCATATGCACACGGATTATGACAGACCATGACGAATATATATGGCATACCCACTCAAGTGGTTAAATGTCATTTTGGAAGTATCAGTTACCCAAAAAAGTATATTTTTTTGTAAAATATATGTTGAAGTACAATGCTAAATTAGCTATTAATCCTCTCTCATTGAAACATAAAGTCACTTTCACATGATACCCCCATTATAAACCAAATGAGACTCTATTGACCAATTACGTGACAGTATAACCATGTGAAAAATAAAAAACACAGTAATCCTAAATCTATAAAAGCCTTTGTCACTTTGTGGCTCCCTCTGTCACACTTTGTAAGCGGAAGATACAAGAGTGAGAGTTGGCAGCTTTTTCTAGGATGGGAGGGAGCTTACTTAGTATTGCATTTTGTCAGAGCTCTTGACAGTAATAGCAGATAGAGGAGTAAAAGGTATTGATTCGTACGAAAATAACACCAATGGAAGATAGAGAGAGAAAGGGAGTGAGATTCCATCAGTTTGAAATCGCTCTAAGGAGCTTACGGAAAATTCACCGACCACAATTCACCGAGACGTAATTCACCGATTCACAATTCACCGAAACCACGACTCCCCGAATCGCAATTCACCAAATCACAATTCACAGAAAAGTAAATTCACTGAACCACAATTCATCGAATGTAGTATTCATTGAAATTTCCAATTCACATTACGAAGATGGGGAAGAGCTGAAGTAATATAAACGGAATGTTGGCAACAATAACACGTAACAATAAACCATTAACGTTTGAGGAGGAGTGGGTATGGGGAGGAAAGAAGGAAGATGAAATGGTATAGCAAAATGAAATACTAGCATAATGGATGTCATTCGATTGAAAATAACTGGTACATGAATAATAAATAAACAAATTACGCTCACAGGAGTAGGGGGAGAAGAGGGGGAAGGTTAAACATTTAAAATTGGACTACTAGCACCATGGGTGTCATTCGATTGCAAATAACTTGTAGATTAATAATAAACAATAAATAAATGACTCACTCAAGGCTTATGGTAGGGGGAGGAAAGGAGGAGGTTAAACATTAAAAAACATAATACTAACATCATGGGTGTCATTCGATTGCAAATAACTCGTAGATGAATAATAAACAATAAATCAACAAATGACACATTCTAGGCTTATGGTAGGGGGAGGAGAGGAAGAGATTAAACATCAAAAAACATAACACTGGCAACATGGGTGTCATTCTATTGCAAATATCTCGTAGGTGAATAATAAACAATAAAGTTTTAATTTGGGGGTAAATACCTTTCTTTGCATTGTTCCTACAACATTTGATTGCAAATAACTCATAGATGAATAATAAACAATAAATAGACAAATCGTGTATTCAAAGGGGGAGGAGAGTGGGATGGCTAAACATTAAAAAAGCATAATACTGGCACCATGGATGTCATTTGATTGCTAATAACTCGTAGATGAATAATAAACACTAAATTATCAAATCACGCAATCAAGGCTCATGGTAGGGGGAGGAGAGGGGGAAGGCTAAACATTAAAAAATGTAATACTAACATCATGGGTGTCATTCGATTGCAAATAACTCGTAGATGAATAATGAACAATAAATAAACAAATGATGCACTCAACGCTTATGGTAGGGGGAGGAGAGTGGGAAGGTAAAACATCAAAAAGCATAATACTGGTACCATGAGTGTCATTCGATTGCAAATAACTCGTAGATGAATAATAAAGGGAACAAAGGAAATTTGAAATCAACATTGCCTTTCCGAATTACAACACGTACAGCGACACTGTCCTTTCAGCTATCCCTTTCAAATAGTCTACAGAGCCCATAAAATATTAAACATAAAGTAACGACGATGAAAATATGGTTGTTTTCATTGTCATTGGTCTATGTTACATGATTTTCTCGGGATTTCAAATTTTCTTCTTTGGAATAAATAGGAACAGGGTCTGCTACATGTTTTTGTTGCGCTGTTCTAAATCTGAAATTATTAATTTTTGATTTCTTTGTGAGTGAAAACCAAAAAAACTGGGACCAAGTTTTACCGCATGTTGTAAAAACGTGAACTTATAGAATCACTCGAATTTCCTCATTTCAAAGCGATATGGTGATCCAAAGAAAACTGCATTAATATTTTCAGCGTATATCATTGCCTTTACTGAATAAATTAAATTATGTCTGGTGCAAAACTCTCATATTTGCGCATATGAGACTTTTTTCATTTCTCATCTCCTGAAGCTGTACTTCATCTTCTTAGAAAAGCGCAACAGAAATGTTTATCAGACCCTGCTCCTATTTCTTCCAAAGAAGAAAATTTGAAATCCCGAGAAAATCATTTAACGTAGACCAATGAAAATGAAAACAATCATATTTTCATCGTCGTTACTTTAGCGAAATTCTACAATACATATCAACGGAGTTAGGAAACAGGTGAGGTAGAGGGTGGGGGAGGACGGAAACTAAAGGGAGAGTGAGAGGTACCAACTAAACATAAAGTAACGAATGAAATGAAAAAACTCTCATCTGCGCAAAATTTGGACTTGCTTTTTTAGCTTGCTCACTCTTATCTTAATTTATTATCATTCAAATTATATTTACATATTTCATTCTAAAGAATGCTAAGGAAGGAAAGTGTTTTAAATTTGAAGATTGATTTTGAAGACTGCTAAAAACATTAAAAAACATGAACTGTCATCATTAAAATCCATGTCAGTCGATACTTTAAGCAGCCCTCAAGAGGGCTTTGTCATACCTAAACCTAAAGAGATGAACCAAGCCTAAAACATCTGTTGTTACATAAGTTACTTATATATTAAATGTAAAACTCACATAAAAGTCATAACTTGGGATAGAAACACCTAATAGCCTTTATAAAGTCCTTAAACAAATCATCCTTGCTACAGTGTTTTCTTCGCCACACGTACTCTAAAAGCTAGTCTTCCAGGCGCTCTTCCGACATGCTGCCAATTCTTCTCCGCATATCTCTTTTTATAATGGACCAGTATCCCTCAATATTTTGAGTGTGGGTCGAACGATTGGCAGGATCTACCGCATACGTCCGTAACCCCTCCACATATCAGTAATTACATTGGACCCCACTTCAACGGTCTCCTGTATAACTTTTTCCAGGGTCGACGCATCCCTCTTGTCCACAAGACACAAGAATGATCGGCGTGTTTCCCTGTCAACGCCCCCAACCACCCCCTTTGTCTTCGTCAAGCGGCCGCGATTATACTTGCGCCTTCCAAACGCGCTCTCGTCGATTTCCACCATATTCCCAGCTCCTCCAATTTTTTTGCTGTTTTCTAACAACCACACAAACAGAAGCTCGCGGAAGCATGACAGTAAACGTCCAATGGTACATCTACCTAACCCCGTCTCCCTAACTATGATGACTGTGGGATATTTTAATATCCAAGCCATCATTACACTTAATATGTCCTCAATTGGAATCTTCCATGCCGCAAAAAAAGTCCTGCTGCGAATGGACGTCTTTTTTCTGCAGCCTACCCTTGTGCCCTATATATAGGTTGATTATTTGTTCCGCCATTGCAGCTGATCCCTCTCCATCGGCTGCACACACAAATTTTCTGCTCTGCTATTATATCAAAAGATATTAAGAACGGCAGAAGTCCAGCCGAAGAAAGGTGGCTCTTGAACGCTGCAATACTTTGGAGGTATTCCATTTTCCTGTTAAAGAGTGATCAGCCTCTCAGCATCTAAATCGAACTGAGTTGGGATCACTCACTGCACTGCTGTGACATTTGAATGGCAAGAATTCTCGCCATCCGTACGCAACATGATAAGTTTTTTTGCATGTCCAGTTTTTTCACGTTTTAAAATAATATCTAATATAATATTTATATTTTTACACATATCCAGGGGGAGCAGCACACCCCCCCTCCCCTCCCCCCTTGCCCCTACCCCCTGCCGACACCAATGATGGACAACGTTGTCTATTCACGAGTTTCATGCTTACAAAACATAAAAGTTAACATTTCAGAAAGGAATAATTACACAAGAAATGAATCTGGATTTGGCAAATGTGATACAATAGGAAATCAAATTATCATTATATTTGAATGCCATACACTTGGAAGCGGATTGTATACAAACAAATTTGGTTAATTGTTAAGAAAAGCTAAGTGAAAACGTATTCTTTGTAGGTGGTTTTCAGTTTTTCGTAGAATAAAATGTTTTTGTATATTCTGCATATGCCCTAGAATTGGCGGCGAAAGTTGATCCATTGAAATTCAGCGGGCACTTACACTTCTTGAAACATTAAACATCATATCTCAGCTTCAATCACTCCAATATGGACAATTATTTCTATTCTGCCTCTTAAAAGATTACATATTGAAACTGTAGAAATCAAAAATACATATTGTCAATCAAACGCCTTTGAATAATTAATAACATTACTCATGAAACCTTCCGCTATCTGCGTTTTTATTTCTTTTTAATCATAAAACGTCTTATCTCGGCTTCTACTGATCAAAAAAGGACAATTTTTTTTGTTATAACTCATGAAAGACTGCTTATAACAATGGCAGAGATCAAAAACATGTATTATGACTCAAACGCCTTTGAAGAACGGATAACTTTTATCATTCACCGAAATTTTTGCTTGGAACATGAAAAAGTTAGTCTGTGAAAAACTTTTTCCCTAATCGATTTAGAGTCATACATTTAGCGAAGAAAATGTACAGAAATGCTGAAATTCACTTTTTGAAAAGACACCAATCCAATATCATTTGTAGTTCTCATGATATGGGTGTATAAACAAAAGCGCGGAGTGCACCAGCCAATAAATAGACGGAAGTGATATTTTCAAGTTTGGCCTCCCTAACTTTTTAAAAACCAAGGCTGCCTAACACCATTCAACACACAAGGTCAGGCAAGTAAGTTTCAAGACTAATATTCTAAAAATCTGTTTTTAATACTACAGATATTTACAATCTAGAAATTTTCAAAGTAGTCCCCCCTCAACTACTTACACCGCGCCCAGCGCCTCTGCCATTGCTGGAAACAATTTTGGAAGTCTTTAACTGGAATGCCTTTCAAAATTTGTTTCACGGATGATTTAATATACTCAACGTCTAAATAATGCTTTCCTTTCAGAACACTCTTCAATTTTGGAAACATCCAGAAGTTGGCTGGTGCCAGATCAGGAGAATAAGGTGGGTGGTCCATCGTAGGCATTTGTTTCCTCGTCTTTCTTTCTGTTCGTGCGTCAGGATTTGTGGTACCAGTTTCGCCGCTAACTTTCTCATGCCAAGGTCCTCCACCAAAATTTTTTGAACTGTTTCCTTCCTCACATCAAGCTCCTCATCTATCATTTTACAGGTTAGCTGGCAATTGCAACGCACAAGTTCCTGGATTTTCATGGAATTTTCATCAGTTCGCATCGTTACAGGAGTGCCTTGCCTTTCATTGTCATTAACATATTCTCTGCCCTCCCTAAAACGTTTGTGCCACTTAAAAACATTTCCTTTACTCATAGTAGCTTCCCCGTAAATGGAATTCAACATCTCTAATGTCTCACTAGGGGATTTCTGAAGCTTAACACAAAATTTCACATTCACTCTTTGCTCAATCGTACGGTTCATTTTCAATCACGACAAAGAAAACGACATGCACAACTTTAATGAGCTGCCACTCAGCGAATACTGAATGCAGCTTGTCCAGACTTGCTGCACGTGCTTGGTATTGCATCATCACATAGCCTTCTAATCAGCAGTGTTGCCAGATTGCCCAGAGCAAAATTTAAAAAGTCACAAAACTTATTTGCCCGACCTTGTATTTTGTGGTAC
Organism: Uropetala carovei; assembly: GCA_036926305.1. Lineage (NCBI taxonomy): Eukaryota > Metazoa > Arthropoda > Insecta > Odonata > Petaluridae > Uropetala > Uropetala carovei. Next base: position 7,837,950 of record JAXCHB010000084.1, on the reverse strand, counting down.
CCGCTTTATAATTCAATTAATGAAAGCTGAGCCTTATTAATTTTAATAATTTCACTAGAGTAATAATGACAAGTTATAATAATAAATAAGTATTCCCAATTTGATGTAGACTTACAATATCATTATAATGTCATTATTATTAAACTATAACAAATTTTCAATCGAATGAAACCCATGGTGCCAGGATTCCGTTTTTAAATGTTTAACCTTCCCTCCCCATACCATAAGCCTTGAGTGCGTCATTTGTTTATTTATTGTTTATTATTCATCTACGAGTAATTTGCAATCGAATGACACCCATGGTGCCAGTATTATGCTTTTTTAATGTTTAACCATCCCACACTCCTCCCCCTACCATAAGCCTTGACTGCATGATTTGTCTATTTATTGTTTATTATTCATCTACGAGTTATTTGCAATCGAATCGCAACCATGATGCTAGTTTTCCGTTTTGAAATGTTTAACCTTCCCCTTTTCCTCCCCCTACCATAAGCCTTGAGTGCGTCATTTGTTTATTTATTGTTTATTATTCCTCTACGAGTTTTTTGTAATCGAATGACACCCATGGTGCCAGTATTCCATTATTAAATGTTTAACCTTCCCTTTCTCCTCCCCCTACCATAAGCCTTGAGTGCGTGATTTGTTTCTTTATTATTCATCTACGATTTATTTGCAATCGAATAACACCCATGGTGCCAGTATTCTGTTTTTAAATGTTTAACCTCCCCCACCCATAAGCCTTGAATGCGTGCTTTATTTATTTTTATTATCCATCTATGAGTTATTTGCAATCGAATGACACCCATGGTGCCAGTATTAAGTTTTTTGATGTTTAACCTTCCCCCTCTCCTCTCCCTACCATAAGCCTTGAGTGCGTGATTTGTTTATTATTCAACTACGAGTTATTTGCAATCGAATGACACCAATTGTGCCAGTATTCCATTTTTAAATGTTTAACCTTCCCCTTCTCCTGCCCCTACTCCCGTGAGCGTAATTTATTTATTATTCATGTACCAGTTATTTGCAATCGAATATCATCCATGATGCTAGTATTTCATTTTGTTATACTATTTCATCGTTCTTCTTTCCTCCCCAAACCCACTCCTCCTTAAACGTTAATGGTTTATTGTTACTTATTATTGCTGCCAACATTCCGTTTATATTACTTCCGCTCTCCCCCATCTTCAGAAAGTGAATTGGAAATTTCGATGAATTGTGGTTCGGTGAATTTACTTTTCGGTGAATTGCGATTCGGAGAATTGTGGCTTCGGTGAATTGTGTTTCGTTTAATTGTGGTCAGTGTTTTTTCCTCAACCCTCAAACTATTTTAATTCCTATCGTATTCTCCAATAATAAGATTAAAAGAAATAATTCTAAGTAGTTTTAACGGCATACATTGAATGCATAGCTTTAATGGACCTACCGCCACTGATTAGTGGATTTTGGTTTTATTGCTTTTATTAACTGTTTACATATACAATCTTATCATGCTTCCAGAATCGATCCCATTCTATTTATGGTGTTTTTTATTCATATTTGTTTATATTTAATATTTTTTTACATAATTTTACCCTAGATGTCAGAGAGAAAATCAAACAAGTTAGGAAAGTGTACAACGTATCACAAATGGGCGCGTTTCGTGCAATGGAGTATTAGAAAGCAATTATATACCTGTACGTAAGGGAAATAGCGTTTTAAAGTTCTTTTCTTCATCATAAATAATCCATTTTCTTCCTATTTAATAATATTACATGCACACATAAGGAAATTAAATGTTTGTTTGGGAGATTGTTTACGTTAGCAACAATGATGAAGTAACCATGCAAGAAATTTTCTAAGTTCAACTCGATATAAGACATTCTTGTTTGATTTTCTCGATAATGGCTACTCCTACAATAAAAATGTATAGGAAAGAAAATACTCTACCAGTTCTACAAATTTTATTTGAAAAATATTTTGATATGAGCAATACTTTACGAGATGTGACGAAAATTTAATTTTTTGTCCTCAGTAAAGTGGTACCCCTGATTGGCGTACGTGATTCATTTTTGCGATTTTCTTATTACATTTGACTGAAAGTCCTTAATATCAAATTTCATGAAAATCCGTTCAGTAGAAGCCGAGAACGAACATGCAGACGGACTGACAGACGGACCGACCGACGATAATAGGCACTCACGCTGTAAGGGAAACGAGCCTAAAAAGGGTGTTCTTTCAAATTCTCCGGGTTTCAGACTAAAATCTCCGGGTCATGAAGGTCTAGCAGGTGGTAACCCTACTCATGAGGGATTTTGTGAAACTCCTCTACGAATAGGAATAGCATACAAAAAATAGATCTTACCTCTTATATTCCAAATAATGATGCGCTGTTTCCTAACTGTGGGCGGATATGATATTTTCACACAAAATCTGCAAAATATCTCCACAGAAAAAGTAAAACTTGTTCTGGTTGAAAAAAGAAAATAAGTACACACGCAGAATAGATCGATGTTGCTGTCACGACAAGACAAAATAAACTGAAGGAATCTCTGAACTGTATTTATCCCTCCAGTAGGCACATGGATCACAATAGTAATCCACACGCCTTGTTTTCGCCGGAACTACTACATAGTGCGACTAAAACTCATGTGCATTCATGTACCTTTCAAGGAGATAAGTACTTTGTGTCACAGTGTGAGATCATCTGTGACGAGCAAATCATTGTTTTGCTGTATCATCTTTGTTACCTACCATAGTAATCCACCTGCCTAGTCACGGATTTTTATTCGTTAAGAAATTTATTTTTGAATTATTTCTCTATTTCAACTATATTTTCACTGTAACAATTCATATTTCAATATAAATTCATTTGCTGTGACTTTATCTTCGTTTTGCCTTTTCGTTGTCGTTTCTAATGCGATCCACGCGTCTTCTAAACGTATTTTAATTTGTTTAGAAGTTTATTTTTGATGCAGATATATTTTTTGCCTAATCCTACCACTGTAATAGTCTTTATAGTAAAAATATTATGCTTTACATATTGGAATTATGTCGAAAAGAAAGAAGGTAACACCTGATGAAGAAATTCACAACGTTGGTCACTTATAGTATTTTTTTATCCACTAAATATTTGTGAAATAAATGCACTATCACTATATTCAGCAAATCATAACTACAAAAGTTATCAGGCGAAGTTTTCTCAAATAGGCGCTAAAATGCCACAGGACGAGGATGACCTGCATTGTGAGTCCAGAATTCCATAAACGCTGTTGATAGTGTAAGGATGGAAATATGTATATTTTCACGAATGTTCCTTGTCATCCGACTGACCGTTTGGCACATTCTCTATTCAGCGCCTATGGCAGAAAAAATTCAAAATTTTGAAAAAAATTAAAATTAGTGAGGGAAAGATCCCTTTTTGGCGAGGCCCCCAGCTAGCGCCTCATGCGCCTTTTCATCAGTACGGCCCTGTATCCAAGGTATGTAGGTACTTTATTGTCAACTTAAGATTAATTCTGGCTTCGGATGCCGTCTTTGGAAGGTAGCCCTCGTGTAAGATGTGGTACCATCGTAATTAATGCAGCTTTCGCGCATAGTCACCAGTTTCCTGCCACCGGTGGCTCGGTGCGAAAACTGTCTACTCCCTTTTGACACAAGATCTGACAAGTCACCACGTATATTTTTAATCACAAAATCCTTAACTGAGGCCACAGAAAATCTTTTGCCGTGACTCGAGAGCAAAAAAGTAGTTTTTTTTCGTCAAAATGTGACGAAATGAAAATTATTTTGGAGAGAGGTCCTGCCAAATAAGTGTGGTAAAGCACGACGTAAATTAAATATTTTCACATTTATGTTGGTAATAGTGACTGTCGGTAGTAAAGGAAATATAGTGGAAAAATATAGGATGGGAAAATACCTTATCAAAATGGAAAAGAATAAATTATATTAAAATAAGAAACTGCTACCTAACAAACCAAAATTCTTTCATTCCATTCTGCGTTCCAAATTTCATATTCTTATTTCTTTTTTATTTATATATTTTAGTAATATTTTATTCTAGCATTGTACTTTTCGTGGCCCACTCAGAAGTTTCAGTGGCCCCCCAACTTTACGTATTTTAGTCGTGGCCCCTCAGAAATACGGGGCCCTGGGGGGCCATATTGCCCCTGTTGAGAAACACTGGTCTAGAGGTCCAGAATCATATAAAGAAACTCTTCTCCTCCTTCAGTGCGCTTGTACTCTTCTTGAAGCACAATATCGCGACGGGAAATTGGAATAGCTGGTCTAGCATCTTTTTTACGAACATTTCTGATAGTACATTTAATGTTCGGTACAGAGGGTAGTTTCGCAGCAGCAGCTTGACTGACTCCAACTGACAAGGAAGACACTACGTAGGTTGGTGTTTCGCAGGTGTTTTTTGCCCCTTCACGGATGGCTGCCATTACTCTGTCTGCATCTACGTGGCTAGCATCCCCTAAATGGTTATGTTTGCACCTCTTATTCAAAATAGTTTGAGTTTTCGTTATAACTCTCGCTCCACACTTGGTAGTTTGAAATCTTTCACACTTCCAAGAAATTTTTTCTTCAACTTGCTTGTCTTTGTTAAACAAATGTCCATCAAGCAGCAGTTTACGTTTTCCTTTCTCACTCATAACAAAATTCAACGCCATGGCGATACCTTCCACCCAAAACTTCAAACTGAAGTGAATGTAAAAATCTTTAATAAAAGTTTAGCTCATATCTTTACATTGTAATCAATTAAACGTAAATTTTAAAATTGCATCAATTTGATTTCCAATATGTAGTAGAATTATGTAAAAATTTCAATTGTGATACAATGTAATTCTTTAATTAAACTAGGGAACCTTCGCCTTCTCAGTAAGTTGATTTTTTTATTATAATTTTTATTAATTTTAATTAATAAAAGAATTCATTTTGCTTCATATTTAAACCATCTTATTAAATGAGTAATAAGCATGCATTCTGATCCTGTTAAACGTTATTATAATAAAACTTAAATAAAAACTATTATCTAGTAAAAGTACAAGACTGGTAAAAATAAAATCACGAGAAATGGAAAACGTGAAGCTTACATAGGAAAATTGTAGTGAAAAGTAGTTATATACGATCTCATTTGCCAAATATCTTCATGATAATCGAGGAAGTGGTTAATACGGTAAATAATTTTCAAATCAGAAAAAGTTTATCGATAACTAAATTTTTGTTTAAGTTAAGATTTTTCTATATATTTTAATATCTTTCCAAAATCTTGTCAATTTTTTAAGAATTTGTCATTTGAAGAACTGCTCGTTCGAAGAACTGATTTTCAAAGAATTGACTTTCAAAGAATTGATTTTCGAAGAATTGATTTTCAAAGAATTGATTTTCGAAGAATTTGTCTGCTCCCGTATTATTGAAGACATAAACTCAAGTAACTGTACGAAATTTGATCAAAAACGTTAGAGCCGTTTTTGAGAAAATCAAATTATTGTTAAAGTTGCCTAGAATAAACTAGCCTTATATTCATTTTTTGAGAAATATGAACTATACAGTATTATTGAAGACGTAAACTCAAGTAACTATGAAATTTGATCAAATTCGTTAAGAGCCGTTTTCGAGAAAATCAGATTGTTGTTAAAAATGCGTAGAATAAACTACTCTTAATTATTGATCAATGTCAACCATTTCTATGTATACTCTGCTCAGTATGATAAAATGCCTAAGTACAAGATTTCATTCATTTTCGCTCTACCGTCTAGGCTCCAGAGCCAGTAACAGACAGACAGACAGCATTGCTAAAACCACTTTTTTCGGATTCAGCAACACCTAAAACATATATTTCCGTAAAAATCTCGAGGTCGAATTTTTTCGCGAAAACAATACTTTCTCGAGACTTTGTATGAGAAAGTAAAAGGAAAATAGAAAGACTTTCTTACCATATTTTTATAAAGGTAAAATTATGATAACCAATCATTTTTAAGCTACGATAAGGTTGAACGCTCTTGGCATCCATGTCTTGCATAGAGCAGAGAAGTAATTTCTACAGCTCTAGAATTTAGTAGTAGCCAATTGTAAAAAATGCAGTAAAATTTAGGGACCTCTTGGAACTTCACTGGTTGTATACCTATATAACAAGAAATTGGCTCATCTATAACCACTAAAGGAGTTAATATTACTTTTTATTGATTTAACACAATACATGGTATGGAAGAAGGATTGAAAGCATCTTAACTTTGCAAAAGGTCTTGGATCTTGGATTATAATATAATTTTGCTGAAGTTTCATGATAAAATTTATAATGAAAATTATCTGGTGATAAACAAAATAACATTAATTTGAATATCTACGTGATTTAGGGCTAATTGTACAACAGCAATAAAAATCTACAAATATATTTTATAGTATAGATCAAAATATGAGATTCATGAACATTTTTCTTCCAAATGTGCATAACATGGCAGTTTACATGCATCATTAGAAAAGTTTTGAGTTTGTTAATGATAAATAAGCTTTATGAACAATATTGGGTGCCAACACAGAATCCATACCTTTTTAATTATCAGCCATTAACATACATTAAAATTTTTATTTTCAATTATGCATACCAAAGAATGATTTTACTCAACAAGCTTTCCATAAGACTATAATTAACAAGACCATATATTATTTTTAACCAATAAAAACAGCAATAAGTGAATCATCTCGTTATTAAAATTTTTGCATTGTTTGTTTAACTATGATGGATTCATTCCTTCTTCAAAAATTAAAGGTCAAGCTCACCTAAGAGTTGGAACACAATGAATGATGAAAATAACTCCAAGAGCTGCAAAAAAAAAACTGTGAAAGCTAGCTATGCATTTCAGCTAATAGCAGCCACCCTCCACAGTAATATGGTTTTTTTATTAAAATAAACAGCCATTTTAGAATCAATTATTTCACCTCCAAAGACAGATGCTTCATGGCCAATACAAACACCTGATTTTCCCAACTGTTTTGAAGCTATTGGAGTCATATGAATCATAAATTGGATTCCCAGTTCATCAACTTTTCTCTGCACAAATTGAATCAGAGCCAGCACTATCTTTTGTCAGGTCAAACCATTCAGGGGCTATAAATCATATGAAACTCATGATAATGTTGTAGTGTTGGTGTGAAGATTGAAGTTTTGTCTTAAAAAATTATGATCAAAATAATCCTTTACACACACACAAAAAGAAAGTGAATTACATGAGGTCCTCTACCAGTGCAGGGCCACCACACAGCTCTTGCACATTCCAACAATCAGTCCTTAACAGAATATTACCAACCAATTTCAGATATTTTCTGACAAAGTAAACTTTCACCTTCTGTAAACTATAACTATGCAAAAACAATCTGTAAATACATATAACAAATCCTTTCTGGATTTTTGTTAAGGCATTTGATTCCCACCACAGAGCCAAGTATATTTTTTACATATGCATATACAGTAAAACCTCGTATTTACGTTATTGTAATTTACATTTCCCCTAATTAACATTTTTTGGTCCTGTTGATTTTCCTATGTTTATGACTGTTAATTTTCACGCAAAATACATTTGCATTTCCCACTATTTGAGACTTTTTGGTCAATTATATTTTTATTTTGGCCGCCAATTTGATTTGCCCCACAATAGTGTCGTACCAAGTCGTAAATAAAGCGTTGAGCTTACTGTGGATTTTAAACACCATCTGGAAACTTACCCTAGAATTTTTTATTAAGTCAGTAATTCTATAAGTCAAAAACTGAAACACTAAAAGTAAGAAAGACACTTTCTACTGAAGAGAAATTACAAATTTTAGATTAAATTGATGGACATGTTGGAACAAATATTTCGTTGGCAAAAAAACTTGGTTTACCTATCTCAACATTAAATACCATGGTGAGGAATTGTGAAATTATTAAAAGACAAGAAAATGTATGCAGGTAAAAATTCAAGAGATAAAGAAATTGTGGAACTGCTGAAAGTTGTTAAACAATGCAAGATATTTTAATTTTCCGATTAATGGTGTTGTGCTATATGAAGGCCTTGCATATTGCAATGAGATTAGGAATTGATGATCTCACAGCATCTAACGGCTGGATAGATAGATTCGAGAAAAGACTGTTGTTTATAAGATTTCATGTGGTGAGAGTAAGAGTGTAGATGCTGTGACAGTAATAGATTTTAAGGATTCGTTATCAAAACTTGTTGAAGGATATAAACTAAGAAATATTTTTAATTTGGTCAAAACTGGGTTATTTTTCAGTGTACTACCAGGTAAAGCACTGCTTCAGGGGAGAAAACTGCCATGGAAGAAAACAAAGTAAGCAACGACTTACTGTACTGTTGGCTGATGGCAGTAAAAAGCTACAACCACTAGTTATTGGTGAAGTCCAAAACCCATGATGTTTTAAGAATATCAAGACTGTCGACAAATAATGTATTGAATTCCAAAGCTTGGAGGGCTTTGAAAATATTTGAAGATCATCTCCATGCTCTGGATGCTAAGATGGGCTCTCAAAATAGGAAAATCCTTCTTTTACTTAATCAGTGCCCCACACATTCATCTGCTTTGCATTTGAGGAACAAAATTAATCTTTTTTTCCTACTAAGTGTACTAGTGAGCTCCAGCCTTTGGATTTACGAATAATTCACTCATTTAAAGTGAACTAGTGAAAGATTCTTGTGCAGAAAGCAGTATTTCTGCTGGATGGAGGTAAGAACCCAAATCAGCTGAAGGCAAATGTGTTTGATGCATTACAATACATTTATCTTGATGCAGGTCAAGGAATATACTATTAGAAACAGTTTCAAGTAAGCTGGCATTTACTTAGATAATGTTGATGTTACACCTGATGAAAATGTGGAAGAAGGTGCTGAGTGAGATCAGGGATAACATTGCTGAATTTGTTAAAACTGACTTAGACTTCAGTAAATTGTTGATGTTGTCAATAATTATTTAGAGGAAAATACAGAAGTCATTAATGATGAAGTTGCAGAGAAGGATAATGAAATCTTCATGGATTCCTACAGGGATGCAATTTCAGCAACTAGGAATATATATCTAGTGTTAATGTAAAGGAGAACTTGTTTGATGATTTGAACAAACTTGAGAAAGAAATTCATGACATTCACAAACAGAAGAACTACAAACAGGGGAAAATATCTTACTATTTATTTAAAAAGTGAATTTATTGTTATGTGACGGGCCAAGTGATGATTATTTTTTATCATTTTGATGCATTCTTTTGTATAAAATCAAAATGTATGTTTTCTGTGTTTAAAATAGGAAAATATATAAAATTTTAGCTATTAAATGTCTATTCCTTATAGTTTCTCATTCATTTATTTTATTATAGAATAAATGAACACATATTTACAGTGAATTGAGTATATGGTTCATTTACTCATTTCCTGCAATGTAGACTTTCCAGCAATCTGCACTTTTTTTCCAGGTCCCTAAAGAAGTGCAAATAAGGGGTTACACTGTACATTTAAATTAATTCTTCCATATTATTACTTTAAAAGATACACAATTCACTGAAACAAAAACAGCCACTACAACTATGTTTTCCAAAGCAACAAAAAATATATTGTCTTTACAAATCAAAGTGAATAATAGGTTTATGGCATTTTATTAATACTTTGCTGCCCAAATTGTTTAATTTTTCATTTTTAAAAACATTAAATTCATTATTTGTTTTAAAAATAACTTCACCATCTCGAGATATTTAAATTGTCCTTTATCATCCTTAATAAATTCGTTGATGATACGATACTCTGAAGCATAAATATTCAGCAATGGTAGATCTGATAAAATAAAAGTCATAATGTAGCACCAAACTCCTATGTTAATTTAAGTTAACACTGAGTTAACAGAGGGCTAACACATATATTGTGACATGTCATGAAATTCCAAAATCCTGTATAATCAATTATTTTCTTGGACAGTGAAAAGCCAATGATGCTTATACAGTCAAACCTGTCTAATTCGACAAGAGCCAGGTTATGGAATTTGCCGATTTTCGTGAGTTACATAACCGTTAAGCTAATCCAAGTCAGTCTCTTCACAATATTAAGTTTTGTAGCATAGTAGATATGAAAATAAACAAGTGAACTGCACGGAATGCTATTTAAACATTTAATTATAATAATAAAATAATAAGTAAAAAAACAAAGACGATGGATGACGGAATTTCTTTTTTTTTGGCAGCCGAACATTTACGACCGATGACGGAGATTTCTGTCTTTTGGTATTTATCTTGTTTAACTTTCTTTTAGGGAAATTTAACCATTGTTTTTTCTATTAACTCTAAGTAATAAGTAAGGTTTTTACCGCATAATAAAAATATTTTTGTTAATAGTTTCCTATTGTTATTTCTTGTAAAAGATAATTTTTATCACTTTTTCTCATTGAGACATTTAATTCAGTATGTTTATTGCCCATATTTTGTATTGTAATTCTGAATAATGTTATGAAATCTCACCATTAGTTATCCTATGGTTATGAAGTCTTTTGCTCTTTATAATCTATGTAAAATACAGATTTTTATCATCCGAGAGACTTATATTTCTGATGGAGTAGTAAGTCTTCGCTTCTGACACACAAGGCAGATGAAATGTTTCTGTTCTGGATATAGGATGTTTATAAGCATTAGTTGAAGTGTGGGCTTTTATGACCCTACATTCCAAAAATAAAGTATTACCGTGGGGGAATTTTCAAGAGGATACAGAAACAGGAAAGACCCTTAGCTAGATGCTGAGGAGAAGGCCATTCTTATATTACTTCGCTCCGTGAGTTGTGGAAGATAAGTCAGAAGAATGAATTGGTTTATCCGGTTTTTTTCAAACCAATTCCATTTCTGGAGTGTAGCAGTTACTTTTATTTTCATTTAGCTGAGTGTCAACAAAAACATTTTGGAAATATGTCATTTCAAAGAAGATATTTAGTGTGAAATTTCTGTTTTCCTACATATGCATTTCAGGTTAGTGCAATACTTATATCTATGGAATGCTTTTTGCGTTATCAATCAATATCACATATTTACAGTTATCACTGAGATTGATCATTAATAAATTTTAATATTTTATTTTTGTCAAGCCTATAACCATGGCAGGGACCAGTGGTGTTCGTGAGATGACAGCAGATGAAATTTTAGTTGATTTACATAGTGATGTTTTGTTAGATGTACCAGGCAAAAGTGTAATGAGATATATAGTATGTAACTTTGAAATTTATACAGCAGAAGGTAAAAAGTTGGAGAAAACTATCTTTTCTCTTTTGGAGCCATATTTAAATATCTGGCCCCATGTATATCAGGACAATTACTATAATAGTGTGCAAATAGCAGAAAATTTCAAGAAGAAAACAAATGTTTGTGGAACCATTAGGACTAATAGGGGCCTTCCCTTTGCATTTACAAATGAACATATTGTAGCAAAGGTGAAGTGTTACTAATTATATGGAAAGACAAAAGGGAGGTAAAAATGATTACAACTATATACGATGCCTGCATGGGTGAAACAAGAGTTAATAGACAGCCTGGAGAGACAGAAAAGAAGCCAAAATGCATTACAAAATATAATAAGTACATGAAAGGAATTGATAGGGGCAGATATGTACCTGCCATACTACACAATTCTGAGAAAGATGATATAATGGACAAAAAACGTTTCAATGTGGCTAATAAACTGTGCCCTCCTAAATTCATTTATAGACTTCAAAGGTTTACACCCATTCAGCAAACTTAACCCACTTCCACCCAACGTTGCGAAAACGCAACATTAAGTTTAGCAATTTTTGCTGTTATGTATTATTCCTAATTTATATATGTTGCTTCTATTATGTAGGTCTTTACTGCCGTTCATTATTTTCTAACCGAGCATCGGATCATATTTTCTATTTTTAATATACCCTTCTACATAGGCACTTTTCTAAGCTAATTTCATAAATATTTTAAATATTTAAAAACTGTGTAATATGTGCATCTCGCAAATGTGAATATCAGTATATATTGTCTTCATTATTAGTGCGAAAGTTTAACGGTAAAAAAATTTGTCTAAGTATTATTTATTGTTTATGGAAATGAGTGTTGCGTTTTTGCAACTTTGGGTGTAAGTCCTTATAGAGTAGCTCACCAGATATCTCTGGGAATGAATATTTATGTGCACGCTGTTTCACTAACATGGTGGAATTGTGTGTTTTCATAACTTAAGCTTACATTTTATAACATTGTACTCGTACCATTACTCACGTATCTTCCATCATATCAATATCACATTGTATAAAACAATACCAGGTGCAGATAATTTTCTGCTTGTTTTGAAAGCACCAACCTATTCATTTCATTCTCATCAGCCAAAATTCTAGCCGCATATCGCTTGGACAACCAGCAGCTTTGGAATTTACAACAATTGACCATGTTCAAAGTAAGTCTTCACTAAGTCTCTGTGATCATGGATAATGATGTTATAATTACATTTTTCATCATAAACAACATTCATGATCTTTTCAGATGAGTTTTGTCAGGAAATTCACCACAGCAGACAAAACTGTTTCAGTTCTTGAGGACCTAAGCTCAGAGCCATGGGAAGAAGTCAATATTCCAGACATTGTGGTTATTCCACCAGAAGTAGATTCTCTCACCGATGAAGAAGATATTGATGAAAAGAAATCATTCTAAATGAGGATGCAGGAGAGCTCCTGAGTGACATTGTGGGAACACTTGAATTACATCAAGGCTCACAACTACCAGACAATGAAGCTCAATCATCTGCAACAACAAGGAATCAGTTAGATGTACACACCATGAAGAAAAAGGCTCCAAAATGGACGAAATGTGTGCCAAGGTATGACTCTCATCCTACGTGCACTGAGAAGAAATTTCACGAGCTGATAAAAAATAGGTATGGCAGCTTGACACATATTGGCTCATTTAAATTACTTTTTGATGATGACATCATGGACATGATTGCTTCTTTTTCATTGAAATATGTTAGAGACAAAAATAACCACATTTTCCATTAATCGCAGTGTTCTGCAGAACGTAGGAAAGGGACATATGACTCAGTGTATGACAAATGCAATAAAATATTTGCTGTACATTGGCATGACAACTCTGTGGTAACGGTAGCTATAAATGTGGGAATGCTGAATCCTTTGGTGCAAGCAAAACGGTATAACTGCAAAACAAAAAATATCGATTCAATACCCCAGTCAAATGTTATAAGCGAGTACAATAAAGGAATGGAAGGGGTTGACATCCAAGATAATGCGGTGGCTAATTACAGAGTTAAATAAGAGGGAAAAAACTGTGGTGGCCTCTTATTTCTAATACTTTGGACAGTGCCATTGTGAACGCTTCCAAGGTTTACAAATTTGCAAGTGAAAGTGATATTTTGCTAGTAAATTTGAGATCAAATTAGGTGTTGTCATTGCTCCTAGGTGAAACTGAAAGTAGTGTGATGACAGAGGAAGAAAAAGACAGCAGTGAGAAAAAAATGTAAATCCTATTTGGGAAGGCCGTCGAAAGGGTGTCTACCGACATCAATAAGGTGTGATAATCAAGGTCATATAATTATATCAAATGATGGCAATAAAAGGAAGAGATGTAGATTTCGTCATTCCCAAACAGTTTACAAATGTAAAAAATGCAGTGCCTATATATACACATTGTTTTGAAAATTTCCATAAAAATACATCACAATAAAAACACATTTTCAAAGTTTATATTACTTGTTTAACATATCTAGAAAATTAAAATTGGAATTTTGTCAACCAACTGTTTAATAATATGAGTTAAAATGGAAATATAGGAAAAGTTACAAAAATTGAGTTATTTTATTGTCATTACATAGTCCAATCATTCCAAAACCTCGGTTAGCCCCTCATGCCCAACGTTGCAAAAACGCAACATTTTTATATTGTTGCTATGAAGAATAAAAACATTTTTTCTTTAAGTTTTTTTCTTTATTTAGAGCAAAGTCAACAATACTGAATTAAATTTTCCAAAATAAATCAATTTTTTCTAGGCCTGGGCAGCAATGGGTTAAATACAAAAAATATATTGTTGAAGTTGCGAAAGCTTGGGCTGCAAGTTAGGTGGAGAAAAACGAGTCCTCGAGTTATGATGCATCGGAGGAAGAAAAAAAAGCAGACTCAACAAGCCCCTCGAAAGAATCATTCATTCAGGATATCTGGTAGTCTGAAAAAGCATAACCTGGAGAAGATATTGGGCAAATAAAAAAATAAATATCATTCAAGAATGTGTCAATTGTGCATGGCTAAAAAGTGAGGAAAGAAAACAGGTACATCTGCTCTTTCTATAAGGTTCTGCTGCATTAAGGATAATGCTTCAGGTGCTATCACACAACAGAAAAATACTAGAATTGTTGGTGAGTACAACGTTTCAATTTTTTAAAAATATGTTAAAAATAAACCAAGTTCTGAATTTTCAAATGAAATTGTGTTCATTTGGAAAGAAATCGTTTAAATGCCTGGTCCTATGGGGACAGGTTGGATTTAAATGCCCCGTCGTCAACATGTTAATTCTGATTCCAAAGTTAGGTGTGTAAATATCATATTTTGAAATTTTTGATGCTGTAATGAAACTGATATTGCCAAAGATGACTAAGAAAATCAGCATTTGCCACATATATTGTTTTCCAAATGACAATTCTGACAGTTTCAGTGTAATCTCAGTTTATTTACGCACTTACAAAACAAACAATTGAAACATGCCACTTGGAAATCTGCCCATTAAAGTAAAAAAAGGAGCAAAAATTAAGCGTTAGTTAGGAAAGAAAATTTTAAGTACGGATATTGACAAATTTTTATTTTCTCCAGAAAGTATTCAAAAGTAAGTGTGGAAAGTCGATTGGAAAAATCTCAGAAATTCGTAACTGTAAATATTACCCAACACTGGTTGGTTAATTAAGCAGTTTAGTGGCTTGGGGTAGCTTGGGATGTTCCTTTTTGAGGCTCGCAATGGGCAGTGTTTTCTTTATTACTTACTTAACTCCTTGATAAGAGTAATTTATTGATCAAAAAATGATTTTATACTATTCTAACCAATTTCTAAAAAATATACGAAATGCGGCAATGGTGGGCATTTATTTGTACTTACAAGCAACTCTACATTTTAATTTTTATTCATTTTTTCTGAACTACCTTTCTTATGCATTACAAATCTTATTTTTATCGTTCCGAATCCTGCCTTTTCAAGTATTTGTACCTGCGTCGCGAATGACGACCCAAAGTTATGTCCAAACACAGTTCACGGGAATTACATGGAACTCAAAAACTATGCCGGATTATGGAAGTTACCGGATTACAGAATGCCGGATCAGAGAGGTTTGACTGTGTGTGTGTGTGTATACACACACACACACATTTGGTTAAAGAAAATGATTAATACATAAAAATCAAAATAATGTGATGCAGTAGATTCACTCACATTCAATTATATTAAGTGTGTGATTTCTGCAGCAATATCACATCTCTCATGGAAGTCACCAAGAAAAACTATCCGGAAAATATATTTTGTTTTTACCGTTTGACATCCTGAACATGGTGTTAAAAAAGTAAGGGTTTAAACATTTATATGCAGAACTGGATTATACTAAGGCATTCAATATAGGTATATTTTGACTTGTGATCTTTTCCAGAAGCTTAAAGCTAATTGAACAACACTTCAAGTTTAATCATGCATACTCAAACTTTGTTTTGAAACCTACTTCCATGAATATTTTTCTTAAAATTTTAGAATGTGACTTTAAATCTTGAAATGTCAACTACAACTGTATCATCAAGATCAGTGTTTGAACTAATAACATAAAACAAAAATATAATGAGTCATTCCATTGAAATGAATTGGTATATTGAATTATAAGGAATATGGTTTATAATCCTACTAACCAACTTGGAAAACTAACATTTGCATACATTGAAAACAGCACAATTATAAATAAGATACATATAAAATGCTACATTAAAAGCCTCTCATAGCCATGATTTAAAAATAAATCATTACCATAAGAGATAATAAAACAAATTCTGCTGGCTGTTGCTTGGACAAAAACAACAGCATTAATGTACATAACAGATAAGGTTTCATGAGAAATCTAGAAGATTCATATAAAAAGTCAATGTAAGTTTCACAATATTGAGAGATTTATCATCCTTTTCTTGCTAGATGCAGTAGTAGGTAGTCAGAGATAAAGCAGACAAGATAACAGCAGCAAAAAAGATATAAGGAATTTAATCTCCAATGTTTCATTATTATTGTTAATCATGTCAACCATAACTAGGACTATTCTCAAATCCCAAATTACCCAACCCATAAATGAGAAGTGGAACCAGTAACATAACAAAGTACTGCACTGTATGTAATTTGTATATAGTTTGTATTGCAGCATTATAACAATTTAGTTCCATCAAACTGCTCAATGAAAATTCATCTCTAATAAATTTTAGACCATTACAATACCAACTTCCAAAAGAGTTAATTGAGTCAATATCTACGTATTAATACTGTTAAAAAATAAAGATTCAAACAATTAAGATATTTCCTACACAAAGAGGCATTGACAATCATCTGTTTAACATGATATATAAAATCTAATCCATTAAAATAATAAAACGAAGCATATTAAATCAAATTTATGATAAATGATGGCAAAGGGTATATATAAATTGCTGGATGAAAAAGACAGAACATATACCCATTCGTAATTAACAACTTATCATCATATGCACCTCAATATATAATCGTGGATGGTTCTTACTCTTTTTTTTCTTACTATCTGACAAAAGCTGATACACATTAAACTGCCACTTTCTTTGGGGCTTGCTCATGGGCCTTACGCAGTCGTCTTCTCAATTCCTGAGGGAATCTCTCATAACATTTCTTGCATACTGGTTTCAGGTCTAACTCATAGAATTTGGTCTTCTGTGTCATCTTTTGATCACATATAGAACACGCAAAGTGGTGTACGCACCAAGCTTTGTTGAGTGCAGTGAAAACTGAAAGGAAGAAAATAAATATTAGATGTTAAATTTACATGGATAGTGTTATTAAAAGATTCTGATGTAAATAAAAACTATTTTGAAAAGTTTAAGATTTTCTAAAGATTTTAACTTACCTAAAATTTTAATTGAAAATAAAAATTGAATTATCTGAAAAACTTTGTAGGTATGGCGGGGAGGGGCAGGGGACGGAGGAAGGGGTAAAGGGAGGAAGGAAGCGAGAGGAAGAACGGAAGAGGAGGGAGGGGTCTTCAACGCTGTCCCCTCCCGTTCTGAGTTCATATGAGAAGTAATGTGATCTGCAGTTTACCTGTTTCCACTTTATTAATTTTATCGTAGATCTTCGCAAAGGACGTAGGAGAGTTACGCGAATCCTTAAACTGGGCAGTAAGCAACGGGTTCAGAAATATCCTCCGTAGCCACTCAATGAGCCGCAGATGTTACATATGTAGACGGTCAGTTGCAATGCTTTGACCACAAAATTCTTTCCCAGAAGTTATTTTTTGTTTTCTTAATTCCTTGTTTCTGCTTTCAATTACTGTTTCCCGACAATGCTAAGGGAATATCATTTAATGGTTCGGGTTTGTCTCTACTTCTAGTTACACTCTGGGCGCCGTGGGAAATTTCAGGAGTCACTCGCGCACTAGAAACAAGTTCGATAATCCGTGTAAGCCATCGATAAAGACCCCTCGTTAAACACCAAACCCATTACTGCAGGAAACCCTGCGACCGCAGCACTCTTTAATCACTTGTGGAGCAATTTTTATGCTGTTTTTCTTTAAATTCAACACAAATTACCATTCATCACAATTTCCTTATGTTCGTCATTTAAAAATCATATTAAGAAAGTTTCTGTTTATGCCAATTAGCACTTATACCTAACGAATTAACAGCAACTTCCTTATTTACACGTGTTA
This sequence comes from Uropetala carovei, assembly GCA_036926305.1. Classification (NCBI taxonomy): domain Eukaryota; kingdom Metazoa; phylum Arthropoda; class Insecta; order Odonata; family Petaluridae; genus Uropetala; species Uropetala carovei. The sequence goes on along the minus strand of JAXCHB010000084.1, from coordinate 7,820,026 downwards.
ATAATAACGAGCGCTCAAAAAATGGTCATTTTGAGATACATGCGTTCTAAAGGTTAACGGGGGTTTTATTTTTACTCAAAAGAAAAATGCTACAGAAAATACACCATCTCCCACCATCACCCCCAACAGAAGTATGGTGTAGCTGTGGAAAAGCCTACATCAGCTAGACTTCCAGAGCCATAAAATGTCGCATAAAAGAACACCAAAGAGCGACCAACAAAAAACAATTCCGCCTCTCGGAAATCGCGGAGCATGCCTGGGAAGAACAACATCAATTTCGAAGAAGCGAAAATACTAGCCAAAGAAAATCCTATCTCCCTAGGCTCACCCGAGAGGCAATAGAAATTTTAAAAACACAGAAAAACTTTAACAGGGAAGACGGTTATTCGCTCTCCAGCAATTGGAAATTCGTATTTCAGATTGGTTGACCAACAGCCAATCAGGGAGCGAAGAATAGTCGAACTGCCCTTAACTAGAAAAGTTATTATTAGGGTGCCTATATGTAAGACGGGCAAATCCTGCATCGAACCTTCGGACCCGAAGAAGCTAGCAAAACTGTAGTCCACAACAAATGAAAAAACGCGGAGGATATCCCGAAAAACAAAAAATACAAAACGCCCTGTGGAAGCCTTCATCGTAACACTCCTGACATTATCTGCAACATATATTTTGAATTGTATTATTATCCAAGGGACCTCAAAATGTGGTTTTCTGTTGGAATCTCTAAATCGAATTTTTGCACGAAAACAATAGTTTCTGTATAGGTATACTTTGTTCACATGGAGAAAGTAAAAATCACATTTTGCATTGGAAGTTTCCAGTCTTCTTGCTCTCTCATGGATTTTTTTGGAAGTTATATCAAATTGGAAACATAAAAAAAGCAATTAATCATTATAATTTATTTCCTTCTTGTAATCATGCATATCTATATCAATAGCAGTGATCTTATAATTTCTTTATTCACCAAAGACATGATTTAAAAATTGCCATATGCTTTCGTGTTTCGTTGTCCCTCGCGGCCGCCCCGAGCCTTCTATTCTTTCTACGGATTGCTCCGTCGTCCATCGAATTCGGATACGGGTAACAGTTGAGTGAGAAATCTGCATGCATCGCGATATTTCCCTACAAGACACATTGGCTTCAAGCAACCCAACTATCTGATTCCTTCTTCTGGGTGTCAGTGGCAGCATATTTTTAACGTTCTCCTGATGGAACTGTCAACTTCCTATTTCGAACTGGAGAAATACACGGGGTGAATCTCGTTCATCAAGCCAGCAGCCAATCTGGTGAGGAGATTCCAGCCACCTATCAAAAGCCACACACTGGGGTCTAATAATGTGCTTTTGCGATGAGCGAATGTGAACAGCTACCTGCTCATCGGCCGTTCGCCCTTTTTCCAGAAAGACTTTACCCATTCCTCTCAGTAGGGAATATCCTGACTGAGGATAGTTGGATGGAAAGATAAACAAAACATTTATGTCAAATGCATTCCTAAAACTCACCACGGTTAGAACATCTTCATAATGCATTGTTAAGAACGGTTTTTGAATGCTGTAGTCGCTCTAACTTTTAAGAATTACATGTTAGTATAATCCATGGCAATAAGGATCCCCGCATTTAACTCAGACCGGTAGGGGACAGCGTTGAAGACCCCTCCCTCCTCTTCCGTTCTTCCTCTCGCTTCCTTCCTCCCTTCATCCCCTTCCTCCATCCCACGCCCCTCCCTGCCAAACCTTCAACGTTGCAATTCGGTACCGCAACATAAAAAGTTCCCAGAGTTGCCACCAGAGCAACTTCAAAGTGTCTCAAATTTATTGTCCGCGGTGGTACATAAAAGTACAAGTACGAGGTCTGACAATAAAGTAATGACACTGATTCGAAAAAAATTTTTATTCTGTCTGTTGATCAATTATATTGCGGTCTCCTTCAAAGTAGTTCCCTTGTGACTGCACAGACTTACGCCAAAGGTCCTGCCATTGCTTGTAGCATTTCTGGAACGCATCTTGTGGAATGTTGTTTAAGGCCTTGGTCACGGCCGTTTGGATGACTTCTGTTGATTCAAAAGGACGTCCTTTCACCACCGATTTGACTTGTGGGAATAAGAAAAGGTCGCAGGGTGCGAGATCGGGTGAATAAGGGGGCTGCAGCAGCACCATAATGTCTTTGAAGACCAAAAACTTCCCTACTGACAGTGCCGCATTGGCTGGCGCATTGTCATGATGGAGAATCCAGTTTTTCGCAATGTTTGAACGAGCCCGAATGACTCGCTTTCGCATCTTTCAAGAATTTCTGCATAGTAATGTTGATTAACTGTCTGTCCAGGAGGTACCCACTCTTTGTGAACAATGCCCTTGGAATCAAAGAAGCACGCAAGCATGCATTTCACTTTTGACTTGGACATGCGTGCTTTCTTGGGTCTTGGTGATCCCGATGAACACCACTGCGGAAAGCTTGTACTCTTGACATTGCCTCTTCCCCAAAAGCCTGCTGAAGCTTTCCATACATTGTGGTGACTCCTTCACTGAGTTTAACACAAAACATGATGGCATACCGCTGCGCGATGTTCCGCGTTTCCATTTTCGTGACAAGGTGCACAAACATGTCCTCATTCGTCAAGCAACTACTCAAGACTGAAGGAACGCAAGGCGGTGCCACTTGGAGTAAGGGTGGGGGAAGGATCAAGGTCAAACATGGTCTGTGGTAGCAGGCCGCAGCATTGCCAATACCGCAGGAAAAAAATCAGTCTCATTACTTTATTGTCAGACCTCGTATGTCATGGAAACTGAGCTTAAGATTAAAAAATCTGACGTGTCCAGCACATGACTTTCTCCATACATAGTAATGAATATACAGTAAACTCCATGTTATCTGGCACTCAAGCAACCGGAATTCTCAAGCAACCGGCATCTCCTGCCTCTCGATTTTTTATTACATTTAGTTTGAAATGTTACAGATAAAATTGGTATTTTCGGCAATTTTTTAAAAATATCTAATTCAGAATGTTACCACTAAAATTTGTGTTTTCAGCAGCCGCAATACACAATTGTGGATGTTTCTAGAACTCGGTGTTTGCATTAAATAAAATATTTCATACACTCTTTATAAATGTCTCCTAAAGTCCAATATGTGCTAAAGATAATAAAAGGAAACGGTTTGTATTAACCTTAACCCAAAAACTATATAAATTTAGAGAAAAGTGAGAATCACAATGTTTTAATGAAAGAATTCAATGTCGGTTCTTCCACTATTTATGACATTAAGGCACAGAAATCACAATTAATGAAATTCTTTACGTCTTCTGAGACAACTAGAGAAATTGAATATCGGCCCACCCTTCGTAAGCTGAAACTTGAGCAATTGGATAGTTGCTATTTATGAATGGGTTTCTATAAAGCGTTCCGAGGGAGTCCCTATTTATGGACTAATGTTGATTGAAAAGGCTAAAGATTTTAATGTACAAATGGAGATTAGTGAACCGTGTGCATTTTCAGATGGATGGCTAACACGTTTTAAGATCAGACGTCTAGATGTTTCGGGTGATAAAAAATCGGCCGACCAAGAAACTGCCGATAAATTTTGCGAATTTTTTTAAACATTAGTTAAGGAATATATAGCTATCCAACACATTTAATTGCATTATTTTAATATTTACTAACTGCACTGTATGTAATGGTGTCATGATTGCATGTCACTATTTGCTTCTCTTTTGTTTAATATCAGTTTGCCTCAAGAATTTCTGCCAATACATTGTGTTGGGTGTGGATAATTTCTCTCCTTTTCTCGGACAAGGAAACAATTGTTTTTGTTGGAAAACTCTAAAGGTTGGATGAAGTTAACCCTTACCTCATATTGTAATTAGAACAAAAGAGAAGCTAATAACGATAGGCATATGAGAAACATACATAGGATGTAATGTAGTTAGTAAATATTAAAATATTGCAATTAAATGTGTTGAATACCTGTATATTTGAGTTTCATTACTTTCTTGAATGTCAAGGAATTATTTAAGAATAATAGTGAGTAAAATACCTAGTCTACAGGTTAGAAATTCCAAGGTGTATGTATAATTCTGCATCTGTTCCTTATTTTGGTATCCAAATGCTTTATTGAGGCCTATCCAATAAAACCCTCAAGTAACCAGAATATTCAATTAACTGGAAAACCCAATTCCCTGGGCATTCCAGATAACAGGAAGTTTACTGAAATTGTTTTCAACATCAGCCAAATAATTATCAGTAATTACACTAGTGAATAACTTTTAACCTCTTCCCTGATGCTCCTGAGTTAACTCTTAAAACAAAACGGCAAAAACCCCGACACTCCCAAATTAACTCCAGCAATCGCTTCTCTTTCTGCTGCAATCAAGTCAGCTCTGAGTTTTCTCGATATCTGCTAGTATTCTCTATTTTCACCACTTGGAGACAAAATGAGACAATGTAGAAGTTTTTCAGCAATTTTTTCAAAAGATACATATGTTTAATCTGTGCATTCAATGGCACATAAAAGGGAAGGAATTTATTCTTCAAGCCCCCGACTTCGCTTTTGGCATCAGATGTTTTATTATACCCACCCATTGCCGGAATCCTTGTATTTATCCTCAAGCCACTTGCTAATATTTATTTACCATAACAAACTATGATCTCTGTAAGTACCACAGTAAATTCCAAAAATACTCGTTATTTTTTATATTGTTGCTCGTTAATTTTTTGTTATTTTTACTTATTAATTTACTATTCCAATAATGCAGTGTTTCCCAACCTGTGAGTAATTACCCCTCTGGAGGTAATTTCAGGATTTTTTGGGGGTAATGGGCATTTGTAGGAAATGTATCATGGTGAAAGCGGTGGTAAAGGTGTGGCAAAAGATAAAGATAAACTGAGCCATTTAATTATTCTCTATTAGTGAGTAAGAATCATCTTAGTTCACACTAGACACATTGGATGTACAAGAAAACGACATGCATAAATCAATTGCTATAAAATTTTTCATAACAGAGGTATTTCTATTAAAAATATTCAAGAAATTTCTGATTTCTTACAGTTACTCTTGTTTCCTGCCAGAATGTACATATATCAGATACAGTCCTAAAATATGCCATTAGTGGACCAGTCTTGCAGGAAAAGGCAGCTGAAATTGCCCTGAGGCTGAAAATAGACAATTTCAAAGCCTTCAATGGGAAGAGTGTGTGCAGCGAAAGTGGGAATGTGGATGAAGATTCTGTAGTCTATTGGAAAGAGTGCCTACCTGCTCTTATTAACACGTTCCATGCGGACTACATCTTAAGATGTACTACCGGCCAACCCCGCATGCGGGCTACATCTTATGATGTTCGCTCTCGCTTCCCTTTCTCCATCGTTTTTTTCCTTCCGCGCCTGGGATTGGACCGTGAGAGGAGGCCTGTAGGAAGCTTTAGACTCATTGTCTCACTATCTTTCAAAGCGTGTGCGTCGTTTTTGTGCCGGGTTTTCCATTGTGGAGAAAAGCAGATTTTGGTGTTTTTGGAGATTTTGCAGGTAAGCCTTATTTTTTCTTATGTATATTGTTTTTAATGTATTTCATTGTTTAAATTAAACATGTTAGTCACTTTTGGAAAGATAAAATAATTGTTTTTTAATTTCAGACCTTTGAACGATGTTCTTTGCGCGTGAACTTTCGTTCGATCGTACGATCAAAGTTGATCGAGTAAGTGTTATTCGCTTGCTGTTTGAATGTTTCAATCTAGTCATTTTTTAAAACATATAAATTATTTTTATTTTCAGAATTTCGGATTTTTGGTCCTTTTTTACGTCGACCGTTCGTTTGATCGTCCGATCGAAGAGTATCGAGTAAGAGTTATTCGCTTGTGTGTTTTGTTATTATTATTTACCTTTACAATATATATAGAATAAAATATCTTTTTTCAGTTGTATATACCTAAATAAAGAAAATGGATTCGCAACCATTGACGTCCTATGCGTGGAATGTCCCTTCTTCCGGTATGTTTCATTATTTTAATAAATAATTTCTAAGTTTCAGTTTTGTAAACTTTTTAGTTCAACGGAGAATTTTATTTCAGATGCCCCACCGTCAAAGAGGCAGAAAATAGAGGAGAGATTCTTTATTTCCGATCTTTCTTCCGAGAAAGTATGCCAGCTCCTCGAAGAATATGGGGAGGATGTTTGGGAGGATGAAGACGAAGGCAGTGATCCTTCCCAACCCATGGTAAGAGATACAGCTTTTGTTTCTTTAGAGCCTGAAACACCCCTTGCAAGGACCCACACATGTCCGCCAGATGTCCCTTCCCCAGGATCCCCTCCAAATGTTTTCCACGATTTACAACCACCTTCACCTACCCAACTGGACCTACCCCAATCTTTACCACAAAAACCTTGCAGGGTGTGCTCGGGTAATAAAGTAAGAAAGGTTGTAGCCACTTACTGCGGGGATTGTGAAGGTGAGCCAGGGCTTTGTTTGACCAATTGTTTCCAGGAATACCATCGAAGAATAATGAACCAATAGAATAAATTTATAATTATTTTGGTAATTAAATTTTTCTATTGGTGCATCTTACTTCAATGTTATTTCTGGAAACAATTGGTTATGTTTGTTTGTATATAAAAATGGAATATATTAATATTCCATTGTAAATACTGTATTCACCCGAATCCAAGACGACCCTGAATCTAAGACGACCCCCCATTTTGATGATTCCAAAACAGAAAAAAGCTCAAATTGACCTTCATTACTACAAAAATTATAAATCTTGTGAAATATTTATTTTCTCTTATACTTTTCTTGAATGTCATTGTCTTTTAACATTTTAAAATCATAAGATCACAAATAGAACCATTCAGGTTTTCAAACAAATTAAATGGTAGCATTCATTTTAAGATAACATTAAAAATAAAGTAAATACATTGAAAGAATACACTCATTTCAGGACAACAAAAAAAAATTTCAATCCAAGTGCTGCATAAAATCATTTTATTGTGTTAGTCATCATCACTGTCTATGCAACCTTCACTATTTTCCTCATGCTCACTATCTTTATCACTCTCAACTTCATCATCAGTCTCCCACAAAACATCATCCTCACTCCCATCCATGGCATTAGATAAGCAGCATTTCTTAAATCCTTTCACTATTACTTTTGCATTTATTTGTTGCCACGATGCCTTGATCCATTGGCAGAGCATTGCAACTTCAGGTTTCTTAAGATTTCCTTTTGGTGTTAAAGTGTGAGTTCCACTCTGTAACCACTCACAATACAAAACCTTTAAATTATTTTTAAAACACTTATTGACAGCAACATCTAAAACTTGAAGTTGCGATGTCATTCCTCCAGGTATTACAATAAGATCAATATTCATCGCACTCATTATGTTTTTAATTTCAGGAGATAAGTGTCCTTGAATGCATCCAGTGAAAGCATTGCTCTTTGTTTCAGTAAAGCTCCTGGCCGTCTATTCCACACCACATGTAACCAATCTCTCATTAGTTCTTTAGTCATCCACCCCTTTTCTTGACACCTATTATTCCACTTCGCAAGTGTTTCTTAGGCATTGTTTTCCGCTTTAGAATCACATATGGTGGTAATTGAGTCCCATCTGCTAAAACCGCCAACATTACCGTGACTCGCATTTTTTCGTTGCCTGTAGTTTTAATTAGGACGGACGTCGCACCTTTTTCGTTCACAGTATAATTGGATGGCATGTAGAAGAAAACCGGAGTTTCATCGGCATTTCCTATTTGGCTCAAAAGGTAATTATTGGTTTTTCTAAGTCCAATTACGTATTTCTGGTAAGCGAGAAGTTTTTCAACATAGTCTTCTGACAATTTCTGACACAGCGAAGTTCGTCGCCGTAAAGAAAAATTATTTCGTCGCATCATTCTCACGCACCAACCTCTGCTGGCCTTGAATTCTTGCAATGATATATTAAGTCCTCTAGCAATTTCATGAGCTTTAAGTATAATACTTTCAGTCGAAACAGGCATACCGTTCTTCCTCATGGTGCGCACAAACTTGACTACTTCTTCAATGCCATGAAATCGGCCTAATTTTGGACGACTGAGCGACTTCCTTGTGGCTTTGGCTTTTTCTAGTTCCTGTTTTGAGAGTTTCCATCGACGCACATTTGCCTCAGATACACCGAACTTTCTACTCGCATCACAGTTATTAGTTTTTTCGGCGTAATTTATCACGATCAGCTTAAAATTTGTATCTTAGCTCCGTCTAATTCCTTTGTTAACTTTCCCTTTGCACTCGTGCCACGTACTTCAACATGATCTGTCATTTTAACTTAAGGGTTGTGCATTTAAATCAAGAATGCACAACTCAAAATGACTGTCACACTTAGTGAATCGCGGTGCGTCGTTTGAAAGGGGAATCCCAATGATTTCCGCTCTCATTTGTTTTGACATTACGTGCAAGATGAAAGTACGTCGTCTGTGTTATGATCGTCGACGATGATTATTAGTCTAAATAATTATTATTCCAGTCATGTTTTTCTTATTGTTATTACTATTTGTTTATTTCACTTCTTTATGTACGTACTTGAATTTGCTGTTGTGAATTGTTTACTCTAATATACCATTTGTTGTAAAAACCATTGATTAAATGCTTAAATATACTTCGTATTCGAATGTAAGACGACTCTTGATATTTACAGCTGAAAATTTGGAAAAAAAGGTCGTCTTAGATTCAGGTGAATACGGTACTTAACATAAATAGAAACATATATGTAGTGTAAATAGTAGTTTCTATTGCAATTAGAAATTTTTATTGTTAATAGCGGGCTTCATTTTAAATAGCATATAGCATAAATTGTAGTTTCTATTGGAAATGGAAACATTTACGTACTGTAAATACTGACTTTCGTTGCACACTTTTTACTGTAAATAGTAGGCTTGTATTGCAAATAGTTGCCACTAATGTAAATTGAAGACTTTGTAATGTAAACAGACACTTTTATTGTAAATTGAAAATTTTGTATATATTATTCTGAATGGAAACAATTATTGTAATTGTAAATAATGTTAATTATAAAAAATATGATAAAAGCAATCGTAAAAACAAAGATTTAATAACATTTTATAATCAATAAATTATTTTGAAAGTGAATTATGTTATTATATCATTATTTAATATTATCTATTAGTTAATATTTATTGAAAAATAATCCATACATTTAAAAAGATCAATAATTATGTGAGCTAGACTTTTTGAAAAAAAGAAATTTGGAATAATTTTTTTGGCGATATTTTAGATGTAATAATAGAGTTAGCCAATCTTGGGACTATACGCGGGTCGGGTGGTATAATATGACATCCTCGTGCATTTTCTCTTCAAAATGTAAGGATTAAATTCATTATATAGTTCTGAAGATGCCATGAAAGATCCAATATCGTTACGTGTCGCAGAAATGTGTTGCGGGTTTGCCTACCTTTGGCCAACCCCGCATGCGGACGACATCATAAGATGTACCAGTTAAATAATTAATATTTAAAGAAATTTCAATTTATTTCTTAAATAACATAATATTTTAACCTAAAACACGAAGTCATGGTGAATTTCTCCGAAAAAAATATCACCCGTACACGGGAATGTGCCAATTATTTTTTCTGCAATGAACGTGTTAAGGGACATAAAACAAAAGACATCTATAATGCAGATGAAACTGGTCTCTTTTACTCACTGCTCCCTGATAAAAGTAGGAACATAAAGAGGAGAAGTTTGCCAGAGTGGGAAGAACAGTAAAGAATGCCTGATGGTTTTGCTTTGTGCAAATTCAGATGGTTCAGAAAAGTTGAAGCCCTTGGTAATAGGCAAATTTGCAAATCCAAGATGCCTCAAAGGCATTTAAACTCTCCCATGCATGTATACAAACAACAGTAGATGATGGATGACCTCACAGATCTTTCTTGATTTTCTGAGAGGTTTTGATGTCAGGTTGGGAGGTGTAGGCAGAAAAATATTGCTGTTTGTAGACAAGTGTCCATCCCATCCTCCAGACACAAGTTTCCTTAGGAACATAAAAGTGATTTTCCTTCCAGCAAATTGCATCAGCAAGCTGCAGCCCCTTGACCTGGGTATCATTCACTCAATGAAGGCAAGGTACAGAAAAGTGTTCCTGCAGGAGGCAATAGCTGCATTGGAAAGAAGGCACAACTGAAACTCATTGTACTGCATGCACTACACATGATAGTGGCATCATGGGATACATTGGCTTCCGCAACAATTGCTAACTGCTTCGAAAAAAGAGGATTCAACTTTGATTGTGCACAGATTGGGAGGAAGAAAATGAATAAGTAGAAGAATTGAGACATCTGATGAGAAATACATACATAGGGTTCAATGAATACATAAAATGTGATGATGTTGTGGCTTCCAGGGTCTTAGCGAGGGAGGGGAGGCAGAGGGGGCAGCTGCCCCCAGGCGCAGGGCTTAAGGGGTGCAAACTCATGGACCGATTTTCATCGGTGAAAGCAGATCTGCTAGGAGGTCGCGGAGTAACGTAATCAGGCCTGCGCTGGGCATATTTGCCACACAGGTGCTAGCAGTTTATGCCTCTACTTACGGACTTATAAAAGCATCCTGGCCCAGGTTTTATTCGATTTTTAGATTAAAAGTTGTATTTAATTTAAGAAATAAATTGTGCAAAACACAAATTTTTAAAACACTTATTGAGAGCAACATCTAAAACTTGAAATTGCAATGTCATTCCTCCAGGTATTACAATAAGATCAGTATTCATCGCACTCATTATGTTTTTAATTTCAGGAGATAAGTGTCCTTTGAATGCATCCAGTGAAAGCATTGCTCTTTGTTTTAGTATAGCTCCTAGCCGTCTATTCCACACCATACGTAACCAATCTCTCATTAGTTCTTTAGCCATCCATCCCTTTTCTTGACACCTAACTATTATTCCACTTGGCAAATGTTCCTTAGGCATTGTTTTCCGCTTTAGAATCACATATGGTGGTAATTTAGTCCCATCTGCTAAAACTGCCAACATTACCTTGACTTGCATTTTTTCGTTGTCTGTAGTTTTAATTAGTATGGACTTTGCACCTTTTTCGTTCACAGTATAATTAGATGACATGTCAAAGAAAACCGGAGTTTCATCAGCATTTCCTATTTGGCTCAAAAGGTAATTATTGGTTTTTTTTAAGTCCAATTACATATTTCTGGAAAGCGAGAAGTTTTTCAACGTAGTCTTCTGGCAATTTCTGACACACTGACGTCCGTCGCCATAAAGAAAAATTATTTCGTCGTATCATTCTCACGCTGGCCTTGAATTCTTGCAATGATATATTAAGTCCTCTAGTAATTTCATGAGCTTTAAGTATAATACTTTCAGTCGAAACAGGCATACCGTTCTTCCTCATGGTGCGCACAAACTTGACTACTTCTTCAATGCCATGAAATCGGCCTAATTTTGGACGACTGAGCGACTTCCTTGTGGCTTTGGCTTTTTCTAGTCCCTGTTTTGAGAGTTTCCATCGACGCACATTTGCCTCAGATACACCGAACTTTCTACTCGCATCACAGTTATTAGTTTTTTCGGCGTAATTTATCACGATCAGCTTAAAATTTGTATCTTAGCTCCGTCTAATTCCTTTGTTAACTTTCCCTTTGCACTCGTGCCACGTACTTCAACATGATCTGTCATTTTAACTTAAGGGTTGTGCATTTAAATCAAGAATGCACAACTCAAAATGACTGTCACACTTAGTGAATCGCGGTGCGTCGTTTGAAAGGGGAATCCCAATGATTTCCGCTCTCATTTGTTTTGACATTACGTGCAAGATGAAAGTACGTCGTCTGTGTTATGATCGTCGACGATGATTATTAGTCTAAATAATTATTATTCCAGTCATGTTTTTCTTATTGTTATTACTATTTGTTTATTTCACTTGTTTATGTACGTACTTGAATTTTCTGTTGTGAATTGTTTACTCTTACATACCATTTGCTGTAAAAAAAACATCGATAAAATGCGTAAATATACTTCGTATTCGAATGTAAGACAACTCTTGATATTTACAGCTGAAAATTTGGAAAAAAAGGTCGTCTTAGATTCAGGTGAATACGGTGTGTGAAGTCCCGCTTCGGGTGGCCACCTCTCCGGATTTGACCTGGAGTCTCCGGGTTTTGGGACTAGTCTCCGGGTTAATGGTAAAAATTATCCGGGTCAACAGCATACGTGGACCAGAATGACCACACATCCCATATTTTACGAGATGTCCCGTTTTCCAGCCAATTTTTTTCAAATGTCCCCACGTGTCCCATGTGAAATCAATATGGGATGCACTTTGTCCCATTTTTTTTAAAATGAAAATAGATATTTTGATTTCAGATACACAGAGGGTAATTACATGTCCCATATTTTAATGTAATTAATGCAGTGCTCAGAATGAGCCCGAACGAACCCAAACCGCACGTGTATCGAAAATATCGGCGATTAGTTCCAAATTGTAATATTTTCCTCCCGAGAGTTCTGTTTCCTAATATTTTCTATTTCGAACATTTAATTAATGTAATGTAATGTATGAAGAGTTTACAAAAATGAACCTACTTTTACGAAAAATTACAAACGAGATTTCATCTCTCCTAGATAAATGGAATGGGATATTAAAATCTTGCAAAAGAATTATTTTGTAAGCTGATACAAATTATTAAGCCAGTACCAGGTTCTAAAGCTCTTGCGGAAAGAATATTTTCTTTATGTTGTAATAAATAGAATGACAATATAAGCATATCTGACAAAGTGCAGTAAAAGAAGAGCTGTAGGTGAAAAGCAACTACATATCTTTCTTGTAAAGACTTTTATAATTATGTTCTTACTAATGAAGATCTTCTGAAGCGCAAAAAATCTTACGAGAAATATTGTTTATTTCTTACTTTGACGAAAACTATTCTTTATGAATATGTTCATAGTTTTGTGTGCAATTTAGTTTTTTATTCAAGAATAATTGTTTTTACTTTCTCATATGAAGTATCGAGAAAGTATTGTTATCGCAAAAAAATTAGACCTCGAGATTTTTACAGAAATATACGTTTTAGGTGTCGCTTAATCCGAAAAAGTGGTTTTCGCAATGCTGTCTGTCTGTTACTGGCTCTGGAGCCTAAACGGTAGAGCAAAAATGAATGAAATCTCGTACTTAGGCATTTTATCATACTGAGCAGAGTATATGTAGAAATGGTTGACAGTGCTAAATAATTAAGAGGTTTATTCTATGCATTTTTAACAACAATTCGATTTTCTCAAAAACGGCTAACGATTTTGATCAAATTTCGTACAGTTACTTATGTTTACGTCTTCAATAATGCTGTATAGTTCATATTTCTCAAAAAATGAATATAAGGCTAGTTTATTCTAGGCAACTTTAACAATAATTCGATTTTCTCAAAAATGGCTCTAACGATTTTGATCAAATTTCGTACAGTTACTTGAGTTTACATCTTCAATAATACTGTATAGCAGTGTTTCTCAACGTTTTATCATTCACGGACCACTTCAAGCATTCCTTTACTTACATGCGAACCACTAGGTTGGGGTTGTTTTGTGTCTATGAATTTTCCTGACAAATTTACAGTTTTTTTCCTTTATTATCAGCTCTGCTAAGAAATAAATCAGAGGTAATAACGCATGAATGGTAAAGGAAATTTTAAAAGAAAGCAAAATGTGGGGTTGCTGTTTTAAGATGTTCATTCCCAGTAAGCCAGCCAAGTATGGTTTGAAGTTAATGTGTTTAACTGATGCGAAAAATTGTTATATATTTAATGCATATTTGTACGCAGGAAAAGACACTGATGGCATTGGTCTTTCAGAGGAAGATAATAAGGCTGCTAAAACGACACAGGCAGTAATTCGCTTATCGGAACCGATGGTAGGAACCAATCGTAATATCACTGCAGATAATTGGTTCACATCTGTTGAGCTGGTAGAGAAGCTTATGACCAAAGGACTGACGTATGTTGGAACAATACGTAAAAATAAGAGAGAAATTCCAAAGGAATTCACACCATTAAGATCCAGAGCAGTGTGATCTTCTCTATATGGATTTACATCGAAAATGACTCGTTTCTTACATCGCTAAGAGGAGTAAGGCAGTTTGTTTGGTGTCCTTTATGCACCACTGTAAGGAAACGGACAAAGAAACAGGGAAACCTGAAATAATTCAGTTTTACAATACGACGAAGGGAGGTATAGATACTTTAGACAAACAATGCAGTAGTTACTCAACCAGCCGAAGAACTAAAAGATGGCCAATGGCAGTCCTTTTTTTAGAATTTTAGGTATTTCTTTTGTCAACTCCTTTATTTTGTTTCAATGCTATCTGGAAAACAGGGAATTGACAAGACTGAGATTTATCAAAGAGATTGCTTCTGAGCTCGTGAGACCACACATGTTGAGGTGGATGTCGAATTCCAAGCTACCTAGACCTCTACAAGGCAACATTGCACAGATGCTCAATGTACCATTTGATACAGTGGATGAAGTGGAAGAGAAGTTACTGAAAAGAAAAACGTGCTACCTATGCCCATCCTACAAAAAAAGGAAAACAGCCTAATTGTGCTACAATTGCAAGCAACCAGTTTGTCTGGAATGCACAAGAAAAATTTGCAAATCGTGTGAAACCTGAGTAAGGGATTTTTTCTGTGAAAAATTTACATTATTCAGCTTTTGCAATTTTCAAGAAAAACTATACTAGATTTAATAATTATTCATAAGTTTAGACAATCTACGATCTAAATAAATAAATCTATTTGTCCTTTTGACAAGTATATAGAAAAAAATATCAATTTGTAAAAACCGACTTTTCTATGATTTTATATTACCATACTATTAATAAATTAATATTAATAAAATAATAGTGTTAATTCCTTTAAAACTCATTCCAACGCAATACGTTGAAAAGTATAAATATAATAAAAATAGTGAATATGGGACTCCTGTCTAAATACAGAAACAATTGAAAAATAGTGGTCTTCGATATAAGGCTCCTGAATAGACAAGAGAATGAAATACGGAGTTAGCCGAATAAAGCGAAGCTTTCTACGGGATGGTCTTTTTGACATCAAAAGGGCGAAATGCAGAAGAACCACATACCCTTACATTTTGCCATTCTTAGAAGAAGTTTTATGGAGTGCGGGTTGGTGGATATCGCAAACCAATATTTTTAAACTAAGCATTCAGTTGGACACGTAGTTCTAGATGGCTTTAAGGTCCAAGGGATCCACCAAGACAACATGCTTAGCCATAAACCGCGAGTAGCAAGAGGACCACAAAGTTGGTAATAAAATTTCCGACATTCAAGATGAGAGAATGGGGTGAAGGAAGAGAAAATTAAAACTAGGACTTTAAAGAAAAAGAGGAAAGCATAGAGACAGAATAATGAGAGAAATAGGTTTACTATATTTCTATCTTGTAATTTTTCTCTTTATTAGACTAATTTTACAAATAATAAATATGCAAATCCAAGTCAATGGTGTGTCAATAAGCAGAAAACATGTCTAGCTGTAATTCAGCAACGGTGGTGCAAAAGTCAGGTGTATGTATATATATATATATATATAAAATAATTTACCTAATCTCAACGAAAAAAATCGCAGAATGCTCAATGGAGTTGCAATAGACTATCGATGCTTCTTCGATATAAGGCAAACCACCAAGGAGGAAGAGATTTGAAAATTGGATGGAAAATTCTACTAAATGAGAAAGATTGTTTATGTGACCAGAAGCAGTTGTATTTAATCCGGCATCGCTGTTCCCTCTATTTTAGCAGATGATGATGGGAATGATGATGAAGTCGCAAAGTATGACAAGATGACTTTCTATATTTAACCCTTTTAGTGCCAGCCGGCCGATCTATCGGCCCTTGCTGCATGTGCGAAGAATGCCACGGGCCGATCTATCGGCCGCGCTTGTTTACGATGACTTTGTATTTTCTTTCCGGGTGAGATTACTCTTTTAGTCACTTAGTTGACATCTGGTAAGCTTTTCCTGCCACAATGTATTAAATCTCATATGGATAGCTTGTCTTTCGATTTTATATCTACTGAGAGGACTTCGGCCGTTTTCGCGTCAGTAGCTTGACGTGTTTCATATGGCGCATCGCATTAGTGGTTGTTATCGTTAATTTTTGATGACTTATCTGCAGTTTTTGGACTTCAAAAGGCAGTGTGTTTATCTATTGTTATCTCAGGTACTCCACAAACTTTTTTCGTAAATTTATTCTTAAAAATATTCATCGTGCCATTATATCAGTCTTGAAATATTTTCACTTGAAAATTCAAAATGCCGTACAATGCTTAGTATTCTGTATATATTCTTTATATGCAATTATTCTAAATTATATTCTGTCAGTGCGCATATGATTTATCAGGATGTTTGAATATTATCGTTTTTATTTGAAATCTTTTACTAAGGAAAATTTTCCATTCTACCCTTCGATAATGTCGAGGAATTTGAAAACTAAGAACGTCGAAGAGTTATTGTTTGAGTCCGATGGAAGTAATGGTGAATCAGATACGACCGATGAAGAGGTTTTTTCATCTAACAGTGACGACTCAATTGGATGTCTTCCTCGACCCCCTGCTTCATGTGTACGAATTTCATCGTCATCCGAGAGTGCCGAGTCTCAAGAGTCAGATACAGGTGAGGGCAAAGTTGATTCCAATGAAAGTAATTGGCATAAGGTGTTAGAGAACAGTGATAACCCACCTCCATCTCCTCTTGTGTGCCAAGAAGCGTATGGACCAAAACACACACCCCCTCTTACTGCAGCGCCGATCAGATATATTTACCTGTTTTTTACGACCTCTTTTTTGAACAAATTGATAAAGGAAACAAATGACTACGTTAAACTTTTTCTTTCGACGCATAAAAATCTATCCCCGAGTTCTCGTGCGCAGAATTGAGTAAACGGCAGTCGGCAATAAGACACTGAAATAATTATCAGGAAAAAATAAAAGGACTGTTGTGTTTGTGGCAAAAGAGGTGGAAATAAGCCAGGGAAGCGAAAAAGGGCTCGTACTGTGTGTATAAAGTGTGAGAAGGGTCTTCATGGTCAGTGTTTCCCAGAACACAAGTGTAATGGCTAACATGGGCACGTGCGAGATGTGCGCCAGTATACATTTTCAAGTGTAAATGATGAACATCTAATACAAAAAATATAAAAAATTGGATTTAGCTTCATAACTAATATGTGTAACTAACGTTAAGAAATTAATTGCTCAAAAAAATTTGTGACACATGATTTGTATGATCGAGTTGCAAAACTTTTAAATTTTTTATAACAAATTCTCAGAATAAACATTTTACATGATTTTACAAATGTAAAAAATACATTTTTTATTTATTTTCTATATTCTACATATATGCAAATGGTTGATTTAAAAAATTGACTTCCAAATATCTATAATAACTCGGGGAAAAATAATTTACTGAACGAGTGCATTTTCCTCAAATTTGGCTTGGCATTCTTCGACAACCCCATGATATTTGGGCTGGCGCTAAAAGGGTTAAGGGAAACACCAAAATTTTGTTTGTGCACAATCCGTGCATCATAACAATTTTAATTCGCTATAAAAAAAGAGAATTTAATTGATTTTCATGTCCCCACAAATCCGCTAGAAACCGAGAACCGAGAAGAAAAAGTTCAGCGCACAGCCAAAAACTTGAAATTTTAGATAAACTTAAATCAGGACACGGAAGCACAGTGCTAGGGCGGGATTATGAGGTGAATGAGTCGACTATTCGCACCATACGAAAAAATGAAGAAAAAATAAGAGCCAGTGTAAGTGCAGCAACTTCTGCAGGTGAAAAATTAAAAGAATGTCAAAACGAAATGTGCACTTAAGCACTGGAAAAATTACTATGCGTGTGGATTGAAGAGGGCACCACTGAGTGGCTCGATCATACGTGATCAAGCATTGCGTCTTCATAAAACAGTAAGCGAACTCAATGCGGAATCATCCACTAACGTTCCCTTTAGTGCAAGTGCAGGTTGGTTTGAGAAGTTCACAAAACGCTTCAACTACCACAACGTAAAATTAGTGGACGAATCCACCTCTGATGATCACCAGGCGGCCAAAAATTTCATACCAGAATTTACTAGGTTAATCAAAGAAAAAGAAGACTATAAGCCGCAACAAATTTTTGATGAGGACGAAACCACCCTATTTTGGAAGCGAATGCCAGAGAGAACATACATTTCGAAGGAGTAAACAGCTCCCAGATTCAAGGCTTCTAAAGCCGTGGTTTCCAAGAACCACGCATCCGTGATTGCACGATGCGTGATTCGCCGTTGCGTGAACACGCAGTAGTTGACTAATGGACGCTACATGGTGGCGGTTTTCAAGGCATCGCGCGCGCGAAGGCAGCGTCATCGCGCACTAGTATCACTGATCCACATCGCGCAACGGTTGCCTGCCAGTCAACTTCTGCGTGCCACGCAAGGATAACGCTATTATTTTATAGGATGGAGTCAAAACCGTCTAGCGATGTTTTGGATGAGAAATTAGTAGAATTAGTGAAAAATAATCCTGTTCTGTACAAGCTCAGTCATAAGAATTACAAAGATAATGCGGTAAAGGAAAATATATGGAGAGAGATCGCTTTATCATTAGAAATTTTTAAAGAAAGAGAGTAAGTAGTTTTTGCTATATTTTTTCCGAATGAATTGTCTAAATTAAATTATGTCATCCATAAATTTATATAAAGAGTTTCAAATTTCATTTCAATAACTATTAGTGATGCGAAATAATTAACACTAAACAAAATAAAACAAACTTTGTAAATCTGGAAAAATATAGCCCGAATAGTTTTATGTAGTTTTATGTTATATATTTTATATCCCTTAATACGAAGGTTAGAATATAGTTAATATTGGAAAAAGGAGAGGTGGTGGTGATAGAGGTGAAGGCTGGAGGAATGAATAGTTGGCTGGGCAAATTATTTAATTGAACAATGTATACAAAGTAACATACATAGCAATTAGGCAGTAATTAATAGAAAGATTATACAAGGTATGTGAAGAGGTGGGGGCGGCATAGGTGAAGGTGGGGAAGAGAGGGTGGATGGTTGACGAAGCCAAATAAATTATTTTTTTTAAATACATACAAAATAACGGAATCATCAAGCCAAATTTAAACGGGATGGTTATAACAAATGAATTAATAACCGAAACATAAATTGAGAAGGAAGGTAAAAGATGGAAGAAAAAATGATGACGATGATAATAATAACGGTAACTTTTTTCTGTGGAAAACACAAAGTTTGTTTTATGTTATGTTTATAATTCCTTTCTACAAGTTTGGGCCTGAAGAAGTTGACTAGATTAAAATGAAGTTTAATTACGGCCGTTTGATGTCATTGTATCATTATAAATAAATTCAATCTTTATTATTTAAATTTGTTAAAATGATTCATAATAATTGTAGTTTAGTTTAACAAGTATTTCATTTACTTAGAATTATACAGAGTCTCTCCATGAGTGATATTGGGTTCGGAACACGATTGCACTTCGCCTTGCTTATATCACCCCTTATGTGAGACAATATACTATGGAAGAGATCCTGAGAAACTCGGAAATACTCCCTGAATTTGGTCTCATTGTCTATCAGATGAGAATTAATCACAATTTTGATAGCTCCTTCTTCTTCCCTTTTTTTCAAAATATCACTTCCATCGTCACAAAGCAAAGTCGTAAGTAAAAAAACTTCCTCGTCTGCTTCTTCTTCTAATAACAATGCTATAGCGACATCGATTTTGCAGAGTGCCATCGCGCAGACTGAACGGAAATTCACTTTTACGCATGCCTTGGAAAACACCCCTGCCATGTATCCCGGAAGCGCGATTACGCAATCGTGCATCACGCATCGCGCAATTACGGATACGTGGTTCTTGGAAACCACGGCTTAAGGCAGTGATTCTCAACCTTTTCTGCTCCACGGCGCACTTTCATGCATGCTTAAGAACATTGCAGCACACCAAACCACCTCCAATTTCACTGCGTAAATACTCATTTCCAAAGATAAAAACTAGCGTAATAAGTGAAAGTCGCACTTATATTAGATTGTTACGATTAGTAAAGCAATAATTGTATAATTTTATTGTACATTAAATACATACATAATCTAATCGGAGTGTGCGGCACACTAGTCCCTTCCTCACGGCACACTAATGTGTAGCGACACACCGGTTGAGAACCACTGTTCTAAGGATTGTCTTATGCTATTGTTGTGTTCAAATGTTTTTTTGAGCTGACAACAGCTGATTGGATTATAGCCATAAGGTTTGACTTTATGGTTTATTTTTTCTTAATTCTACATCGAGAAATAAGGTTGCCTGAATTACGTACATACATATGTTTGACGATTTTACGAGTCAAATCCTTAAAAAAAACGGGACTGTTAAAAATTTTACGGGACTTTTTTAACCTTACGGTTCTAGTTCCTCAGAAGATGTTAGCACCCGACTGTCGGACTAACGAATGTAACTCGATTTCTCAGGATACGATAATCTACAATGCTGCATTTACCTCAAATGTCATATAATATTTTCCTCAAAATAAGAGAAAGCATGAAGGAAATCGATTGGATCACCAAAGAATGTACTTTTTTTCAGGAAAACTTTCACATTTTGCTCTCCCTTTCAGGATGTTATAATGCTCATGTGACAATGTATGAATCTTCAATGACGTTACAACAATGTATCGCATATACTATGTTCTCGATAGCTTGTGAAATCTAACATGGAGTCCGAGGTGATCTTATTGTCTTCAAGGTATGTACGCATACAAAAAGATTCATTGTTACGAATTATAGAGAAACGAAATTCAGAAAAAATCGTAATGTGAGAACAAAATCAAGACTCCTTTTTCACGCCACGTATTTGTTTTCTTAAATAGATATTGATTGAGTATCAATGGAATTTTCCACTGAACATATCAGAAGTCAATATATTTCTTATAATAAAAAAAATACGGCACAAAGTGCGTCCCGTATTGATTTCACACGGGATACGGGACATTTGAGGAAAAATTGGCCGAAAAACAGGACATGTGGTCACCCTATAAGAACCTAACCCCTTATTTCCTATTAACTTAATGCTTCATATAACGCGATTTCACAAGACTCGGTGATTTCAACGAACCCAACTACCGCGTTATGTGAGGTTTTACTATACGGTATATTATACTCTATTTAATTAATAGTTGAAGAAACAAATAGGATGTATATAAATTAAGAAACAGAGCTTACCATCTCCAGCAATGACCTGATTGCACACAAAACAAAGATTTCCAAAGAGCTGATGATAATGAGTCTCGCAGTAAGCAAGTCCTTTCTTTTCATAATGACGATGACCTAGGAAGGGTTTCTCACACTTGGCACACACAAAATGCTGAAAAAAAAAAAAATTATCAATCAAAGAGAAAAGTAGAGTGTATAGCCAGTGAAGGATTCAAGAGGGCTCCATTACAGGTTCCTCTATTGCCCTTCAGTGGAAGCATTCTTAAACCCATTCTGTGCAAAATTCCTTGTTTCTGCTTTGTAGATTAGGTGAATAGACCCAGGGGAGAGAACGATTCTGACAGAGACAGGGATTTCCAGAATAAATGGGTCACCGGCAGGGATGGATTCAAAAGGGAAGGAAGGGCTCCTTGCTATTGAGAAGTTTCTAAATACAGGCAGTCCTCGACATCCGTACATAGTGCGTTTCTGAAAATGTGTATGGAAATCCAATGTATGGATGTCGAACATAGATTAACATGTTATAGGAGGGGTTCCATTCCCAGAGAGCCAAAAAATATTATAAAATCTCTAATTATGGTATAAATGTTTAGTTTTTTGAGCAGGGGCCTTTTAGACACAATCATCGATTTTATAATATAGAGATATGGCAAAAAGCAATAAAATATTGAAATAATTGCACAAATAAACACTTCTGTACAGACACAGATGCCGGTGTGGCGGAAACTGGTGGCCTGGTGGCTGGCAACCAGCAGCACTCGAAATATTCGTTTGTCATTTCACTGATGCACGAAAGTCCGAATTCGGCATACGGAAGGCAGTTTAGGGGCGTAAATGTATTATGAACGAAAGTTCGAGTTTTTTTCGTTTAAGCATTTTGCTATTTTCATAGTTTTTTTGTAATATTGCCTAATCATGGCCTCAAAGAGAGAGATGATTGAAATGAAAGAAAAGTCGGTAAAAAGGGTGAAAAAAGCGATGAGTTTGGCGAAGAAAATTGAAGTTTTAGATAGGCTTGCGCATAATGAATCTGATTCATCAGTTGGTAAATTACTTTGTGTGACCGAGTCCCCAATAAAATCGATAAGGAAAGTGAAGAAGCGATTAGAGATAGTGTTGCAAGTGGTACTTCAATGAGTACAAAAGTGTCTTTCTGTACCTAAGAATCCGTATTTAGAGAAGACAGAGAAGGCTTTAAATCTGTGAATCGAGACCCAAACTCGCAAGAAAATCTCGCCGAGTTCACTTGTCATTCGCGAGAAAGCCAAACAACTGCACCATCATTATGTCTCAAATTGTTTAGTGGTCTGCTAACAGGATATCGCCAATGTCATCGAAGCGTGTGTAGATCGGTTCCTTGCTCTTTAAAAAAATGTGGCGTTTATTCAGAATGCAACAGTACGTATTGTATTATTATATTTGTTCTTCTCCTTCACAATTGAACACACACTCGACCGGCTTAAGTCCAATGAGCGTCCGATTGAAGCTGAAGATTTGCCGCTTTTGGCACGCCTAATTATTTCTATCTTTGTCTCAATCGTGTTCACTTTATGAGTCCTATGTTTCTTTTCACTTGTATTAGCACTTTCAGTTTTCTGTTTCTCACTCATGTTTATAAAATAATAGGTGTAAAATGCACAAACAAAGAAACACGGCTGTATGTACAAACAAAGATGGTAACGTTGCCAAGACTGAATAATAATAATAATATGTTGATTATTAACCGACTTTACAGTGGTATTAATCTTGTCAAATTTCAGTACAATATTAAAAAACATTACATATAATACGTATATTATTACATAGCATACTTTAATTTGGTAATTTATTAAAGTGTTGGCTTGGCTGACAGACAGCTCCATTATGCGATAGCTCGAAATGTTTGTTCATCAACTGATGTATGAAAGTCCTAATTCGGAGTACGAAAGACGGTTTATGGGCAAGAATTTATAAGGTACGAAAGAGCAAATTGTACGGATGTTCATTCATCAGTTGTGCAGCATCCTATCAGCTGCATAGGATCGCCGTAATTGAATGCAGAAAGTGTTCTAATTGATTTGCATTAATTTAGTAGAATATTATTTTAGCAATGGGTTCAAAGGCAAGTGGCCATAATGGCGATATGTTACCAGCGAAAAAATCGCGCAAGACAATTACTTTTATTTACAGCATTGTCAATTCACATGAATATGCGTCCATAAAAGTCTTTGTGGCTCTCTGTAAATTTTTAAAAACACGCATCCCATTCGCTTTCTATCATTCATATGACAGTTTGCCAGGTCAGTGCTATGTAGTAGAGGTCTGTACGGGCCAAAATCTTCGGCCCAAGCCCAGCCCATTCATAATCGAGTCCAAGCCCAGCCTGGCCCAAGACTTCACCCCATTTTTGCACCCAGACCTGGCCCGAATTATTTTAAACATCCCGTGGACATTTTGTAAATTCTTCAGTAAACATACACCCTTTATAAAGTATCTTTTTATGTATAAAAATTTTCCAAGAATTTCAAATGTAAATGCACCTTTAAAAAAATAATTCCTTGATTAAATCCATTCTGGTTTTTTTGGGATTTATAAAAAGTTTTAATAACGCACAATATACTTCAAAGCACACAAATGCACGAAGAATACAAATTATGTCAGTTTCTATCAGTACGGAAGACCAATATCATCTCTACCCAGAGCGAACTTGACCAATGGCAGATACAAAAGGGAGAGTAACGGGATAAGGTGTAGAGGTAGGGAATGAAGCTTCGGATGTAAGACTCCCAAAGATCTCCTAAGGCAAACAAAACCCTCTTGATGGTGATATACAAGTAGTAGTTGTTTAAGAGACGGTCTGTTGGTCGGAATTTGTGGAGGCTCTAGTGGCGGCCTGGGAGATGTACCACGCCACCTGTTGTCAGTCTGTCGCTCGTCATGGTATTAGAGGACAAGCCACCTGTTTTTCAATTTTCAATTGCAAATATCTCGAAAACGCGAGCTCGTTAGACACCTTTCCGAAAATACGTGTCCAATTATTTTTCGTTTTCTTTCATCCTGTGAAGTTTGGTCGTGATCCGCCACTTACACTTGGGTGCCTTCCCTTGTTAGTAAGCTAATGCTAATGGCAACCCATCATCTGTCGGCTCCTTTATGCACGCCCACAATCAACCGATTCCAAACAAATTTGGTTTATTAGTATTTGTATGTCCACTTAATTCAAAATGGCGGTCGATTTAAACATTAAACTACACGTAATTTCCCAAGTCCTACTATTTATATGAATCAAATTTGGTACGATTGTGGAGGGCTCCCAGAAATAATTCATATGTGGTTTTCATTTCTCTCTGCCCGTCTTATTCAAAACGGCGCACAGTGGGCCAGGATGGAATTTTAGCAGGACAAAAGTTTTAAAAGATAAATATTTCATTTTAAACAATAGGAAGATATTTTATTACAAACTATAAGTGAAATTAACAATATTTTATATATTTTTGGAAAGAAAACATTACTTACATTAATTCATTATTACCGACTTAATTTCCATACGCTTCCATACTTATTAATGATATTAATACTATAACCAATAATTGTATTAACAATGAATATTAACAAAGCAAACTAAATCAAATTCTGTGGAAATTAATAACAATAATATAATTATGTGGGTATTACAATACAATTCTATTCACTATCGCTTGTAGTATTGCTGTAGGAACCTGGAGAAGGCATTATATTGGGCGTTACATTGGGTGTGGACAATAAAGACAACACTTTGTTAGAATATTTGCGAGTTTTCATTCTTGGAAGTGGACCAAGGCTCGAAATAACTGGATCGGAAGAGACTAGTAATATATGCAACAGGCCATAGATTGCATTTTTTCGAGATGACTTTTGCGTATGTCCTGATCTATTAACTATAAAAGATAGAGCTTCTTCACATGTAAAAGTCCTCCTTATTTGTGAAATATCGTCTGCACAAAATTCATCTAACATAATAGAATTTGTTCACAGTCACTGCTTAATAAACTTGTGTTACATTCTGCACGCAACAACTCATACGCGTAGTTTAATCAGTCCCTGCTGTGCAATTCCGGGTAAGGAACTAATCGTTTCTCACCTTTCTCACTGTGTATAAAATGTAGAGTTACCTGTTCTTTGAGAAGAGGAAGTTTATGAGAACAGTTATTTTATTGAGCCGTTTAGGCAGCAGAAGAAAGAACTGTCCCTTTCTTTCTGACTCACCTCTAGATGGCAGTGCATTAGCATACAAAGTTATTTTGCTTTTTGTACAATTAATATAAAACATTTGAGATTAAAAAGTAGCCTACGACCTTCCTATTTGTGAAGAAAGTATTTATTGACAGTTTGATTATTCTAGCTTTAATAGTGTGGAAATGTATAGATGCACGAACAAACAGACTTTCATAAATATATAGGAGATTGATCTTATACTTGTATTGAAAGTGACAAATATCAAATTTGAACTTCCTAAGTTAATTTACTCGAGAGTTATCGTCGAAAAACCAAATCAATGCCCCCCAAACCCCCACTTAAAATTTTTTTTGAGATACACCATATCTTATAAATATTTCAGTGTGTATGTGTTCTTTATACATTTTTACACCGTTGAAGCTATCGAATTCAAAAGTTTCATGGGCCATCCCATGGACGAAAGGAAGAATTTGGTCTAGGTTTGCAGACCGTGGAATCTCTTATACCCCATGGGGTCAACAAAATACTATTTCCATAAGAATGCATGGGAAATGGTGTGTAGAAACCCCAAAATGCCATGTAGCCCTTCACTGATGTGGATATAAATATACCTAAATATTAACTTACGATCACGGGAAATGGCTTATTTTATGCACAAAAGACTGAATATATTAATTCTGTTCATGTTTTGCATTATTACATGCTAATTTGCTCAAAATTTTCCTTTAAGCGCAAAATTTATCAGTTTAGATGACCATTTTCCAGGCGGCAACAAAGCTAAATTTCTTTATTGTTGTCCTCTTCAAAGTTAGAGACATCCATGCTGTAGAGGAAGAATAGCTAACTCCAAAATACAGGGTACAAATGGATTCATTCCTCAATATAGTCTATGAATACTTTTGAAGTGAGTCAAATGATTTTTAAGGAATGTTAGATCATTGTTATCTTTTACCATTAACATTGAAAGATTTATCATAGCATAAATCGATACATCTACTTACATTTGTTCGGTAACCAAGATTTTGTTTATTGTTTACGTTTTGGCTAATAGTATTGACATAATCCACATAATTTTATTGCTGCCTTAAAGACTTCGGTACATCTATCCATGTGAATATTAAGTAAGACATTAATGTGTAATTATATTAATGGTAAAAACTTTACAATACAATACATAAAATAGTAAATGTTAATACAAGCATCACCTGCTTAATTAAGGAATGGGGAACGTTTGCCCCGAGCAATAAAAAGCATTTGCTAGTATAGAATAAAAAGAATTAAAAGTAAAATAGAATTTTATTTACCTTGAATCATATATTTGAATGTCTTGTTGTCGATTATGAAGAAGGAGGCTGATGATTAAAGATGATCCTCCTCGAACTGCTCTGGTTCATCAATGTCACTCGTAAGTGATATAGTTGGGGTTGCGTAGCCTTTGTGAGCGAGTGCAGATGACAACAAAGTCATACAATGTGTGGGATTATCGTGTTGAATGCACGCGAAAAGGATACATAATCGTGTCAGTACAGCAACAATGTAATAGCGAGCAAGTTAAAACAACAACAAAGTCTTTGTGACAACAAGTCATAAGATGCGCGGTATTTAAAAGTTTTCTTGGTCCGAACCGTGGATATGCAAGGGAAATGTCCACAGTTGGGAAGGGTGGGACTCAATATGTAGACCGCGTATAGTCAAGGGCCGCGGTTAATAAACCCGCGATTGGAGAGGGAAGGGTGTAATAGTAGAAATGAAAAAGTTTGTTTTAAATAAAAAAGTAAAGATATTAATAATAATTTAATCATTTTATAAGGGAACCATTCCAGAACCGTTTTGGAACCAAAATTGTCCTGCAAAATTTTTGATCCTCTGAGTACACCATTGAACGAGTTGTTTGAATATCTCTACAGTGTGATAGATAATTTGTATGATAAAGTTAGAAAATTACACATAGTTAATTTTAAAAAATGAAACCTGTATAGATAAAATATGTAATTAGATACTAACTGGTTTAGCAACAATGAGCCGCTTCATTAAAGCAAAAACTTTTCTGGAATTGAAGACACAATGGACGACCATATAATCATTGCTCCTGAATAGACAAGAGAATGAAATACGGAGTTAGCCGAATAAAGCGAAGCTTTCTACGGGATGGTCTTTTTGACATCAAAAGGGCGAAATGCAGAAGAACCACATACCCTTACATTTTGCCATTCTTAGAAGAAGTTTTATGGAGTGCGGGTTGGTGGATATCGCAAACCAATATTTTTAAACTAAGCATTCAGTTGGACACGTAGTTCTAGATGGCTTTAAGGTCCAAGGGATCCACCAAGACAACATGCTTAGCCATAAACCGCGAGTAGCAAGAGGACCACAAAGTTGGTAATAAAATTTCCGACATTCAAGATGAGAGAATGGGGTGAAGGAAGAGAAAATTAAAACTAGGACTTTAAAGAAAAAGAGGAAAGCATAGAGACAGAATAATGAGAGAAATAGGTTTACTATATTTCTATCTTGTAATTTTTCTCTTTATTAGACTAATTTTACAAATAATAAATATGCAAATCCAAGTCAATGGTGTGTCAATAAGCAGAAAACATGTCTAGCTGTAATTCAGCAACGGTGGTGCAAAAGTCAGGTGTATGTATATATATATATATATATAAAATAATTTACCTAATCTCAACGAAAAAAATCGCAGAATGCTCAATGGAGTTGCAATAGACTATCGATGCTTCTTCGATATAAGGCAAACCACCAAGGAGGAAGAGATTTGAAAATTGGATGGAAAATTCTACTAAATGAGAAAGATTGTTTATGTGACCAGAAGCAGTTGTATTTAATCCGGCATCGCTGTTCCCTCTATTTTAGCAGATGATGATGGGAATGATGATGAAGTCGCAAAGTATGACAAGATGACTTTCTATATTTAACCCTTTTAGTGCCAGCCGGCCGATCTATCGGCCCTTGCTGCATGTGCGAAGAATGCCACGGGCCGATCTATCGGCCGCGCTTGTTTACGATGACTTTGTATTTTCTTTCCGGGTGAGATTACTCTTTTAGTCACTTAGTTGACATCTGGTAAGCTTTTCCTGCCACAATGTATTAAATCTCATATGGATAGCTTGTCTTTCGATTTTATATCTACTGAGAGGACTTCGGCCGTTTTCGCGTCAGTAGCTTGACGTGTTTCATATGGCGCATCGCATTAGTGGTTGTTATCGTTAATTTTTGATGACTTATCTGCAGTTTTTGGACTTCAAAAGGCAGTGTGTTTATCTATTGTTATCTCAGGTACTCCACAAACTTTTTTCGTAAATTTATTCTTAAAAATATTCATCGTGCCATTATATCAGTCTTGAAATATTTTCACTTGAAAATTCAAAATGCCGTACAATGCTTAGTATTCTGTATATATTCTTTATATGCAATTATTCTAAATTATATTCTGTCAGTGCGCATATGATTTATCAGGATGTTTGAATATTATCGTTTTTATTTGAAATCTTTTACTAAGGAAAATTTTCCATTCTACCCTTCGATAATGTCGAGGAATTTGAAAACTAAGAACGTCGAAGAGTTATTGTTTGAGTCCGATGGAAGTAATGGTGAATCAGATACGACCGATGAAGAGGTTTTTTCATCTAACAGTGACGACTCAATTGGATGTCTTCCTCGACCCCCTGCTTCATGTGTACGAATTTCATCGTCATCCGAGAGTGCCGAGTCTCAAGAGTCAGATACAGGTGAGGGCAAAGTTGATTCCAATGAAAGTAATTGGCATAAGGTGTTAGAGAACAGTGATAACCCACCTCCATCTCCTCTTGTGTGCCAAGAAGCGTATGGACCAAAACACACACCCCCTCTTACTGCAGCGCCGATCAGATATATTTACCTGTTTTTTACGACCTCTTTTTTGAACAAATTGATAAAGGAAACAAATGACTACGTTAAACTTTTTCTTTCGACGCATAAAAATCTATCCCCGAGTTCTCGTGCGCAGAATTGAGTAAACGGCAGTCGGCAATAAGACACTGAAATAATTATCAGGAAAAAATAAAAGGACTGTTGTGTTTGTGGCAAAAGAGGTGGAAATAAGCCAGGGAAGCGAAAAAGGGCTCGTACTGTGTGTATAAAGTGTGAGAAGGGTCTTCATGGTCAGTGTTTCCCAGAACACAAGTGTAATGGCTAACATGGGCACGTGCGAGATGTGCGCCAGTATACATTTTCAAGTGTAAATGATGAACATCTAATACAAAAAATATAAAAAATTGGATTTAGCTTCATAACTAATATGTGTAACTAACGTTAAGAAATTAATTGCTCAAAAAAATTTGTGACACATGATTTGTATGATCGAGTTGCAAAATTTTTAAATTTTTTATAACAAATTCTCAGAATAAACATTTTACATGATTTTACAAATGTAAAAAATACATTTTTTATTTATTTTCTATATTCTACATATATGCAAATGGTTGATTTAAAAAATTGGCTTCCAAATATCTATAATAACTCGGGGAAAAATAATTTACTGAACGAGTGCAGTTTCCTCAAATTTGGCTTGGCATTCTTCGACAATCCCATGATATTTGGGCTGGCGCTAAAAGGGTTAAGGGAAACACCAAAATTTTGTTTGTGCACAATCCGTGCATCATAACAATTTTAATTCGCTATAAAAAAAGAGAATTTAATTGATTTTCATGTCCCCACAAATCCGCTAGAAACAAAATTGCCTCTCCCATACCATTATTTTATTCTCATGTTTTCACGAGTGGCCTTGCGGTCCCTAATGGAACCACTAAAACTCTTTGTTTCCGAGCAGCTTAGTTTCTCTTCCAATGCAATAATAAGGAAGATATTTATGTGGGGCACTCTCAAAGGCTTGCCTTTGATAGTTACAGTGATGGAACTCACTTTCAATATGGTATACGTCTGTCAACACATTTGAAATTAGCCTCACGTTGCCCCTTCTTCCCTCCCATCTCTTACTGCGTCATCTTCAAAGTAAACAGTCTCGAGGATCTCGGGCATCTTCAAACTTCGTCTGTGGTCAGCATATTTCTCTTTTTCATCAACAAAGATGATAATGAAATCCCAGAGAGTGGGTTCCAAGTTCAGTTTGGAAGTGACAGCGATTTTGAAAGCATCCTATACTATATCAAAACCTATCTTTTTAGTTTTGCATTGTGTCGTTGAAGATTGTTTTACCCTTATATAAAATGGCTAAGAAGCTCTCAGAAAGAGAAATAGAAGTCTTTTTGGAAAGTGATTCGGAGGCAGAAATAACTTCGACAGAATCAGGTAGGAGCGACGACAAAGAGGGAGGACCCTCTGCTCGTGCTCCCATGGACCAGCTGTCACCGCCGCCACTGCCAAACCGACAACAGGGCTTTGCCTTACTCAGGGGAGCGTAGTGGCTTCAGGAATGAAGAGGCACTTCATATAGAGAGAGATGCTTCACCTGGGGCGATATTTCTGCTGTTCTTCGCTGAAATTATTCATTTGCTTGTGGAGGAGGCTAACAGGTATTACAACCAGTACTTGACTTCATTAGACGATGACAAAAGACCTACTCCCCAACCTAACGTGAATAGAGACAAAATGTTTTCTTTTTTGGCACTCATCATACAAATGGGACATGACTTACGTGACACATTGAAAGATTACTGGTCTATGCTTGGGCAATTTGATACACCATTTTTCCGGAACATAATGAGACGTGACAGATTCTTCCACATACTAAGATTCCTTGATTTCAGTGATAATGGTGATCAGCCTGACAAAAATGACGATAACTACACCAGACTTTGCAAACTGAGATATCTATTTGAGAAACTCAATGACTCCTATGCAAAATTTTACAAACCCACTGAAAATTTGGCAGTCGATGAAGTAATTGTTTTATTTAACCCCTCTACAATGGAGGAGTTTTTAATAATTCCATCGTCAGTGGACGAAGGAGTTTTTTGAAAAAACATGAAAAAGTTGCAAAAACATGCAAAATTTGGAAAAACTTCAAAAAATCATAACTTTTGATGTTTTCACTGTATTTTGATGAAATTTTTTTATGTAGTTACATAAAACAAGCGAATGAAGAGTAATTGCTTAATGTTACGGTGCACATTTGTGGTTTATATAACTTTCAGCATAGCATGAACTATCAAAGGTATTGACATGAAATCTTATTCTAAAAAACATTTAAACATTACTAAACATTTCATCGCTGAATGTACCTATCTAAACGAATTAGGCAAAAAGTTTGTCACATGTCTTGACTGGAAATTTTTAACTAAATGTTGTATTTATGATTTTGTTGAAGGTGTTTCATTAATAATATAGACGTTTTAGTTACGCAGTCATCATCTTAATCATTACAGAAGTCACACAGAAAAAATGGTTACATTTAGTTCATTAAAGGCCGAGATACAATGTTGCATATATCTTAAATGCTTTTACGCGCAGAATATGGAAAACTTTTAAAAGTTACATATTAGCTTTTCCTGATAGTTTTAGAAAATGTATACATGTGTAATTGAATACAGCATGAAATTTACCTTATAAACACTCGAAACTTACTACCTAGTAAGCTTCTCTGTAAAAAGATACCAATGTTTTATATATCTTCTGGGAAGGGAACTCAAACTACAATGGAACGAACCTTTCAGTGGGTTTGTGAAGTAAAATGCAGCAAAGCACAGAGAGAGCCAATTATGAGAGGAGGATTCTTGATGAATTGAAAAGCGATTTAGAAGCATCTCAAGTAGGCTGTGTGTATGTAGTATATAGGAGACCTTTTTCCTTTGTAACTCAAGAAGCGAAGACTTTTCTCGCAAGGCTCAACAAAGATAAAAAGATGTGGTAGGGAAGAGATTATATTTCTTCTGTGAGAAGGCCAAAATCCAAAGAAATCATCCCTCGTGCATTGAAAAGTGATTTTTAGAAGCGGAAACACGGTAATATTGTGTGAAAATGAGAATTTCAACGCAAACTTTCACCTAGATTATAAAATACAATAACAATAGTAAAATTACAGGACGTGCATTACTGAAGAGGCCAAAGCTTCCTCTATCAAAATACGTATAGCTTATTCAGATTGACGAATCTACCTTGCGTAATTAGACAAAAGAATGCATTGGTGCACCGAATTTTCGGGGCAAAAAGGAAAATTTCAACACAAACTTTCACCTAGATTATAAAATACAGTAACAATAGTAAAATTACAGAACGTACATTACTGAAGAGGCCAAAGCTTCCTCTATCAAAATACATATAGCTTATTCAGATTGACGAATCTCCCTTAAGTAATTAGTGAATTTTTGGGGCAAAAACGAAAATTTCACCGCAAACTTTCACGTAGATTATAAAAACTATATTGAAATTACAAGATCTGCATTACTAGAAAGGTCAAAGCTTCCTCTTTCAAAATATATATAGGTTATTAAGATTTACGCATATCCCTTGCGTCAATAGACAATAAAAGTGGTGGCGCACCGATTTTTCAGGGCAAAAATGAAAATTTCACTGCAAACTTTCACATACTTTATAAAAACTATATTAAAATTACAAGATATGCATTACTAGAAAGGTCAAAGCTTCCTCTTTCAAAATATATAAAGGTTATTAAGTTTACAAATATCCCTTGTGTCAACAGACAAAAGAATGTGGTGGCGCTCCGTATTCTCTGCGCAAAAATGAAAATTTCATCGCAAACTTTGACGTAGATTATAAAATATAGAAACAATAGTAAAATTATTTGACATGCATTACAGGAAAGCCCAAAGTTTCCTCTTTCAAAATATATTATGGTTTTATAAATGTATGAAATATTAAGTGAATTAAACAGTAAAGAAAACAAGCACTACCTCGGAAGTGCAGGACATATTGCTCGGCGGCATACGAAGTTCTTGTTGGATGTGCATGACACGTCGCTTGGCGTTGAGGGGTTAAGGGGAAAGTTATTTTCAAGCAGTATATTCTGAAAAAACATAAACGCTTTGGAGTAAAAATTTACCAACTTTGTGACTCTACTGGCTATACTTACAACATGGTAGTTTACTTGGGAAAGGACAAAAAAAATGCCACTGCGACGTCTGCAACACATGGAAATGTGAAGCATCTGACGAGGAGAGTGGAAGGGGTTGGACATAAACTTTATATGGACAATTTCTTCTCATCTCCTGACTTATTCGATGACCTAAAGACAAGAAATATTTTTTGCTGTGGGACCGTTAGACCTAATCGCAAGGGAATGCCAAAGATGTCTGATAGAAAGACACAAAAACTTAAAAGGGATGACTTACATGTTAGAATGTCAGACGATTTGACAGCTATTACCTGGAGAGACAAACGGGATGTACATTTACTGACAAATATGCACAATCCACCCGCAGATGGTAATTTCAGTGATGAACATGGAAATGCTATAAAACCCGTGATTATTAAGGACTACAACTGCATTTTGGGTTTTGTTGACAAAGCAGACAGAATGGCAAATAGCTATTCAATTAGCCGAAGGACGTGGAAGTAGACAAAGAAGTGTTTTTTTCATTTGATGAACGTGACAATTCTCAATAGCTTTATCATTTCAAAATCACTTGGGAAAGAACTATCCAACCAGAAATTTAGATTAATTTTGGTTCGCTATCTTTTGGAAGTGATAGGGAGGAGAGCAGAGACAATATCAAGAAGGAGGCCCAACCCGAGTGAAAGCAGAATCACAAGATTAGAAGCAAGACTTTTAGGACATAGGCCTGAAAAGACGAGTAAATTACGGTGTTGTGTTTGCTCGGCGAAAAAAATAGTAACCCACACAAATATATGCTGTGCAAAGTGTGATGTTGGCCTGTGCATCGACCCGTGCTTTCGTGTATATCACAAGATAAGGAAATTATAAGTAGCTACAAAAAGGACAGAATCATATTAAATGATATTGCAGATCTTTCATATAAATTCTTAATATTTTTTCAACACTAATTAAAATTACCGATATTGAATATAATGTTGAACTAACAAATATTTTTATTCTCTTTCAGTTTATGTATAAATCATCATCTTACAATCTTATTATTGATATTAAATAATTATATCAGAGTAATCATCAACGTGTTTCCTTTAATATGGTTTTTGTTTGAATGTTTTATCATAAATACCTTTTTAGTAATGCAACTTTTGCTGGGAAGTCGTCCTTAGTAGAAACTTGGACCATTTAAATGCCGGCCACGCAGAGCTACATTTGGGATTTAATCCCATCTTTTAAAGGTTAAACACAACTTTAGTTCACTAAATATATAAAGAATATTACCGTATCTGCCAGAATAGAAGCCGACACCCCAAAATTACCACAAATTTTTGGCAAAAACATAAATTTCATAATTTTATGCTGAAGTGTGCCAGGCATTCATGCACATCTTAGAATACATTATTCGAGATTGAAGAAATGTGTGGGAAATGGTTTAGTTGTTGATATTTTGAAATATTACTCCAATTAATAATTTTGCATTGTTGAATAATGTTCCACATTCAGTGACAATAATTTCATTCATCTTCATTTTCACAAAAGGTCAAATATATTAACAGCGATCTCGCCAAGATATTTTTTCATCGAAGTCTATTTCCGATGAAATTAGCATATACATTGGGTTGATGCTTTTGGGAGGCACTGCGTGGATGGCATTACTGCTCTCGACGTTTCACCTTCGCTGCGGAAGGCTTCTTCAGGAGTGAAGTGCAGGGGCAGTCCTGCGTCATCTTCTATATACTGGAGTCCCGTATCTCTATTGACAGAGTCGTCGCGGCCAATGGCCGTCTGTCTGAGAGTTTCCTTTCTCTTTTTAGCCGTTATTGTAGAAAGGCGAGTGACGACAGGAGTTTGCTCTTCTTCTTACGAAGACATTCAAATCTTCTTATCATCCTGTGGATGTCCTCCCTGCAGAGGAGTTTAATCTTCGTTTGGAGGTTGTCGCAGCATTTGATGATGTGGGTTGATGCTTTCAGGAGGCACTGCATGGACGGCATTACTGCTTTCGACGTTTCACCTTCGCTGCGGAAGGCTTTTTCAGGAGTGAAGTGCAGGGGCAGTCCTGTGTCGTCTTATATTAAACTCCTCTACGGGGAGGACATCCACAGGATGATAAGAAGATTTGAATGTCTTCGTAAGAAGAAGAGCAAACTCCTGTCGTCACTCGCCTTTCTACAATAACGGCTAAAAAGAGAAAGGAAACTCTCAGACAGACGGCCATTGGCCGCAACGACTCCAACCGTCAATAGAGATAGGCGACTCCAGTATATATAAGACAACGCAGGACTGCCCCTGCACTTCACTCCTGAAGAAGCCTTCCACAGCGAAGGTGAAACGTTGAGAGCAGTAATGCTGTCCACGCAGTGCCTCCTGAAAGCATCAGCCCACATCATCAAACGCTGTGAAACCTCCAAACGAAAAATAGCATATACATTGCCTTAAGAAACTGCATTTTTTATAATTATACACGTTCTATGTAAAGTTTTACTAAAATTCAAACAGTTGAGCATCCAAAGCCGTCAATGCATTTTGCGTAATCATCAATTTACGCAAGCGATCTCGCCAAGATATTTATATATTCATCGTAGGTCAAATATTTACTTTACGAAAAATATAGTACTATCATTTGAACACAAAGGCGATGAGAGACTTCGAGATTTAACCATAATCCAAATTTTCCTCGGACTCGCATTTAAGCCGAGGGGTGATTTTTTCATGACAGATTTTGACAAAAAACATCGGCTTGTATTCAGGCAGATACGACGATATTTTTCTTTCGCATGCCATTCAAAACCAACTCGTGCGCCACTTTTGGCATGCGTGCCATAGGTTGCCGACCCGTTTTAGCCAGTTGGTGCAATCAACATGGGAAAAATTTATAAAATAAATCTATTAGAATATATTAAATGTATATCATTTTTGCTATGTATCAACATTCCAAACGTCAAAGAATCCTTTAGATATTTGATCAGCTGATTAGCCCAACAAATTTTATATCAAGATACATTTAAATTTCGTTAATTAGAATTCTAACACTAGATATGTTATTTTTAAATTTAAGAATCAATCACAAAAGATGATGCCCCATGTCACAATTTAATTAATTTGTAGGTTTTTAGTGAACTTAATGTGAAAATTGATAACATAAAAAAGCAATTTTTATTTCATTTAATTTTAGATTTAAAGATTTACTAAAAGACAATTCATTGTAAGTTTAGAGTGAGGGAAGGAGGTAAACTTTCATCCTCAATATCCCTCGCCTTCCACCTTCTCTCTTTCCCACACTCCATTTTCATTTTTTTTGCATATTCATAATTGTTATAAAATCCTTAGATGATTGATACCATGGTCAACTGTTTCCTTAGGAATTCTTACGTCATTCCCTCCCCTTCCTTATACCCTTCTCCATTTTCTTTGTTGCTGCATATTCGTAATTTTTATAAAATTCATAGTTCATAGATATCATAATCAACTGTTTCTTTAAGAATTCTTACAACCCCCCTTCCCTCCCCCTCCATTAACCCCCTCCATTTTCATTTGTTGCTGCATATTCGTAATTGTTATAAAATCTTCTGTTGATTGGTATCATATTCAGCTGATTTTCCTTAGGAATTCCTTAGGATATATCAGTAGTTGTTTTAGAAATCTTAGTTACGCCCTCCTTCAGTCAATTTACATTAACAATTTTATCCACTTGCTCTTTTATCGCTCGCTCTTATGTCGCTTGCTCTTCTGGGACTTGCTATTTTGTCGTACACTCCTTGGATATAGCCAATATCATTTGTTTTTAGCCCTACACCATACTGACAGTACTGCCAGGCACCAATGATAGTTTTTAATATATTTATTTTTTTGTGAAAAAACCTCCAATGACGGGGATTGAACCCCAGGACTTAGTAACTTCCAAATGATCATCGATTTTGAAATTAAGGGCAGTTAATTTTAATAGATGGCACTCACTAAGCTAGAAAACAGTTTTATTGGTCACTAACAGACTAACAAAAGATAAATACAGGCAATGTTTACATTCTACCTATAATGCGCATTAAGTCCTCATGTGCCTGCACGTTACGTGATTACGCACGAACCTTCTTAACCACTCTCAGAGTCAGCATCTGTGCGTGGTATAGATCACTGAAGAAATGTCACTCTTGTCTTTATAAAAGAAGAATAAAAACTGAATTCTTACAGTGAAAACAAATTCAATGTCATGAGAAGAACAGAGCAAGGGGACTTTTACTTGGATAATGTTTACTATTTAAGCGATACTAAGGTGGAATTATGACCCATTCCACTCATAGGACTCTTGTAGGAGCTAGGGATAGGTGAGGCATTCAAAACCGTAACTGGACGGTTTCTATGAAATAAAATACGAGAGTACTAAATTCGTGGGAACCTAAGTTCCCATTATTTCCTTGGATCTTACATTTGGTGGGAACCTAGGTCCAATAAAGGTTAATTTTCAGAATATTTTAATCTTAAAGATTTATTTATTTATTATTTATTTATTTAATATTTATTTATTTATTTATGTATTTATTTAGCTGCTGAGATGTTGACAATAAAATATCCAGCTATGCTTTATTCTGACCCTGAGGAATCGTGAAGAGAAGGGAAGAGGGGAAAGCTCTTGGGAAGTGATTCACTCTAAATCTCATATATCACGTCTATTAGTAAACACTTTTCGATTGTCACAACTTCTGTTTAGAAGGGACATAGATGGTTGGAAGAGTCTCAATAATTTAAATTGCGTATTTTTATTATATCTTGAAATTATCTGCATTCTTAAAGATTACAAAGGAAAGCCGACATCTTTGCAGGTGTCTTCTATGCGTGTCAAAGGAAGCGGACAGTATTAAGACGCATATAAAAAGGATCAAGATAAATTCATATAGTACATTTGTAAATCATTTTCAAAATTAACTCTTTTTGCTATATGCGATTAATTTATGTGATATTTTAACGTTCTGCATTATATTTTATTCAACTGTAATATTGTATTACTGTAATGAAATTCAACACTGGGAAATAATTCTTATGAAACAAAACATCCATCGGGTTCGAATAATGGATCAAGCAGACTTGGCTTTCTGTAGAAATTTTTAACAACCGGTTCTAAAATTGCTTCAAAATTTAACAACTGGTTCGCGCGAAACGGTGCAAACCGGCTGCAGCTCACCACTGGTTATATGTAAAAAATATATCATAAGAAGGGCACTATAAGAGTAAATATGATAATAATTTCACGTAAATCTGATAATTGGGTCAAAATTTATTTATTTTTAAAAATAACTATCAAAATCAGCAATTTTTAATGCAAGTAAACAAGGGTTAAATCAGACGTTTTCAAGTTTAATACACTTTGTATCTTACTCTATTAGCTAGTTTTGCTTTTAATATCTTCAATGGATTTCAAAAAATCGGTACAACATACAGTGTACAAACTTTCTCATATACTAATGCGTTGTTTAGTTATCTTTAGAAAATGAAAATCGTATGAGCCTGTTTTTAGAAAATTCAATTTTTGTTAAAGTTGCCCAAGAATAAACTACCCTTATATTCATTCATTGAGAAAAATGAAATATGTAGTATTATTGCAGAAGTATACCCAAGTAACTGTACGAAATTTGATCAAAATCGTTTGAGCCGTTTTTGAGAATATCAAATTATTGTTGAAGTTGCCTAGAATAAACTAGCCTTATATTCATTTTTTTGAGAAATATGAACTATTTGGTAATATATATAAGACATAAACTCAAGTAACTATGAAATTTGATCAAAATCGTTAGAGCCGCTTTTGAGAAAATCAAATTGTTGTTAAAAATGCATAGAATAAATTTCCCTTAATTATTGCGCAATGTCAACCATTTCTTCATATACTCTGCTCTGTATGTTAAAATGCCTAAGTATGAGATTTCATTCATTTTCTGTCTACCATTAATGCTCTAGAGCCAGTAACAGACAGACAGAATTGCGAAAACCACCTTTTCGGACTCAGCTACACCTAAAACGTACATTTCCGTAAAAATCTTGATCGAATTTTTTTGCAATAACAATACTTTCTCAATATACTTCGTATATGAGAAAGTAAAATCAGGAAATTTGTTGTAGGTTGCATGTGACTTAAGTGTTTAAGTAGTCTATGTAAACCTCCACTGGGTTGGTAGATGTTATTAATCAGTACATAAGAGTAAATCAATTGCAGGATATCAACTGAAACAATCTGTGAGCCCAATTTGTTCACGAAAATTTCAGATAATTCAACAAGAGATTAACAAATTCGATCTTTTGTTTTTCAAATCCCATTCAGCCTCCGATATTCTTATAACTCAACTTGATTATCCAACGACAAACAAGAAGAATAAAATACACAGTTGGCTATCTTGATAGTCATTCACCACACTCTCCTCATAGCATAGCTTTTTTAAGTTAGAAGATTGTTCAAAACTTTCCTGTGGAATGTTTGTAAATACTTCAATGGAGTCAGGTGGGTATGCTGCGCATTAAGGTGGGCCGAAAAAATCGATTCTCACCGGATGGAATTTGGCATATGCACAAATGTTGCGTATTGTTATGAGTATTATCCATGCAAAAATTTTTTGAAATAGGATAATATTTAACCCTGCCGCCAGAGTACTAAAGTTTAAAATTTTACGAAAATTCAGGCTGAATCTAGAAAGAAATGCATGTGGAAACCCTAATATTTCGAGCACGGATATACTATTATGTGCAAGGAATACCTTACTCCATCCACATCAACTTCATAAAATGTTATATGTTTAAAATAAAATGTCTGTCTCTGAGAACGTTTAATAAATATCTAGAATTTGGAGTATGGCAACCAGCACAGCAGCCACCACTAGCCTGCAATATGGGACAATTCGCGGAATTTTCTGATTTTGAGACCTCAGACGCTGTAAACTTATCTTTTTTTAATGGAAATGTCTTTGTAAAGGTTCCAACCCTTCTTCCGCAAGAAAAAGGCATAATCACAACCCGATAAATTAAATATTTCTTAAAATTATGAGTTCTTTTCAAAAATACTTTCACCCCTCCGCTGATTTACCGCATATGACAACCCATTACTGATTACGAGCTGGTGTCTGCCCATCGAGTTTCACAAACTTCCTCCACCTGAAACTTCAGAAGAGTAATAATAGTAGTTTCTTGGGAGGGAGGTTTCTTATGGTCTTTAAGACCAGTCTTCTGTCTTTGGGAGGCAAAGGACGGGGTGAGTCAGTGTTGATGAGGAGGAAGGATGGTGAATAAGGAAAGGGTAGTGACTAATGGCGAGCCAGGGGTGGTCCAATGCGAGCAGATTACCTGTTGGTGGTCGGTGCGGCATTATACAAAGAATCAAAGCAGATACACAAAGTCATTAAGATGACATTATCTTTCCGTGGAGCAAAACAACATTAGGGGAGTGATGAGATGTTTGTCGTGATTGTTCGAACAGGCGACGAGCCCTCTCCTTATCGGTTCCTGACCTATGATGTGGCACAATACTCTCGAACTTGTCATCCCCCACTCCCGTCCCTCCTCCAATGAGGTTTTCCTCAGTGGAAATACCCTAATATGCTCCCAACCCTTCTCTCCCAATGGGAGTATGCTCATCTTCCGGACCATACGACAGAAATAATCAGTCGAGTTCGAATCATTGTTCAAGTGTATGTGGTTTTGGTTTCGAATGCTAGAAGTGGTGCAATGGCACAACATAAGAAAAAGCTTACGAGAGGTGGAGTGTAGTGTCAGCTATTTGGTGTGCCCGAAAACTTTACCGGCAGTGTTATGCCTACCTATGAAGACGTAGTGAAAACGTATTTGTACTCTCGGATTTTGGATCAAGAAGCCTGAAAAACTGAACCATCAGTAGGAGATATTGCTAAAACTGTTGCTTTGGCCCTGGAAGAAATTTGGAAGAGAGCTTCAATACCGGTTGTTGACAAATAGTAAGGCACATAGCTCAGTACCATGAAAAGTATCGAAACATTCTACGATCTGTAAATAAGAAATGCTTTGATACCATTAAGCAGGATTTCCTTCAGAATGCCCGTAAGCTTTTTGACGTAGCTGCATGTAAATGCCTTCCAGGAAATCGTTGTGCCTGTGATGTTGCATCCAAGATGCCAATCCTTGAGCAAGAATTTCTTCATGACCAGAGGACAGAGAGAAAAATATAGGAGGAATTGATATACAAGAAACTAAAAAGAAACGGAAAAGGGAGATGAGACATCGATTAAGAGAATCATTTATGTTTGCTGAGCAGCAAGGCAGAGAAGAGGAAGAGGCAGAGAAGGGAGTGATCAGGACTGGGGTGAGGAATCAGATGCCGCCAATGACGACGACTTCATAAAAAAAATGGAGTGGCAGCCTGGGAATACATTAAATCTACCAAGATTTGCATCTGCATGCGAGACATTCTGCATTTCCACTCGAGCTGCTGCTGCGCTGGCATCTGCCCCCTTGATTAACCTTGGGATGGTCACCGACACAGATAAGTCACTTATAGTAGACAAAAATAAAGTGAGGAGGGAAAGAGAAAAGGTACGATCCTCAAATCAGAAGATCCTTAATGATTACAAGCTCCAAGCTCTGTATTTTGACGGGTGAAAAGATATGACATATTTTTATGAAAATTCAAGATGAAAAAAGACGGAAGAGCGAGCACATGACTCTCCTTGAAGAACCTAGTTCTCAGTATTTAGCTCATGTAACTCCTATCATAAGTAAAGGAATTGGACTGAAGGATGCAATCATGACTTTTTTCACCGAGAAAAAAATTGACAGAAATACCCTTCGGGCCATTGGATGTGATGAGACTGCAGTAAATACTGGTAGGAATACAGGAGCCATCAGGTGTGTCGAAATGGCACTTAGAAGACCATTACATTGATTTATTTGCCAATTACATGGAAATGAACATCCACTGAGGAAGTTGGTGTTGATGGTCGACGGCCTTACCGTTGGTCCGAAAGCCTATTCAGGCCCAATTGGTCACGCGTTGAATTCCTGTGAAAATATGCCTGTAGTGGA
Source organism: Uropetala carovei (assembly GCA_036926305.1). NCBI lineage: Eukaryota > Metazoa > Arthropoda > Insecta > Odonata > Petaluridae > Uropetala > Uropetala carovei. The sequence goes on along the minus strand of JAXCHB010000084.1, from coordinate 7,777,541 downwards.
GTTTGATGAAATTGCTGTCTGCACTCCGTGCATCGATAAAGAAGATTTGAGCAGCGATCAGAAGTGTCTGCAGGAAATTGCCCAGCCGATCACAAAAGGAAAGTATCCCGAAAGCCTTGCCACGAGAAGCCCGGGAAAGATGGTGCATAATCGCATCCTCCGACTGTATATTTCTACGGAGAATCCTTCAGAAAATCTTAAGACACTGGTAAAGTTCGTCATGAAGTTGTATGAGCCAATGTGGTCTAAAATAAAGTCAAGACCGCTATGCACGGAAGGCCCAAAGCACATCATGGAGATGATACAGTCCATGCAATATCTGGAGCCTAACTTCAGATCTCTCCTCTTTGATGTTACTCAAAGAAATGCATATTTTTCCCCACCTGGAAAATATTCTCCTAACAATGTTAAATCATGAACAGAGATCGGTCCATGCCATGGCCGTGGACCTAATTATGAGGGCTAGAGAGAATGGAAAGGCAGAGGTTAGAAAATTCGAAGTTCCATCATTAAATTTCAATGCAGAGGACTACGTAAATTTAATTGATTGGCATAACATCGATGTTACCGATCCACCTCTCACAGTAGGCAGCACAGAAGAAGATATGCGTGCTCTAGTAGAGGAGAGGCGAGTGTTTGATGTGCCGCCGTTCACTTCCCACACACAAGCTGTGGAGAGGATAGTGCAATTAGTATCGGTGGCTTGTAAATGCGTATGCAGCTCTGAAAGAAAAGATGGATGGGTGAATTCATGCCTAAGTGACCCTCAGATTCAACCCAAGTTCTGTAAAACATCTTCATCTCAACTATTTCTTGTCCCATGGTAGGGTGGTTGGGGGAGGGGGGAGGGGCAGGGGACTAGCAGCCACCTCCTCCTGGTGAGTTCTGGGTAGTTTCTCATAGAAACTGGCTAAGAGCTGCTCAAGGGATAACTCTACATCAAAATTGTGGAATAAATATTCTTAAGTTTCTCCTTCGCGTATTTTTCATTAAAATGCGGTAAATCAGCGGAGGGGTGAAAGTATTTTTGAAAAGAATTCGTAATTTTAAGAAATATTTAATTTATCGGGTTGTGATTATGCCTTTTTCTTGCGGAAGAAGGGTTGGAACCTTTACAAAGACATTTCCATTAAAAAAAGATAAGTTTACAGCGTCTGAGGTCTCAAAATCAGAAAATTCCGCGAATTGTCCCATATTGCAGGCTAGTGGTGGCTGCTGTGCTGGTTGCCATACTCCAAATTCTAGATATTTATTAAACGTTCTCAGAGACAGACATTTTATTTTAAACATATAACATTTTATGAAGTTGATGTGGATGGAGTAAGGTATTCCTTGCACATAATAGTATATCCGTGCTCGAAATATTAGGGTTTCCACATGCATTTCTTTCTAGATTCAGCCTGAATTTTCGTAAAATTTTAAACTTTAGTACTCTGGCGGCAGGGTTAAATATTATCCTATTTCAAAAAATTTTTGCATGGATAATACTCATAACAATACGCAACATTTGTGCATATGCCAAATTCCATCCGGTGAGAATCGATTTTTTCGGCCCACCCTACTGCGCATATATTACTTATACACGCACATACAGAAGGATCATGAGCAGTATTAAAAAATTAATAAGAGACATAAATCCATCTCGCATGCTGTATGGAGGAGTAAGGATTATCTGTTCTGGCATATAAAAATCGTATAATTTTTCACGAAAGTAAAATATACAATCTTGTCCTTTCTTATACATGGGTAAACTGTCCTCAGATGAAATGAGAGTACATCATACTATAGTCTTAGAAGCATAGAAAAGGAATTGTATAATATATAGCACCCATTACACACCTCTACATGCCAATGCTTTCCAAGAGCAGTCACCACCCGTTCTTCAATAGGCCGACGGCATGCTCCACATATTGGCACACCCATCTTGTCATGGCAACGAAGACAATATAACTCATTCTGAAAAGTTAACATTTACCTCATAAATAAAATATAAAAATATCACCTTCTGTAAAATTAATATTCAGTATTCATTAATGATCTGATTAAATTTACCAAACTTTTAATGGCATATACTTGAAAAAAATTAACAATAATTACAGCGATATCCATGAATGTGGATAAAACTATTGTTAATGCCTGTCAAAAGTGACAGGTATGAATTTAAATGTTCTTGAGTTTAATCATAATGTAACCTATCATACCTATATGTTAGGATTGGGACAACAACACAAGTTCGAGTTTTGACAACAACATGGTTGCCAAGGCAGCATTGATTAAAAGGCAAATTTTTCCCCAAAATATGTGATTTAAACATTACATTAGAGTGGACCTAGGAAAATTCATCAACCACAATTCACCGAAACACAATTCACCGACCACAGTTCACCAATTCACAATTCACCGAAACCACAATTCACCGAAACGCAATTCACCAAATCACAATTCACAGAAAAGTAAATTCACTGAACCACAATTCATCGAATGTAGGATTCATCGAAATTTCCAATTCACTTTATGAAGATGGGGAAGAGCCGAAGTAATATAAACGGAATGTTGGCAACAATAACACGTAACAATAAACCATTAACGTTTGAGGAGGAGTGGGTATGGGGAGGAAAGAAGGAAGATGAAATGGTATAGCAAAATGAAATACTAGCATAATGGATGTCATTCGATTGAAAATAACTGGTACATGAATAATAAATAAACAAATTACGCTCACAGGAGTAGGTGGAGAAGAGGGGGAAGGTTAAACATTTAAAATCGGACTACTAGCTCCATGGGTGTCATTTGATTGCAAATAACTCGTAGTTGAATAATAAACAATAAATAAACAAATGATGCACTCAACGCTTATGGTAGGGGAGGAGAAAGGGAAGGTTAAACATTAAAAAACGTAATACTAGCACCATCGCTGTCATTCGATTGCAAATAACTCATAGATGAATAATAAACAATAAATAAACAAATGATGCACTCGACGCTTATGGTAGGGGGAGGAGAAAGGGAAGGTTAAACATTAAAAAACGTAATACTAGCACCATGGGTGTCATTCGATTGCAAATAACTCTATAGATAAATAATAAACAATAAATAAACAAAGGATGCACTCAACGCTTATGGTAGGGGAGGAGAAAGGGAAGGTTAAACATTAAAAACGTAATACTACCACCATGGTGTCATTCGATTGCAAATAACTCGTAGTTGAATAATAAACATTAAATAAACAAATGATGCACTCAGTGCTTATGGTAGGGGGAGGAGAAAGGGAAGGTTAAACATTAAAAAACGTAATACTAGCACCATGGGTGTCATTCGATTGCAAATAACTCGTAGTTGAATAATAAACAATAAATAAACAAATAATGCACTCAACGCTTATGGTAAGGGGAGGAGAAAGGGAAGGTTAAACATTAAAAAACGGAATACTAGCACCATGTGTGTCATTCGATTGAAAATAACTCGTACATGAATAATTCACAATAAATGAACGAATCACGCACTCAAGGCTGATGGTAGGGGGAGGAGAGGGGGAAGGTTAAACATTAAAAAAAGTAATACTGGCACCATGGGTGTCATTCGATTGTAAATAACTCGTAGATGAATAATAAATAAACAAATGACGCACTCAATGCTTATGGTAGGAAGGGGGGTTAGCGTAACTTAGTAGTTTTTATCGAAAAAAGTTGAATCAAAGCCAATGTTCAATCATGGGCAACATGTGCGTCAGCGGAAAATTTTTCAGGGATGGGCAAAACACAAAAATGCCTATTACCCACGGGTGCACGCAATTTTTTCCCAACCGGGGAAAATTTTACTTAACTGGCCCCTAACTGACCACAAATCCACATCACTGAATCACTATGAATTATATTATCACAGTGTTGAATATCCTCTTGAAATTAACTCAAAGTATATTTTAAATGGCTAATTTATTTCCCTTAAAGCAGCTTAGAATCAGATCTTGGAATGAGCCGTATGGCACCGGAACGCCGCTCCGACTCGTCACCCGTGCCGATGATACTGTTATACATGATGAACTTGGTCAATTCGTGAATGTGAATCTGATTTTCTTTTCGGTTTTGCTTCGTTCCCTGCATCCACAACTGATTTCTATATGAGAAAGATTGTACAATGTACATTATACCGAATTTTCATTTTGTACAGCAGCGAGCCCTTGGAAATCTGGTCACTTTAATGTCGCTATTAAAAACAGTTTTTAGGTGCCTTTCATGTTCCTAAGAATCCGCTAGGAACAATAATTTCTCTCCCATACCATTATTTTCGTCTCAAGCTCAGGGGCAGTTGAATTCACAGCCCTTGTTACCACAAGGGGAAACAAAAGAGAGAAATGGGGGAGGAAGGTGAAGGATGTAAGAGGGGTGGGGAAATAGCCCTTGAGAAGTGTAACGAAGCCCGATGCGGTGGAAATAAGAAAACCCAAGTGCCGCCTTTTATTATCGGTCGCCGTGGTAGGTAGAAGCTGGAGGCTTGCATTGATATCGACTTTTGTGTTTGCATCTAAACTTTAGCCTCGCCATATTTTTTCGTATTCGACGGATATCAATATGTTGTCTTTTTTCAACGACAATGAGTTATGACTAACGCAATTTGGGCGAATACGAGACCAACTCATTTGCCGCACCCATTGTGGTGCCGCCCGAAGGCGGTGCCTTACCTGCTTACCGCCTACAGACGGCCCTTGTGGTATCAATAAATAAGGTATTTGTTACAATAAAGTGACGTTTGAATGGCGAGAACTCTCGCCATCCGTACGCAGCGTGATAAGTTTTTTTGCATGTCCAGTTTTTTCACGTTTTAAAATAATATCTAATATAATATTTACATTTAGCTGCCTCCCCCCTCCCCTCCTCCCTGCTGACGTCATTGATGGACAACGTTGCCTATTCAAGAGTTCCATGCTTACAAAACATAAAAGTTAACATTTCAGAAAGGAGTAATTACACAAGAAAGAAGCTGGACTTAGCGAAAGTGATACGGTAGGAAATCAAATTATCGTTATATTTGAATGCCATACACTTGAAAGCGGTTTGTATACAAACAAATTTGGTTGGTAATTAACTACTAATGAAAATATTACTTCTGACGATTTAATCACGTTTAAAAATGTTTAAATTTTCAGAACAATAGAAAACTATTAACGGTAAAACCATAGGCAATTTTCGTTCCAACTGAGGCGAAAATTCACTTAAAAGAAAAGAATGTTCTCTTTTTTACAATAATGTTTTAATTATTTTTCTTAACTATATGGCTACCTTATGGTATACCGTCAACTCGTCGCAGTCAATTTGTCGCGTGTCAATTTGTCGCAAGACAACTCGTCACACGTCAATTCGTCGCATGACAAACTCGTTGCACGTCAATTCGTCACAGAACAAACTCGTCACACGTCAATTGGTAGCAGGACAAACTCGTTGCGCATTGCCCCATAAGGAAAGCCCGTAAATCAGTATAGGGGTTTTTAAGTTTGCTTTTTAAATTATTTCCCGTCAAGTTTCGAGCTCATCATTTAAATTATCGTAAAGATTTAGCGTAAATTGTTAGTTATTATCGGAAAAAGCCGAATCAAAGCCAGCGTTCAATCACGGACAACGTTACCTATTCACGTGTTTCATGCTTCCAAAACATAAAAGTAAACATTTCAGAAAGGCATAATTACACAAGAAATTAAGCTGGATTTGGCGAAAGTGATAGGATAGAAAATGAAATTATCGTTATATTTGAATGCAACACACTTGGAAGCGGATTGTTTACAAATAAATTTGGTCAATTGTTAAGAAAAGCTAAGTGAAAAAGTATTCTTTATAGGTGGTTTCCAGTTTTTAGTAGAATAAAATGTTTTCGTATATATTGCATACGCCCTAGAACTGATAGCGAAACTAAATTCACAAAATCCATTGAAATTCAACGAGCACTTACACTTCCTTAAACATTAAACGTCATATCTCAGCTTCTATTACTCCAATATGAACAATTATTTTTATCGTCATATAGCCTATGTTACCCGTGGGGAAAAATTATAGATCTATGCGAAGTGTGGTCGCGATATCTTCAAAGGTGTGGAAATCACAATCTGTGAAGTCTACGTCTAATTATTCACGTTACTGATGCAGTTTTAAAAACTGTTTGCTTATGAAGAACTCTATTCAACACGAAAATATCATTGAAACTATTTATTATTAATCCTACACTGCAAGCATATTTCAAATCAGAATTTTTGCAATTTCGAATTTTTCGAAACGGTTTTATCCAAAAACATATAACCGTTACAAATTTCAAGTTCAGCTGAAAGTGCCTTATAATTTTTGTCCTCGTATGGGACAATATTATCATTAGAAACCTTTTATTAGTACTACTTCAAGAAATCAGCATATATTTGGTTTCCGTGTAAACAAAGCAAAATTAAAAAACAACATACATTGTACAAACTTTCTCATATATGGGTACTAATGCGTCGTTTAGTTATCTTTAGAAAATAAAAATCGTATGAGCCTGTTTTTACAAAATCCAATTTTTGTTAAAGTTGTGTAGAATAAACTAGCCTTATATTCATTTTCTGAGAAATATGAACTATACAGTATTATTGAAGACGTAAACTAAAGTAACTGTACCAAATTTGATCAAAATCGTTAGAGCTATTTTTGAGAAAATCGAATTGTTGTTAAAGTTGCCTATAATAAACTAGCCTTATATTCATTTTTTGTGAAATATGAACTATACATTATTAATGAAGACGTAAACTCAAGTAACTGTACGAAATTTGATCAAACCCGTTAGAGCCGTTTTTGAGAAAATGGAGTTATTGTTAAAAATGTGTAGAATGATTATTAATTATTGAGCAATGTCAACCATTTGTACATATACTCTGCTCAGTATGATAAAATGCCTAAGTACGAGATTTCATTCATTTTCACTTTACCGTTTAGGCTCCAGAGCTAGTAACAGACAGACAGCATTGCAAAAACCACTTTTTCGGATTCAGCGACACCTAAAACGTATATTTCCATAAAAATCTCGAGGTCGAATTTTTTCACGATAACAATACTTTCTCGATACTTCGTATGAGAAAGTAAAAACGATATTACCTACGTTAAATGTTTTCCCATTTTTAATGCATTGGATTCAAATCCGGCAGCAATGGGAGTTGTCATGGATGCTTTTAATTGATATTGTCATAAAACTAATAACATCGCATATTTTTCTGATTCTAAATGTATTTTTACGATAATTCGATCAGGATTCGGATTCTGAACTTTTTAAGTCTCAAGTTCGAACTATGTTTCTAAGTAATATTAAAATTCAAATGAAAAATAAGCTGCAGTCATCTCCATGTTATTCTAATGGGGAAAATTAAAAAAGAAAATATTTAAAAAAAATTAGAATGATCAATCAAATCGGTTTAAAACCCGACTACACCACTTAACTCTTTATTCCTGTTAAAATGATACCCTTTTCTTGCTTCTAAGTGCTGTAATTGCTGATTTATAGAAAAACATACATACATAAAAACACTTTTCTTTATAGATCTCTATAGACTAGAAATAGGTAGATAGATGCAGATTACTATTTAACCACTAGCAAAATTGCCCAGTGTTGCTCGGGTTGATATGATATTTGGCACTTTCCAATGTTAAAAATCTAAAATAAATACATTTCTTCATGATTAAATACTACATTTTACCGGAATTCAGCTTTGATGGGATTTATGTCTTTTAAAAATAAAAAGTTGATTTTTTCAGATTAATATGTTTCTATCCCGAGTTCGTATATTCATTTTAAGAAATATAAATTTGCAAAAGAATAAAATTTTGCGAGTCAAGCAATCGATTTTTACTTGTTATCTTATGGAAAAATGTCAATACCCTTTAATGGCAGCACTGACTAATCCTGAATGACCAAACCTTTACCATTCACTAATAAAGAAATCGCAATAAAATTTATTTTATAATCACTATAATTGTTATTTACATAATATATGTATCTTGCAGTATACAGTTTACAAGTGAAGTTCAAGTTTCCTGCTGTAAATAAGAGAATGCAGAACGTGTCAGGTCTCTTCCTAAGTCTATCACAGAACCCCATTTACCTTCTGCGGAACCCTTGGATTTCCTCCCATCACAGTTTGAAGACCTTTGTCGTAGAAAGCATCGAAAGATTCTTCCAGGGATAAGTACATGAAGGAGCACGTCCCACGTCAGGAGGCAAAAGGAATGGTTAATGACCTTCTAGTTGGCCTTCCTCCACACCCTAACCACGTGGGGGGAGGGGGGAGGATACACTTGGAGGTTGAAAGGGTAGAAAGTAGAGCTTCCAATGACATATGGTCAGAATTGAAAATGTTCCTTCCCGCTGAAACAGAAACCTCAACGGAAAGGAAAAGATTTAAAGTAGCCTCCTCATGGGTAACACTAATTTTTATTGAAGACAGAAACCGAATCTTGACCGAAATAGCAGAAAAATGCATTTAGAACAAGGGTCTCAAATTTGCGGCCCGCACGTGGCCCGCTTGTTCATTTTATGCGGCCTTCTCACTGGTCTTATTCTAATTATATAATTCTGCCCAGCTCACTGTCGAACTATTTTCCCAATTTAAAAATATTTTTAGTCCTTCTGAAGTATAAGTTTTTCATTTTTGGCCCGCGAACGATTTGCATTATAGATCTCTCTGGTTTACAATCAGAAAAAGACATGATTTTATCAATTTTATTACAACACCAAATATAAATTAACATGACAACTCCCATTGCAGACGAAGTTGAATCCAATGCATTTAAATGAGAAAACACCATTAGTAATATCATCTTTCAATTTCTGTGTGCGTTTTTGCTTTCTTTACATGGCAACCAAATAATTGTTGATATCTATTATATATAAAAGCTACTTACATAAGATATAGGAGGAGAATACAAATTATGAGGCACTTTCCAATGTGCTACAAACTTGATATTTGGTACGAATATAGGTTTTTGGTCACAACCGAAGGAAATAATCCAAAATCGTTGAAATTCCAATGCTGAGGGTCTATTTTGACCCCATTATTGCCCCTTAATAAAAGCACATAATTCAGTGAAGAGGTGTTTATATTTGCTTTTTAAAATTATTTCCCGTCAAGATTCGAACTCGGTACTTCAACTATCGCAAAGTATAGTGTACTAGTATTAATAATAAATGGTTTTAATGATATTTTCATGTTGAATAGAGTTCTCCATAAGCAAACAGTTTTTAAAACTGTGACAGTAAAGTAAATAATTAGACGTACATTTTCCACAAATTTTGATTTCCACACCTTTGAAGATATCGTGACCACACTTCGCATAGGTCTATAATTTTTTCTTGCAGGTAACATAGGCTATATGACGATTAAAAAATTTGGAGGCAGGGGGTTCTTGATTCAATAATTATTATAACATTTATTATTATAACTTGGCCTTATTTTTCTGGTGAATAATTACAATTAATAAGGCTCAGCTTTTATCAGTTGAATTATAAAGCAGTTACCCCAAGTATGCCGAGTGGATTTAGGTAACCTTGTTTTTTATAAAAGTTACGGAGGCTGAAGGTTATTTGCAATCGAATGACACCCATGGTGCTAGTATTAGGTTTTTTAATGTTTAACCTTCCCTTTCTCGTCCCCCTACCATAAGCACTGAGTGCATCATTTGTTTATTTAATGTTTATTATTCAACTACGAGTTATTTGCAATCGAATGACACCCATGGTGGTAGTATTACGTTTTTTAATGTTTAACCTTACCTTTCTCCTCCCCCTACCATAAGCGTTGAGTGCATCATTTGTTTATTTATTGTTTATTATTCAACTACGAGTTATTTGCAATCGAATGACACCCATGGTGCTAGTATTACGTTTTTTAATGTTTAACCTTCCCTTTCTCCTCCCCCTACCATAAGCACTGATGCATCATTTGTTTATTTAATGTTTATTATTCAACTACGAGTTATTTGCAATCGAATGACACCCACGGTGCTAGTATTACGTTTTTAATGTTTAACCTTCCCTTTCTCCTCCCCCTACCATAAGCGTTGAGTGCATCATTTGTTTATTTATTGTTTATTATTCAACTACGAGTTATTTGCAATCGAATGACATCCATGGTGCCAGTATTATGCTTTTTTAATGTTTAACCGTCCCACTCTCCTCCCCATACCATAAGCTTTGAATACATGATTTGTCTATTTATTGTTTATTATTCATCTATGAGTTATTTGCAATCAAATGACACCCATGGTGCCAGTATAACGTTTTTCAATGTGTAACCTTCCCCCCCTCCCCCCTACCATAAGCCTTGAATGCGTGATTTGTCAATTTATTGTTTATAATTCATCTATGAGTTTTTTGTAATCGAATGACACCCATGGTGCCAGTACACCCTTCCCTCTCCAACCGCGTGTTTATTAACCACGGCCCTCGATTATACGTGGTCTACATATTGAGTCCCACCCTTCCCAACCGCGGACTATTCCCTTGCGTATCCATGGTTCGGACCACGAAAACTTTTAAATACCGCACATCTTATCACTTTGTTTTCATCTTAACTCACTCACAAAGACTTTGTTTTCGTTTTAAATTGATCGCTGTTACGTTGTCCCGTATTGACACGATTACGTATCCTTTTCGCACGCGCCACAAGTCACTGCATTCAACACGATAATCCCGCGCATCGTATGACTTTGTTGTCATCTGCACTCACTCACAAAGGCTATGTTGTTGTTCTAACTTGCTTGCTATTACTTTGTTGCCGTAATATACGATTACGCTTTTCGCCCGCCACAAGTCTCTACATTCCACACGAGGCGATCAATTGTGTATTATTCACATCAGCATAGGCATGCTTTTCGCGCACCGCAAGTTCACACGACGTGTTTAGTTGTGTTTTATTCATATCATCATACTAAATAAATTAAACATTTAATATTTTTCTGAATTTGTGCATAATAATATTTGTTAAAATGCAAAAAAACGCCGGATAAGATTAGAAGACCGTAGTAAATTGTATAAAATGATGTGATGTACGTCGTAGTATGCACGTAATTTCTCCGTTACCTACGGGGCATTTGTAATCCTTCAGTCGGTAACTGTTTTACTCAATAGTTTGGCTTATGCAGATTGTGATACGTTTGAAGAAATTCTTAAAAAAAGAATTCATTCTGGGGTAGAATATGTAGTCCCGAACAGCGGAATGCTATTTCTCACATTTAATAGCACACAGATGGCGGTGATTGTTTTTTGTCATACATTTTTCATCTAGGGGAGTTTCGACTATGCCAAACCAGAGAGCTCGTAAGGAAAGAACAGCATGTTATTGTATTCGTAATATTTATATAATGTATTTAAGTGAGAAATAAGCGAGTAATGTGAGTGATCAATAATATGTGGTATAGTAATACGAACGGTGGAACCTAACCCCCAATTTCCAATATACTTAAATATTTACCAACAGCGGTTTTACCAACCGCGGTACTTTTCAGGAACTCCTGCAGTTGGCGAGGGAAGGGTGTATTCCATTATTAAATGTTTAGCCTTCCCCCCTTTCATCCCCCTACCATAAGCCTTGACTGAGTCATTTGTTTATTTATTGTTTATTATTCATCTAAGAGTTATTTGACATCGTTGACACCGATGGTGCCAGTATTGTTTTCAATGTTTAACCTTCCCTTTCTCCTCCCCCTACCATAAGCGTTGAGTGCGTCATTTGTTTATTTATTGTTTATTATTCATCTACGAGTTATTTGCAATCGAATGACACCCATGGTGGTAGTATTAGGTTTTTTAATGTTTAACCTCCTCCTTTCCTCCCCCTACCATAAGCCTTGAGTGAGTTATTTGCAATCGAATGACACCCATGGTGCTAGTAGTCCAATTTTAAATGTTTAACCTTCCCCCTCTTCTCCCCCTACTCCTGTGAGCGTAATTTGTTTATTTATTATTCATGTACCAGTTATTTTCAATCGAATGACATCCATTATGCTAGTATTTCATTTTGCTATACCATTTCATCTTCCTTCTTTCCTCCCCATACCCACTCCTCCTCAAACGTTAATGGTTTATTGTTACGTGTTATTGTTGCCAACATTCCGTTTATATTACTTCAGCTCTTCCCCATCTTCGTAATGTGAATTGGAAATTTCAATGAATACTACATTCGATGAATTGTGGTTCAGTGAATTTACTTTTCTGTGAATTGTGATTTGGTGAATTGCGATTCGGGGAGTCGTGGTTTCGGTGAATTGTGAATCGGTAAATTGTGGTCGGTGAATTACGTCTCGGTGAATTGTGGTCGGTGAATTTTCCGTAAGCTCCTTAGAGCGATTTCAAACTGATGGAATCTCACTCCCTTTCTCTCTCTATCTTCCATTGGTGTTATTTTCGTACGAATCAATACCTTTTACTCCTCTATCTGCTATTACTGTCAAGAGCTCTGACAAAATGCAATACTAAGTAAGCTCCCTCCCATCCTAGAAAAAGCTGCCAACTCTCACTCTTGTATCTTCCGCTTACAAAGTGTGACAGAGGGAGCCACAAAGTGACAAAGGCTTTTATAGATTTAGGATTACTGTGTTTTTTATTTTTCACGTGGTTATACTGTCACGTAATTGGTCAATAGAGTCTCATTTGGTTTATAATGGGGGTATCATGTGAAAGTGACTTTATGTTTCAATGAGAGAGGATTAATAGCTAATTTAGCATTGTACTTCAACATATATTTTACAAAAAAATATACTTTTTTGGGTAACTGATACTTCCAAAATGACATTTAACCACTTGAGTGGGTATGCCATATATATTCGTCATGGTCTGTCATAATCCGTGTGCATATGCTGTATATATCAGTCATGCCATTTTGCAGGCCATCCGCTATGGGTATGCCAAAATATTCCATCGCGAAGGTTCTCTGTTATCTAGCTGTGTCCTTCTAGTACAGGTTAGAACCCATAGATGGTGTTTTCTTCCTTTTGCAGAGAAAAAATATGCTTCGTACGAAAAGCCTGCATTTGTAATGCAAGGATGCATATGCCTGCCCCTGTGGTAGTGAAAGTGGTGTAGCCTATAATGCCTTTTTTGCATCCCCTTGTGAAATTTAACCAGTAGGACCACTTTCTTCTAACTGTATAGGATATTTCTAAGTAATTGGAGCAATAAAATCTTCCTTGAAGTAAATGTTTCACATGCAAAACATATGTGAAGAAAATCGGAGTTGTCTTTTGAGTGGCATAGTAGACAGTGTGTTATGAAGTTAGGCATTTTTAGGAGTGTATCGTAGTCAGGGCCGCGCCTAGGGTGTTTCGCGCCCGGGTGCAAGATATCTCCCCTACTAGCGAAATTTCGTGGTATGATCAAATACGACTTTTTTGATAGATAGAGAGTGGATGTAACCCATAACAAATCGAATGAAAATATTAGCTGCATAATCTATACTAATATATAAAATCGTTCGTTTGTATGTATGTTACCGATAAACTCGAGAATCACTGCACCGATTTGGATGGGAGTTTCACTGGTGTATTCTTTATAGGCTATATTTTTTTCAGGTCTGAAGGGTCATATTTTAGGAAAAAAACAAAAACTTGACAACCATTTTCCGTCAGTGAGAAAAGCAATTAACACCCATTTTCCTACGCTACTTCATGCGGGGAGGGGGCAGACGGTGCAGCTCGGACCGCGTGTCGCTCAATACACATGCGCAACACGTCTCGCATGCACACTCGCTCGACGCTCCGCTCGCTCACTTGGTACATTCCAGCGTGCTTTCTTTCTACGTTAAGTTTCCAGCACAGCTTAGATTGTGTTTTGAAATTTCTATGGTTTTAAAATGCCAAAAGTTAGGTCACAGTTGTCTAAATCATCATCGAGGGCTAGGAGCGCAGCGCTATCAAGAAATAATGAAACACCCGAAGAACGCGAGTTACGACTTTCTCAAATTCGTTCAATGAACAATGCCAGGCGCCTTGACAAGACAAGCCCTGAGAGAGAGTCCCATTTGAATGAAAATTGCTTGCGTAATTCTTGAAATAGAGCAGCCGAATCAAGTACACAGAGAGAGACTCGTTTAAGAGAACAAAGAGTTCGCACGGCTCAAAGTAGGAATGTTGCATCCAACCCAACCCACGGATTCAAGTCAGCGTTTTCATACGATCCTGCCATAAACTACGCTGACCATCGTGACATTTTGACAGGGAAAATGGACAAAATTTGTGGACATTGTCACGCGAAAAAATGGCCCAAGGAAAATGATGGGATGTGTTGTTCGAATGGTAAAGTTCGCTTACCAGAATTTGAAGATCTTCCAGAACCACAGAAAAGTTTATTGCGCTTTTAATACGAGATAGGGAGGGAGAGAGATGGATGTTAATGGAGGGGGGAGATGGAGAGAGGGAATTAGAGAGAAGGGGTGGAGAGAGGGAGGAGGGTGGGAGATGGAGGGGGAGGGAGGGAAAGGGAGAGAGGGGTGGGAGAGAGAGGGAGGAAGGGGGAGAAGGGAACGAGAGAGTGGAAAGGAGGGGGAGGGAGTACTATCTTATTATTGGGACGCTTACATGTTACACGGTCAAAGTTTTAGATTCACTAAATCTGTTGAAATTCAACGGGCACTCCTGCTAGTTATTCATATAAACATATCACTTAATATCTGCTTGAAGGAAAATTACAAAACTCGCCGCACATATGATTATAATACAATACAGGTAACCCTTGGGTTACGTAACCCCCAACTTGCATAAATCCACACTAACGTAAGCGGTCCCAAAAACTGAGTATGGAAAAAATTTTGCACTGTTTACTCTAGCGGTTTCTGTGACCAAGCGCTAACTAAATCTTTATCCATGTGCATAAAGAAAGAAGGTAAGACGTGGGCTGTAAAGTGATATTACCCCGCCAAAATTGCCATTTTAGTGATTTTTTTCACTTTATCTCAAGACTTTGGTGTCGAATTGTGCCCGAAAAAAATGCCACACTGTGACTACCGCCTTATGTAGTGAATCGATCTAACAATGTACCTAATTCTAGCGACTAGCTATAATTGCGGCATAATCTGCACTCAAATGAATACATTGACAATAGATAACATTGTTCTTGCATGTCTGCGTGGTACCGTGGTTTCTCTCCCAATCCCCTCAGTCCTTTTCCAATCGTTGATGCGTGTGGTCTTCGTATGAGTTTACGCTTTACATTTCAGTCGTGTGTTTCACTTTTAAACAAACCACCTAAGTGTTGCCCTCGTAATCATGGCTGATAAGCGACGGAATGAATGTAAAAGTGCGAGTGCAGCTAAAAAGCGACGTACAATAACTTTGGAAGAAAAACTGGCTTGATTTACCTTCGTAAAACAAAACACACTCAAAATACAACTATCTCGTTACAACAGACATTATTTCCCCCTCTCCTGACCTTTCCGTAGTAATTTCCGACTTATGCAAATTTCGAGTTACGTAATGAGTTCCGGAACGCATTACCTACATACTTACGTAACCCGAGGGTTGCCTGTACTCTGTCCCGTTACCTTAATGAACAATCAAAAATTCCTATATTTTTGTCCATTAATAAGTCAAATTAGATTTGATATTTATTCTGACAATAAGAAAACAAAACTTCAATTATTTATGCAATCCTACGTAAAAGTCCCGACTTCGTATTTTCATTTTAAGATACTTTAAATCCAATGAAGGAGCAGATGTCAATAATCTCTCATTATTTGGAGAAATTGTTTCGATATTTGAATTTGGTATGTACTATTTCGAAATGAATATGAACGTTAACATAGGTGGGAGTAAGGAAAGGTAGTTTTTGGAAAAGCTATACCAAGCCGATTCAAAACAGATTTGGGATTTCCAAGACTCGGTAAGTCGGAGAAAAAGGGTAGGCACCTGGTATTCTTCCAGCGAAAGGATTTGTGGTAAAGGTCGATGGTACTTTACGAAAGGATTGCCACCTCAGCTGGAGCTCCTCGCTAGGGTCGGTATAGAAATTAGCAGAGTAACGCCCCCACCTCTTGGCGACTCCTACGGTGAACCCATTTTTGGTCGCCACTGATATGTGTTCTAGCGACCCTGAGTCATGCGACCACGTATCGCAAGGGATCAGAAAAATTTTGCCTGGAAGATTTTGTGTCATTTTAGTATTTCCAACTTTCCTTTTTCACTCGAACAAAGGAGGAAACATTCCCAAGTCAATTCCCATAACATATAGATCCAATTACCTTGATGGGATGAGAAGGCACCCCGGGAAGTTGGCGCCCGGGTGCATTGCACCCACTGCACCCCGGGTAGCCACACCCCTGATCGTAGTACGAATAGCACTTACAAAATTTTATTTGCATTTAATTTGTATAAATTTGATCATCTTTCATCCCTCGAAATACTGGAATCAGTAATGGCGTCATCTAGCAAAGGTGCAAAATATTCTCAGAAGACTGAATGTGATTCTAGTGAACATTTGGTGGACGTTTATATTAACACTGATGTGACAGTGGATCTGAGGGAGAAATTTATAACACCGAAGAGGAGGTGGCAAATGTTCCTGGACACACTTATGTGTGAAGCACATGTGAAGTATTGTGACATAGTGAGGATATGTTGGAGTATTTCAAAAAGTTTGTGGACAATGACCTGTGTGAACTTATAGCTAATCAGACAAACATTTACGTAATACAGTTCCTTGATGAAAATCCCAATCTGCAGTGCCGATCAACAGTACGTGAATGGGTGGATACTAACGAGAGTGAAATAAAAACTTGGTTGGTTGTGTTCACCCTCCAAGGTATTGTGCTGAAGCCTGAGTGTTATATGTATTTCTCCACACTGCCATTACCTATTTTAGGAAAATTTTCTCCAAAAAGGGACTCCATCTCTTCCTAAAATTCTTACATTTTGTAGACAATAAAATATACAATGCAGACTGCCCTAATAAAAAATTTTTTAAATTAAGCCAGTGCTCCAGTGCTTGACAGAGAGATTTTCCTCTCTTTTAATTACTGATCAGGCGATAGTGGAGGATGAGTCGCTACTGATCTGGAGAAGTCTCCATTCTTGGAAGCAGTACATCCAGTGCCATCCCTAGAAATTGCGTGGCCCTATTAGGAAACCTTTGGAGGGGCCCCTACACCTAAAAGGCATAGTTTGAAAAAAAAGATTTGGGAGGGGCATAGCAAGCGAGGTCCAAAGGACTGAAGCAACGAGGCCTAAAAGGCCGAGCCAGGGGGTGGGGATCTGGGATGGATCCCAGGCCACCAACGCATTTCCTGCATTCTGAGAGCATCAGATGGCCTCCCATGAGACCACTTGGGTATGGATGGGACTATGGATAAATCTAAAAAAAAACATCACCAATAGATAGTTTGGCGCCCCTACACCAATGTGGGACCCCCTTAGCCTCGGGGCCCGATTGGGTCCAATAGGTACAATTGGCCTAAGACCGGCCCCTGAGTACATCCCTTCAAAGGGCAGTAAATTTGGGATTTATTTCTTTGTACTTTGTGAAAGTAAGTCTGGAACATTTGGAATTTCATTGTTTACACAGGGAAAGGCACTTTGTTTAGCGACAAATACGAGGAGAACATTAGTGCCAGAATTGTTCTGGATTTATCAGACAGTCATCTGGATAAGGGTTACACAATTTATTTAGCTAATTGGTACACTAGTCCACATCTAGTTGATAAATTGAGTGCAAGGCAAACAGATGTTGTAGGTACAATGCAAAGAAAGGAATTTACCCCCACATTAAAACTTGCAAAGCTGAAAAAAGGTGCATTCCCTGAGGCTTTTCGCATCAAGCAGATGATTATGAAGTGGAAAGATAAAAGGGATGTCATTATGGTGAGTACATTCCATGGCACTAAAATGTCCCTCATTGAAGAAAGAGGTAGAATTGAACTAAAACCTAATGTTGTGCAGGATTACAATGTAAACATGGGTGGAGTTGATAGAACTGACGGACTGATGAAAATGTACAAAATTTCCTGAGAAAGGCCAACTAAATATTATTAAAAGATATTTAGCAGGGGCGTACATTCAGGGTGTGCTAGGTGTGTGGTGCACATACACTGAATATCACGATATATACATATATGTAATGTAATTAATCCCTCAAGTGCGCAGGACATTTAAATATAATACGTCACGCAGGTCGGAAGAGATTTAGGGAAATTCGCAGTTTTTGCGCGAAATCATATAAAAATTCGTAACTTATTAGATATTTAAGGAATTTGACTGAAATTTTTTGAGGTTTTACATAAAACTATGTATATTTACCTATGTTTTTCACACCTTCTTAGTTATTATTATTCTCGTGAAATACCTCGATGAATTCTTTCACTCAATCACGGAAGCCATTTACTCAGTTTTTCTTTATTCGAAGTTTACGGAGTACTTCACATATACTGTTTTATCTTGGATTTCAACATCTTCCCCGTAAGTTTTTCAGAAAAAAACCTTCAAATAAGGCTTCTTACCCCTCAGAGCCGTCCTGTGTACTGGGTACGCCGCAGAGATTGCTAGCTTTCTTTATTTTTTGACACAGTAAATTTTCTTAAATATGGGTAACCTTCATAATTTTAAATAATATTACTGAAATGCAAAAACTTGTAAATAAGCTCAAATCGATCCCTAGTGATGACATCGCCGAAGCCTGGTGTGGATAGAACTCTTTTCGTCGAAAAATAGGAACAATTCCCATCAACATAAAAATTCCCAAAACAGTGTACATTTCCTCCACGGTAATTGGTTTCCACGATAAAACTCTAGATTTCATCGAAAATGTACGCTCACTTGCTTTGATGTATTGGTCAGCATATCGGTTGGTTTCATTTAATATGGCACTAACAAATTCCTCATCGAAAAACAATTGAAAAGTACCTACAATGTCAGTCAAACCCTTAGCTGCCTTTTGAGGTCCGTAACCACCAATGAAATTCTCCTTTCGTCCTACGTAATTCTCCATGCCCTCCCAGAAGTAGTTTTCTACATTATCCTCCTCATGATCACTATCATTATGTGTCAGTGAATCAATTTGAGTACGTTCATCCAAATGATTCTATCACTGTCCGAACTCACGCTTTCTTCCGAATCACTTCCAAGTAGGACTTCCGTCTCCTTGTCAGCACTCGGTATTGCTTGACTATTTTCACTGGTTGAGCACATGATTACTCCTAGTATTTTGAAAATAAGTAAGCAAGTAAACGTAAAATTTACCACAGTAAAGAAAGGCGAACGAAACCTGCCTCCGCACAGTGCAAGGTTTCACTCAGACTGATTTTTTCAGAGCGACGAGAGAACATTTTCCACGCGGTACAAGCGTCAGCATATTTCACACACTTTCCATATCGCAAATATCTTGGAAATACAAAAGATAAATATAAAATATGATCCTCTAGTCTGTCTCCCTCTAGCTATATTCCCTCATGAAATACTAAACCAAGCACATGGCCCAGACCTCCTCCTCTCTCTCCCTCTCAAAGTGATGACACAATATAAAAACGTCTCAAGAGCGGGATAGATGTCTGATAGCAGACAAATGGGGCCTATATCCTCTTCTTACACCTCACAGTTGCTTTCGTGCAAAGATTTCGTTGAATAGGGGCTTTTATAGAAGCCAAAATGCCCCAATTCTCCTATCTACGTGAAAATTTAATCACAAAACTTAACGTATAATAAAAGTAAAAAGAAGGAGAGTAAAAATTACAGAATTAAGCACAATAGGAAGGCCAGAGGTTCCTCTTTTAAAATATATAAAGATTATCCATATCCAATAAAATTTACTGTGTCAAAAAAATAAAGAAAGCTAGCGACCTCCGCGACGTTCCCAGTACGCATGACGACCGCATGTGGAGTTTCCATCCGACGTTCCCAGTACGCATGACGACGCTGACGGGTTAAAACTATGGCAACAATGAAATGCGGTTGTGCCAAAAAAGTTCCGCACACGAAAATACATTCACTGAAAGATCTCTAGCGAAGTTGTGCTATCAGACATCGCACTATCTATAGTGTTTAACTGAATAGCAGAGCGGTGGAGACTGGGATCATGCATAGTAGATTACTGCCTGGAAATCGCACAATGAGACAGGGCGAGTGACCCATCTCTCACACACCTGTGTATAGCGACGCAGTGGAGAGATACTGGAAATTCATAAGTCAACATTACTCAGGCGGAGCTGCAACAGCAATTGCACACCTAACCCCCCTGTACCACCTTGCACAGTAGAGAGATATTTTGGTAATGTGTTGAAGGATATAGCCATTGGGGTGTACTGGAATTTTAGCACTTCCAAGTGCAGTTGCAGACTTCGGGATTATTGGCTGCATTATCGATAACGCGGTCGATAATCCCGCAGAAACTTCAGATCAGCTCTTAAGAGTGAATTGGATATTTGGCCAGAAGGAAGATGTGGAGTGAATATGGCTTTGTGTCACTAAGGGTTTGTTTCTTCTATTGTGATTTCTATTACATTAGTTTTTTGTGCGAGTTTCTTTAAAATTTTGTTACTTTTTGACAATTTTAAAAATATTTGCCCATCTTATACAAAATAGTGTTGAAGATTTACTGAGGAAACAATTTTCAACTCGAACCTTCCTTTGAGTCTAAGATTTCAATGAACAGAGATAATTATATAGAATTCTTACATGTACTTCGTGACTGTCTTTCAAGGAATTTTTCCCACTGTTCCAAATGATCTTACCAAGTCCATATCTAATGTCATTAAAGATGTAATAAAAAATGAAATTGATTCAGCAGCAGCAACTTTTGTAGCCATTGTACCGGATGAAACTTCGGATGTCATGTCAGAATCACAGCTCTCAACAGTTTTGCATTTTGTACATGATGGGGAAATATATGAAAGGTAAGATAAGATACGATCATTTTGAACAGTAGGAGAAATTCCTTGAAACACAGTTGATGTATTTAAATGATTATCTAAAAGAGGATCATAGTCCCGAAGTACATTTAAAAATTCTATATAATTACCTCTATTCATTGACCTCGCAAAAAAAGTTCTTGTTTAGATAAATCAATGAGTCTTTTCAAAATATCTCTATTTTTATTCACTTGTTCATTATGCCAGCTTATTTCAATTTTTCATTGGTTGTCAAGTAAAGTGTTGATTCATTGTTTTCCAAAAAGTTTAAGATTAAGAAAAGACTGAACATGTGCTTGAGATCTTCCAAGTTTTTGCTGTGCTGCTGATAAATTGTTAAGATCGGAAAAACCATGCTTATTTTACACACCATTCTTTTGAGAACAAGGCTTACCTTCTTCCACAATGTACATACGATTGACAAATGTTTGAGACGAAAATGGTACACCCCATAAATCTTCAACACTATTTCCCATTGTATAAGATTGGCAAATATTTTAAAATTGTCAACAAGTAACAGAAAATTTTAAAGATACTTGCACAAAAACTTATACTATAGAAACCACAAAAGAAGAAACAAACGCTTAGTAACAAAATGCCATATTCACTCAACAGAAAGAAGCAAAAGCTTATATTAGCAACAATGCCGAAGCATGCTGCTAACCAAAAATCCATTTCGCTTCTAAGAGCTGCAGTGTGAAGTTGCTGCAGGATTATTGACCATGTTATTGATAATGCAGTCGATAATCCTGAAGACTGCAACTTCACTTGGGTGCGCTAAAATATCAGCACACCCCGACGGCTATATACTACCATGCATAACCCAAATATCTCCCCACTGCACTTGTCTACTATGCAACGCAGTACAGGGCAGTAAGTCATGCGGTGGCATTACGACTTTCTTGTTGAATTTTTTCCAAACTTGTCAAGAATGAGTGATATTAATGTGGAAATATACACTCAAATTTTAAGCTTTCCATCTTTTACACCTTCAAAGATATTCAAAAAACAATTTTAAATGGACCTTAATCTGACCCTGTATATCTAAAGAAAAACAAATGACAACAGTAATGAAATCTATCCTCCTGGTTTCAGTTCTCTAACATTTATAGTTTTGTCACAATTTCAATTTAAGTATGTGCACAGCCACATGGCTGTCAAAGTGAAACTATAAGCACATTAAAAAAAGCTAAAAATCATGACAAGAAAACAACTTTATTGAATAATAATTAAAGAATAAATAATAAAACAAGTACAGTACTTAAATTACTTGAATGCCATTCAGACTTAGATGTTTAACAACAAACAGCACTAATTAAGTTTCATGCAATGCAAATTAAAATGTTTTGATTCATTTTTTCAAACTTGTTTGTTCTTAATTACTGTGTCAGACTACAATGCAATGTACATGCATTGCCAAAAAACAATTAAGTTTGTACATCTAGTTCATTAAATATTCAATTCCATTAATGTTCAATTAGCCATAAATTAAGTCGGAACTAGGTCCAT
Organism: Uropetala carovei; assembly: GCA_036926305.1. Classification (NCBI taxonomy): domain Eukaryota; kingdom Metazoa; phylum Arthropoda; class Insecta; order Odonata; family Petaluridae; genus Uropetala; species Uropetala carovei. Next base: position 7,755,148 of record JAXCHB010000084.1, on the reverse strand, counting down.
CCTTAATTAGTTTGGATAATCAACACTCTCCTGTACTGTACTTTCTCAAGAAATCCATATTAATAACAAAATATTAACAGTATCATACTGGAGCAACCCAGCCACAAGCCATTCCACCACAGCATCTGCCATCAGTTGGCCACCATATGATAACTTTCATCACTAACACAAGAAGCAGTACCTGAAGATGCAGAGTGCTAAATCTCCATCTAAGCCTCGGCATCTTTCAAAACATGTCATATAGATTTCTAAATTAGAATTTTCTCAGCATGTTCATTACTACTATTATTAGAAAACAGATAAAAGACTTTTCCTCTATAAGTATAAACTCATGGAATGAATGGCCACCCTCCTTCCTTTCCTGAAACCACTAGAATCCACTTAAAATGCTAGATTTCTTATATTCAATACACAAAGTCATCATTAAGTTTCATTTTCCTTTCCTTCAAATGCCCAATTGTTTTTATTGCTTTCTCACTTTCTGGTCATCGACATTACATTAAATTTTAAATTTCATAAAATTTTTAATTAAAATAAGAACAATTCACGAATAGGCTTACCAGATCATTTGCTGAGTAACCAGGACGACTCTTAACTTCTCTAGCATCAGAGTTGAGTTCTGTACCACATGCTGTGCAATTGAAATGGTAAGGATGATACACTTCCCCACGGAAGCGCAATGGCTTGTCATCAATCATACCACTGTGGAATTAAAGACAATTAGGGTGAATCAGGCTTTTAGTACTTCAAATATTTTTCACTAATTGCACTCTAGTTTGGTTGAAACCCAGGATCTTACAGGTGCAGTGCAACATAAGGAATTCCTGTATTACAAGAACATTAATCTCAAGCAAGATATGCCTATATCTTTTTTTTGAGGATGCGACACTGCATCCAAATCTGAGATTTAATTTGGGTTATAGCCATACCTGCTTTATAAAAATACATGGAATTTTTACTCACTGGCACTTGTGGCAAACATATTTTCCCAGCCCAATAGCCTTTTCTCTGGCATTGCATTGATGGCAGAGGGCTCTACCACGATTCCTGATGAAGCCAAGGTCAGCCAACTCCTTGTCACAAGATTCACAGCAGAAGCAGCGTGGATGCCAACTTGCATTCATTGCTTTAATCACTCGACCAATCACAAACTCTCCTGTAACATGAAGTAAAAAAAACTTATTACACTGTACATAAGCAATACAAATAAAATAAATTACAATAAATTGCGTTAATATTAATGCAATGATTAAAACAAGTTCAGTCTTCAGTTATATTTAGTTTATACTGTCTAAATTAATTTTCCATATATACACATGTACGAGGTGCTACCCAAGAGTTCTGGGACTGGCCGCGTGAAGCGCTAACCAGAAGAAGTAGGGACTTCTGCTGCTAGGATGTGCTGAAGACATCCTTTATGAAGCAGTGTGTAAAGTTTCAGGTGTGTGTGCACGTGTTTTCTTTTCACGCGAGTTTTTCAACCCATTGTTACCGGTGTTCAGCGATTTTCTTGTGTAGTGAAATGGCAGACTTGAAGGAGCAGTGCGTCTGCATCAAGTTTTGCTTCAAGTTTGACAAAATCGCGTCTGAGACACAAGAAATGCTTAAGCAAGCATTCGGTGACAAGGCTATGAGTAGAACCCGTACTTTTGAGTGGTTCTCACATTTCAAATGTGGACAAATGTCTGTTGAAGATTCCGAACGTTCTGGTTGGCCTTCAACCGGCACAACAGACGAAAACACGGAAGAAGTGCGACAGGTCATTCGCGAGGATCGTCGGCGTACCATCCATGATGTCAGCAGCATTGCTGGCCTGTCCTACGGGACATGTCAACGAATTCTGTCTGATGAACTAAACATAAGGCGGATTGCAGCCAAATTCGTGCCCCGCATGTTGACCCAGGACCAGAACCAACATCGACTGAGTGTGTGCAGGGAACTCAAGGAGCACGTTAGAAACGACCCAAACTTTCTTTCAAAGCTTATTACTGGTGATGAAAGCCCCGAAACCAAGCAGCAGTCTTCCCAGTGGAAGACTCCATCTTCTCCGAGACCGAAAAAAGTAAGGCAGGTCAAGAGCAATGTCAAGAGCATGTTGATCGTCTTCTTTGACATGGAGTGAATTGTCCATAAGGAATTTCTTTCCCAAGGTCAGACGGTGAATCAGCAGTTCTACACTGAAGTCCTGAGGCATTTCGGAGAGGACGTGAGACTGAAATGGCCGGAGAAGTGACGCACACAAGACTGGCTCCTGCATCACGACAACGCGCCCATGCACATTGCTCTGTCTGTGCAGCAGTTCTTGGCCAAGAACAACATGGCAGTGGTCCCCCATCCCCCCCTACTCCCATGACTTAGCGCCCTGCGACTTCTTCCTGTTCCCCAAGATGAAAATTCGTATGAAGGGACAGAGACTTGACACCGCTGAGGACATCCAGGTGGAATCGCAGGAAGTGCTGAACAGCATTTCAAAATCACAGTTTCAGAGGTGCTTCCATGACTGCCAGAGGCGCTGGGATCGTTGTATCAACTCCCAAGGGGACTACTTCGAGGGTGATGGTGGCGATTAGAACCTCAGGTAAGCCTACGGTAGTTTATGCCTACAGTCCTGGAACTTTTGGGTAGCACCTCATACACAGTGCGGCAAAAAAGTAATGACTGAAATATAATAAAAACAATGATGCATAGGGCAACATGTTTATTAACCATTTCCCTCAAAATAATCCCATAGGGACCGAATACACTTATTACAGCATTCATATAAACTTTGGAAAGACTTGGAAAACTCGTCTGCTATGATAGGATTCAATTCTGCCGTCATGTTCTTCTGAATGTCAACTATCGTGTCAAATCGGCGGCCTTTCAATTTCAACTTGGAAAACAGAAAAAGTCTGCTGGAGCCAGGTCAGGGGAATATGGAAAGTGACTGAGCATTGCAACCTCATTTTTGGCTAAAAATGTCCTTACGTTTATCACTGTGTGAGCAGGTGTGTTGTCATGCAAAAGCCATCAACCAGTATGTTCCAAATCTGGCATCAAGTGCTTGATTCTCACCAACAAACGTTTCAATACCTCTAGGTAGTACTCGCTATTGAGTCCTTCCTTCTGACATGAATTCCTTATGGATTATCCCTTTGGAATCTCAGAATGTGATCAGCATGGTTTTGATGCATGATTTCTAGAAACGAACCTTTTTTGGTCTTGGTGAGCTGGGTGATCACCATTCTGCAATCTGTCTTTTAGTTTCAGGATGATACTGGAAACACTATGACTCATCCCCAGTAAAGATAGTGTTCAGAAAACCAGGTTCACCATCAGCTGTTTGCACAAAATCTTTGCAGGCATCCAGTTGTCTGAGTTTTTCCCTATCACGCAAAGTATGGGGCACAAATTTTTCTCTTACCAAGTCAGTGGTAATTATGGACCTTATCAATTCCTTATTCACATTTAGTTTACTTGTCATCATTCTGGGTTGGAGGTCGTTTTTGGTTGTCCACTGCGAGGGTCATCTTCCACATCCTCTCTGCTCTCTTGAAAATGCTTAAACCATCGAAATGTTTGTACTCGGGACAGAGCTTTATCCCCATAAGCTGTTCATAACATTTCATGTTTCAGTTGGGTTTTTCCCCAGCTAAATGCAAAAATTGATGTTGACACATTGTTCCATTTTGGAGTTTCTGACAGCGCAGTAATACACGATGCTCTAAATGGAGGCTCATAAACAGAAATTTCATCCCTTTCCTTCAAATCATCATAGAGATCCTTAGCCTTTGCTCTAATCATGGTCTCACTAATAGGAATGTGTTTCTGACACTGATCATCTACCCAAAGTTTTAAAAGTTTTTCCATTTTAGGAATCACAACACCACACCTACGAGTATTGAACGATACATTCCTAACAATCGTGCAATTTCAGTATGGCTTTCACCTTTCTCAACATGCTTTAAAATTTCTAATACTACTCATTCCTCCATTTAAATAACATGGGAATGGATGAGGCGGATTTGATTTAATTTAGATTTTTAAATTACGTAAAATAATCATACAAACAAAAATTTATTTTTTCATTTTTTGTGCAAAAAATAAGTTATAGATTTAAAATATTTATTATTTAATTTATTCATAATTTAATAGTTGTATTAACATATTAGTAATGTTATTTTATCTTTATAGAACGTGAGGGGAGACTTTTTCCCAAGATATGGGAACGTATCCCCCGATTATAACATGAAAGTATGTATATGGAAAAACGGCATTCAACATTCGACAATTCAAGATTCGACCACGTTTTCAGGAATGCATCCCCATTGAATCTCGGGAGTCGCCTGTATTTAAATGGTATTCTGCGAAATCAAAAGAGTATTTAGAGAGAAGCATTTCTAATTTTTTTTCGTAACCATATTCATCTCTTCCTGGAATTAAAATATTTAAAGATTCCAATATTCTTTTATGTTTTATGAATCTCTCCTTCAATTGTAATAGGATTGAATCCAAGAACTGAAAATATGGATATGTGATAATATATCTCAGGTGACTCAATTTTGATATTATAATGACAAGTTTGTCTGCCTGCTATTCGTGGAATAATAATTTTCAAATCTTCCTCTGCTCAAATAGAAGTCATTAATGCTCTCCGCAAAATAAAGTCGAAGTCGCTTGGCGCAGATGGGATATCTATCACAATAATACAGAAAATACTCCACCTTGTCGCTCCAACCATAACACATATCTTCAATTGGTCACTTCTCCAAGGAAAATATCCATCACAATGGAAATTAGCGTTAGTGCGCCCCCTTCCTAAGAAATCTTCCCACGGGTCGACTCAATATAGGCCGATCAGTCTCCTACCCTCCCTCTCCAAAGCACTCGAAAGACTCATTCATGAACAAATCACATCATTTCTCACATACAACAACTTACTCGACCCGCTCCAATCAGGATTCCGCAAATCACACAGCACGGCCACAGCACTTGTAAAAATTACCGACGATATTCGCCGCGCCATGGACAGAAGAGAGATCACTTTAATGACACTGCTCGACTTTAGTAAGGCCTTCGACTCTATAGACAAGGACATCCTACTCGCGAAACTTCGCCTCCTAAATTTCTCCGAGTCATCATCAAAATGGATCCAATCGTACCTTAACAACAGTTTCCAAAAAGTCATGTCTGACAACTCTTCTTCCAACTGGATTCATGTCGGAAGAGGCGTTCCCCAAGGATCAATTCTCGGCCCTTTGTTATTCTCCCTCTACATTAATGATATCTCCACCGAAATATCCTCCTGCAAACACCACCTTTACGCCGACGACCTCCAAATATACATCCACTCCCCTGCAACCAACTTAAAGCATGCTATCAACCTCATGAACAAAGATCTCGCCTCAATTAACGGTTGGAGTACACAAAACTTACTTCAAATAAACCCATCGAAGACTCAGTTCATCACCATCGGCTACCCTAAACTTCTTTCTTCCATAAAATTCGATAACCTTCCACCACTCTCGATAGATAACCACATCATAAATCCTGTAAAATCAGTCACTAATCTTGGCATTATTATTCATGAATCCTTCTCCTGGTCTGAACAAGTAACCAAAATCTGCAAAACTGTCAACAGCTCCCTTCATTCCCTCACGCGCCTGAAGAATTCAATACCTTACTCTCTGAGAAAACTTCTAGTCTCTGCACTTCTCATACCCCACTTCGACTACTGTGACGTTGTTTACCAAGATCTTACTGATGAACTTTCTACAAAACTTCAACGCACCCACAACGCCTGCGTAAGATTTATATGCGACCTCAAAAAAAGCGACCATGTCTCAAGCTCCTTTACCAAACTATCATGGGTTAAACTTGAGGCAAGAAGACGCATTCATCTTTTATCACTATTTTTCACCATAACATCCACTCTTAACCCTCATTACCTGTCATCGCAATTTTCATTCATGAGCAACGTGCACAGCATTTATACACGGGGAAACAGCCAACTTCAAATTCCTCTTCACCGGACAGAAATCTACAATAAATCTTTTCATGTCACCGCATGTAGACTCTGGAATGCTCTACCTCCTCACATACAAAACTCTCCAACTGTATCCTCCTTCAAGAAATCATACTTCACGTTACTCCTTTCTCATATGACAACAGTAAACGAGGCAGCAACGAGCATTTCATAATCAAAACACAAGCGCATAATAATTCTTTTTTTCCAGGGAACAGTGTTTTCTAAAATTTCCCATATGTATATGTTGTATAAGTACTTTAAATAATGTATACTCCTTTTTTGTACTTTATTTAAAATTCTCTCATATGTACTTGTTATATAAGAACTTGCTGTATCTGTATATTTTTGTATTTTTTATTTTATTTTTATTTTTTTATTTTCTCACATGTTCCATGTATGTCTATGTTTTTTCTTTCCTCTTATCTGTTGGTATTCAAATCCTCAGCTTTTATCTATTAATATTTTTTTCTTCTGTATCTGTCTAGGGATTTTTCACGGTTTTTTTACACCTCCCTACTCTTCGTAGGTGTTTTTCCGCAGTGGGACATTTTTTCTGTGCTAAAAGATGTGATTACACAGTTTTTTTCCAACCCACAAAACTAACATGATTCTATGGTAACTCTCTTTGTCAACTAACAAAATTTGTAGTCAATATGTATGTTATAGTCTGTAATTTAAATTGTATATAATTCTCAATCCTGACGAAAGGGTTAAATGTAAGAAGGGACTTCACAGTCTCAATTTCGCCCTAAATAAAGTCGTTTGTCTGTCTGTCTGTCTGCTATTTCCTGCAAAACTGACAATGATGTTTTGTAAATTTCACTCAAAACATCTTCTGCAGAGCTTCGTATGTTTTCCAATTCATTTATGACATCTTCACATATTTTCACTGCAGAAACTACATCAAGAGATATTGAGAAAACATTTGTCCTTCCCGGCGAATGATATGGAGAAAGTTTTCTCGGGTTTCCAGCCGGGTGGTGTGGAATAATGCTTCCGACGTTTCGGCAACTCTCTCTGCTGCCATCTTCAAGGGAAGTGTCAATTCAAGTTTTAGGTCCGGTATTTATGGGGGCCGGCTGTAACAGCTCGGCCTCTGATTGGCAAAATAACCTTAGCTGTTGATACCCCTAAAAACCTAATTACTACTACTTAAGGCAATGTGATGCGCAGTGTACGTGTAATGCAGTCGGAAATTTTTCTATTATTTTGGCTTATACTCCATCAAATTTTCCAGACATTGCTGCTGCACCATCATATCCTTGGCCCCTCAAATAATTTAAATCCAAACCCATAGCCTTCAAAGAAACCAGTGGTGTGTTTGCTAAGTCTGCTCCTCAGGTAGAAGCTACAGGAACAAATTGCAGAAAGTTTTCAACTAAATTTTTGTTGTCTCCCTCCTCATCTACGAATCTTACACAAATTGAAAATGGTTCCTGCATGGAAATATCTGTAGTTTCATCCACACAAACTGAAAAACATTTGCTTTTGTTGACTTTTTGGATTATCTTTCGTAAAATTATTTGATTGCAAATGTCTGTAATTTCGTTTTGTACAAGGCCTGAAATATACATTGCACTACTTGCAGCAGTTTCAAAATGTTTTTTTAGGTTTTCATCACCTGAGTGTCAAAAATTTCCATCTTTATGTTGTTGTTCGATAGGATCATCTAAATTTATGCGCCCAGAATCATGATGACCTCTTGGTGAAAATCCGTTCCTACCACAGAAAATTGTTTTTATTACTGGAATCAGTTTGTTTCTGTTTTCTTGGACAAGACGTATCCATCATATTAATAACTGATTGCTTATTGCCACGAACAATTTCTTTTAAGTCGTCTGCACAAAGCAACGAAAATTTATAGTAGTTTGTTTCCTGGTGCTTTTTAAATTTTTCTTTTCCTTTTGGCCAGTTGCAAAACAGTTCATTTACGAACTGTTCAAGAGTTCGACTACAAGAGTGTCCAGCATACTGCTTAGCAAATATAAGACAATATTTACAGTACACTCCATTTTTTACTTTTTCCATACGTAGTAATGGGAAAGTATTGTGATCACGAAAAAAATCGACTTCGAGATTTCAATGGAAATACACATTTTGAGGTCCCTAGAACAGGTTTACACTATTTTTGGAATGATGTCTGTGTGTGTATGCGAGTGTGTATGTGATTGTGGGCACCCTAACTCAAAAAGTACTTGCCATATCGTTACCAAACTTCATATATAGCACTTTAGCATGAGCACAAAGAACTGATTAGTTTTTGGACAATAACGGTTAACCAGAAGTCGAGGTTTATTCGAAACCCAATTCGGTTTTTCCGATATTTCTCCGTTAAAACATCATTATTGCATATACAACTCTATACAAAGCTTATAGAGAACGTAATTTCCTACAACTTTCATTTGAAACAATTTTCTATAAGCGTTATTGTTTAGGAATTATTTATAAATAACCGGTTTTTCAGTTTCTGTCAAATATCTCCTTAAAAACATCGTTATTGGTAATCTTCGTGAGGACCAAAGTTGTAGAGAATAATATTTCTTCCAAGTTTTGTTTGAAACAAATTTTCGTAGAACCATCCATTTCGGATATATTTCGCTTTATCTTAATACCAGTATACAGCGCCAACACCATGTAGCGGTGAATTCTGTAAACATTCAAAATATACGTAATTTACAGCAACAAGGACGTGTCTTCTTTTACGATACGAAATAATAATTTTGCCTCGTAATATTATTCATAATAATTTAAATATCTATATCCCATATATGGAGAAAGTGATGTGTTGGCCACATCAGATTTTTATTTTTGGAATGTGCAAGCCAAGGGTAATCAAATAACCATGTATAATTAAACTTTCTTGTCACCTTTTCATTTCCAAACGACATGCTAAAAAACACAAAATTTGTGGCTGGTTTCTAAATGTTATCAAGAAAATTTATTTTTTCTTCGTCGTCCAAGTGTCACCCAACAAAATTCGATGTGTCATATTCTTCACCACTCGGCATTTCTACAGCACTAGCTTCTTCTTTTAGTTCATTTGTAGACTCCTTTTCAATAGATTTTTCAGTCTCAATTGCATAAGTGGAAGAATTAGTAATGGTCAAACTTCAACCATTAAAATAAGTATGATAATGATTTTTATTATTTCCTGGATATCAGAAACATACACCAGCCAAATAGGTGCTCTGGAAAACTTACAAGCATTTCTTATGCTACCATATTTTTAAAACAGTTAAAATTGTTTTTGGCAGGAGATTTAAGAGGTTATCTTAAATCAAATCAGCAAATGAAAAGATTGAGAAGGACAATAATTCTGAACCTCACCGGGACTCAAACCCGGGTCTCCCACTTGCCAGGAAGGTGCTTGAACCAACTAAGCTACCAAGCCAGACTAATTCTCCATTCTCGAATTGGGGTATTTACGATGAAGAAAAGGCCAACTCAGTTAGTAAACCTTCCAACACTAGATATCCTCACTGAGGCACAGCAGAAAACACCTCACCTTTATCCCAGAAATTGAGAAGATGTTAAATAATAAGAGTGAAATGGTGGAAATTTAACTTATATGCATTTAACATCATCTCAATTTCTGGGATAAAGGATTACTAACTGAGTTGGCCCTTTCTTCACCATAAATACCCCAATTCGAGAATGGAGAATTAGTCTGGCTTGGTAGCTTAGTTGGTTAAAGCACCTACATGGCAAGTGGAAGACCCGGGTTCGAATCCCAGTCAAGTTCAGAATTTTTCTCCTTCTCAATCTTTTCATTTGTGATCAGTATTATGCACTCACGCATATAAGTTAAATTTCCACCATTTCACTCTTGTTATTCAAATCAGCAGTTCTCGAACTGAAAATTACAACCTCTGCATTTCATAAGGTTTTCAGAGGAGGAAGGGGACAGAGTAGTTCATATGTAATACTTTGATATTCATATTTTTAATTTTGTAAGCACCCAGATGTTAGGTTGGGGTTCGTCGGGAGAAATAGCAGGGAACAGCAAATAAAAGGCGATTATTTCCTAAACCGTTTACATTTATTCTTCCTTGGCTCACCTCTTGATGCCAACTGCCCTCCTTCGATGCCCAGCAACTCCCACTACTCACCCTCCGCCCCGTCAACTCAGCATTCCCCCAGCTTTCACAGTGGAAGGGGGCAGGAAGTGTCAGGTGATGTTATATCGACCTCCCCTCCCACTATGGTTGCCACTCCTGGGAATGCCAGTCAGCAGAGTGTGCAAGCAGTGGAAGCGCTAGGTTGCGCTGCATACTTACAATTTTATAATAATACTGTTTAAAAATTTCATGTTTTATGTAACTACATAAAAAATTTCATCAAAATAAATTGAAAACATCAAAAGTTATGATTTTTTAAAGTTTTTCCAAATTTCGCATGTTATCGCATCTTTTTTGTGTATTTTTAAAAAAATCCTCCGTCCGTTCACGAGGGAATTATTAAATCTCCTTCGTCATAGAGAGGTTAAAGGTTAAGAAGCTAACTAAGCAAATAGATGCATTTTTGTTTTCAGTGCGTTTTTTAATTTAATTTAAAAAATATGGGAATTACGGAAGTAAAAAACCCCGATGGCACCTGCCAGAATCGATGTTATATCGAATCAATATAAATCGGGACGACGTAAATCAACGACTTACTGTAGATGATTATCATAAAAAATATTCATAAAATACAAGACATTATCACAACAAAATTATTCTCAAACCTACCACACTTCCCACAGCATGGAGCAAAGAGAACGTGAAAATCATGCTCACAATATTTTCTTCCCTCAAATTCATAAAAAATTCCTCCTGGAAATTGCCGGAAACATTGAGCACATCTGAAATACAAAGATATACATATAATTATACAGGTGACATTATAAAAGGGATTAAAATTAAGAAACTTTTTTCCTCATATAGCCCAACATGCAGCCTATCTTAAAATCTGCCAAATTAAAGACAGAGGTGCATAACTGGCAGACCTAGTTTCAAACAAGTTTTGAGCTCCCTCATAGAACTAGGACAAACAAAAATAAAATTTTTATTAATAAATTTAAAATTAACGTACTAGATAGAAGAAATAAAAACTTTCCAGTAGGAGGTACTTTTATTTTGTGGTTCAATAAATTTTTATAATCATAGCGTTATTCAACGTTACACGGTCGAATTTTTCAGAAATACGCATTCTTTTTCGAAATTTTGCGGATTTTTCGTACTCATCCCGGGTGTTGCCAAGGAGACTCTCATTGTTGCCTCCGATTCATTTAAGTCCAATTAAACCTTCAAATAGACGAAAGAAAAGCATTATTGTTATCTTCTCTTCATTGATAATCTAAATAAACGCTTGCACTGACGTCGCCTTTATAGTAGGTCCTGTAAGAAGTTAAAATCAGTCGTTGATAGACACTTGAAGGAAAGCAACTGTATATACCAACTAACACTACAAAATTGCTTATTTCAATTGGTTCAAATTTTATTAGTCAATGGTATAATAAATCTCTGTCACTGTATGCATAATACATTTTTTCCTTTTATTAGGAGTTCAAAATGGGAGGTCGTCTTATAATCAGAGTCGTCTTATATTCGGGTATATACGGTATTTTCTTCTCATTATAACTGGATGAGTTGACAGACATATTAGACGTTTCTGAATTAGCTATGGTTGTGAAGATGGTGTTTAATGATTTTTCTGCCAAAGGAAGAATTTCTTAAAATTCTTCCTCTAAAAGGATGAACAAGAGGTGAAGATATTTTTTCAAACTTCTAATAAAATATCGACGAAAGTAATATACCATTACAGAAGTTGACCGCAATTACAACAGATAGTGTGCCTGCAATGACAGGTGGTAAAAATGGATTAAATGCCCCATGTAAAGAGGACCCTGTGTTTCCAAAATTTGTTTCTTATCACTGCATTATACATCAGGAAATATTATGCACGTTCTTCATTTTCAACATGTTATGAAAACTGTAACAAAAATTATAAATTATATAAGAGCCATACAAACGCACCACAGATTGTTTAAACTGCTTTTACAAGATGAAGATGCCAAATTCAGTGATCTCCTTTTACATACCAAAGTGAGATGGCTCAGCAAGGGGAAAATACTAGTAAGGTTTCTAAATCTCATAAAGGAGGTAAAGGAATTTCTCACGTCAAGGAATGAATATTATAAACAGTTGGATGACAGTGCTTGGTTGATGGATTTCAGATTTCTTGCATATATAACTGTAAAGTTGAACAAACTGAATTTGGAGATGCAGGGAAAAAATCATAATATTGCGAAAATGATAAGTGCAGTAATACAAATGTAAATCAGCACTGTGGAAGCCTCAGAGAGCGAGAAATTCATTATCACATTTTCCTAATTTAAAAAATATTATTGAAAGTCTGTCTGATAAAAATGTTATAGCTACACCATTCTCCCAACACATTGCAACACTGTTGAAAGAGTTGAATTCTAGGTACCGTCAGTTTTCTGAATTGGAACCCATTGTGACATTCTTTGTTAATCCGTTCAATTTTATGGATAATGATGTGTTTGTTACCATTGCAATGTACTTTAATATCATTAACACAGAAGACTTAGAAATGGAAATAATAAATATACAGAATGATACTATTTTAAAGTCACATCAGAATAATGAAAACTTTTGGAATTTAGTTGATGAATATCACTATCCCCTTTTAAGAAAATGTGCCCTAACAATATACAGTCATGCCTTGTTTAGCGCAAAGGATACGTTCTGAACGGTCTTTGCGCTAACCAAATTTACACAAAACAAACTGATTATAACATGTACTTAGTAGTGATCATTTTGCAAAATTGCAAGGTTCGCTAATGTTACTTTTTTATCTATTTAATATTAATTATCATTAAAAATCAATATTAATACAATTTTAAATCTTTCGCAGCGGTGTTCACATTTATGCATAGATCGCTAGGTTCTGCAAGTTGTCATTTTCGTCACTGCAGTGCTCAAATCCACGCATAAATTACTTATTGTATGTATGTGGGGGGGTATTCACCATTTTCAATAATTGCTTGAAATACGTCAGGAAACTTTATAGCTGCATCTGTATCAGCGCTTGCTGATTCACCTGTAAAACAAACGCTATGTATATTTGCGCGGTGTTTAAAATTTTGAAACCAACCGGAACTGGCATGAAAAGTTTCTGAAGAATCTCCACTCTTTTCTTGCTTTACACATTCAAACAGGGAAAGTGCTTGACTAAGGAGCATGTGTTCATTAAAACACTTAGAATCAATCCACAACACTAGCAGTTTCTCCATTTTTTCAAGCATATTACTAATAATAAGTGATCGTGTGAGTTTCTTCACAGTTACTGCACTGGCTGCTTCAATGGAACTTTTTATTTTGTCTTTATTTAAAAAAATTGTATGAATTGTAGAAGTTGTGAAGTTGAACTTACATGCAATATTGCTCTGATGCTCACCTTGTTCGAAACACTTAATCACTTTAAGTTTTTCCTCAAGATTTATGTTTTCCTTGATAATTTAGGATTATTTTCTACACTTTGACTGCCTTTACTCAATTTTCTCCTTTCTGCCATGATCAGGCTCTTTCATAGCAGGATGGGGACCGTCTGAGGAGCCAATAGAAAATCCCACAAGGCATTGGAGGAGATGGGGGGGGAGGGGGTAATTGACGTCACGTCACGTGGTTCGTTGTCGTCGCGGCTTTGTTGATTCAAATCAGTTGAAGCTGTTTTAACTGTTGTAGGAGGTCTAGCGTTGTGTAACGTGTTAAAACTTATTTTGAAAGTGAGTTGGAGTATTGGTTGGAGGTGAAGATATGGGTGGCTCGAAGTGCTGTGTCCCCAATTGCCGCAAAAAGTTGGTTACTGTAGTTAGGTCAGTTTTTTGACAAAAATCAAACATTCTTTTCGCAAAATTTATTTTACGAAAACCTCTAATATGTACGTGTTTTTTCGAAATTTTCATTTAGCAAGTCTAATTTTGGAAAGAACGCCAATAATCTTGTGTTTCTGATAAATTACATTTAAATATAATGAATTATACGATTTCATTGTCTCAAAAGTATTCATATACGTTGTTTTGATTGCTGTCCGACATATTTGTTATAGTATACAATGTATAATGAATGATCTTCTATAAAATTTACAACAATGTATGAAAGTAAAACATGGGAAAGAACTTCAATAATTGTGTTATTTATTGAATTAATCGATTTCATTGCCCCAAAAGTATTCGTTTACATTGTTTCGTTTGTTGTCCGACATTATCGTTACAAACGAAAGTAAGTTTAACATTTTTGGATTCGATGTCAGGGTTATAGTGTGGAGTAAACGAAATAATGAGTGAAATGTTTGAAATTTTCGTTTCACAGTGAAGTGTTGGGGTGGTTCTGTAATGGCTTGGAGTTGTATGTCAGCGAATGGAGTTTAATATTTACAATATATTTAATAGACATTAATGTTTAGAGCAATCATTTATTGTTCTATATGGAGGCAGCTGCTGTATACCCTAAAAGGCTGACCCTGCCTTTGAATGTATGCACTTTTATTATACCAGTAATGTTTAGCATTTATTGTTTCTGCTGATGATGTGCTAATAGAAAAACTCTTATGATATATCCGGTTTGGCATAGTCTAAACTCCCGTAGATGAAAAATGTGTGACGAAAAACAATCACCGCCGAGAAATAGCTTTCCGCTGCATTCTGCTGTTCGGAACTACATATTCTACCCCAGAATGAATTCTTTTTTTAAGAATATCTTCTAACGTATCACACTCTGCATAAGCCAAACTATTGAGTAAAACAGAAGGATTACAAATGCCCCGTAGGTAACGGAGAAATTATGTGCATACTACGACGTACATCACATCATTTTATACAATTTACTACGGTCTTCTAATCTTATCCGGCGTTTTTTTGCATTTAAACAAATATTATTATGCACAAATTCAGAAAAATATTAAACGTTTAATTTATTTAGTATGCTGATATGAATAAAACACAACTAAACACGTCGTGTGAACTTGCGGTGCGCGAAAAGCATGCCTATGCTGATGTGAATAATACACAATTGATCGCCTCGTGTGGAATGTAGAGACTTGTGGCGGGCGAAAAGCGTAATCGTACATTACGGCAACAAAGTAATAGCAAGCAAGTTAGAACAACAACGTAGCCTTTGTGAGTGAGTGCAGATGACAACAAAGTCATACGATGCGCGGGATTATCGTGTTGAATGCAGTGACTTGTGGCGCGTGCGAAAAGGATACGTAATCGTGTCAATACGGGACAACGTAACAGCGATCAATTTAAAACGAAAACAAAGTCTTTGTGAGTGAGTTAAGATGAAAACAAAGTGATAAGATGCGCGGTATTTAAAAGTTTTCGTGGTCCGAACCGTGGATACGCAAGGGAATAGTCCGCGGTTGGGAAGGGTGGGACTCAATATGTAGACCGCGTATAGTCGAGGGCCGCGGTTAATAAACCCACGGTTGGAGAGGGAAGGGTGTATTACTTTTTTAAAATTAATTTGCATACAATCTTATATGGTGGAAATTGTAAGCCGTCCTTTTTTTACCTTTTTACCATCTCTGAAATCGCCACTCGGCTTAGAATCGGGGTCAAAAAAAGTAGTCAATGAATTTATGTCCGTAGTTACATTATAACGCGAGATCTTTAAATATATGCAAAAAAAAGAATCAAATCGACTAAACTTACAATCGGTGTCGGCTTACAATCGATTAAATATGGTATATATGATAAGCCCGTAAAAAATTACAGAACTTAAATGATTAAGCGTTTTCATCTACTTAATAACCCGAATCCCTCTTGGTTGGTTAGAGACATTTTTGTTCATTGAGAATTTATAACACATAAATAAATTCTATCATTTAGCATTTCAAGAGATACAGAATTTTTCTTACCATTGTGAAGTATTTAATGAATAAGCGGCATTGAACGCTATCATTACTTTTCTACTACAAAACAAATTATCAACAACTACATCAATTTAAATAAACACAATTACCACACTATACTTACCATTTCTGGCAGAAGTACATCAGAATGTATCACATTTAGCCAAATCTTACGTGATAAAATAATAATAACAGTAATTATTTATTTTTAGATGTATATCATTCGATATATATACATAACAACTAAGTTGAACTACGTCAGTTAAAATAAAAACAAAATATTTACACTTTTACAAGTAATACATGATAATACTTTTCCGAATTAATATTGCAACCAAATAACAATGTCTAATGTTTATTTACTCAATGTGTCTAGCAACGTGATAAACAGCTTCTGTATATCGCATTGAAATACAATATAAAGTTAAAACCATTTAGATACTGTTTATATGCAACTATATATTAATTAATTTCATTAATATTTAAATTGTTTGCTCAGAATAAAAGTAATGGTTTCAAGAGCAACACGTTACTCTAATTATAATGCGAGAAGAAGAGCGGAACGAGCCAATCAATCTGTTGAAGATGCAAATCGAAGAAGAACTGAAAGAAATCAAGCCGACAGAGATCGAAGAGCCATTGAAGATGAACAACAACGAGAACAACGTAATAAAAAACAAATAAGATCAGGGTTTGGAATTGAGAGAAAATCGACTATGCAAGAGAAGGCAAGCTAAACGACGTAGATTAAATGAACGTACACCTGATGCAGATAATTCTCAACTTGAAGTTGCCATTGAAGAACATAACTGTGGAAATATGACTCAGACTTGCAATTATTGTTGTGCGCTTTACTGGCAAAATGAACTCAACACTTCTAAAAAATACACCAATTGCTGTCATGACGGAAAAGTTTCCCTCGAAGATTTATCTGAAACGCCTGATTTACTAAAAGAGTTATTAACAACAAACTCACCTGAAGCTAAAAATTATCGAGAACATATCAGAGAATACAACGCTGCTTGAGCTTTCGCTTCAATGGGTGCCAAAATCAAATCACCTCCAGGAATAGGACCCTACTGTTTTCGTATTCATGGACAAATTTACCATAAGGTTTCTCCACTGTTCACGAAGGAACAGAACAAATCAGGGTACGGACAACTGTATATATTTGATTCGGGTGAAGCAACAAACAAACGTATGGATAATAACCAAGGCTGTTTACGAATTGTAATGGAGAGATTACATATGATGTTACGACAAATAAATCCGTTTGCTGATTCTTACAATCAAATGCATAGGATAACACAATCTTATCCAACAGTAAAAGTTAGAATGGTTTTTATGGAAGATCCAAACTTAGACTTAAGAAGATATAACACACCTACTTTAAAAACAGAAGTTTCAGCAATATTCGTTGGTGATGACGGTGAACCACTGGCTAACCGAGATATTTGCATTTACCTGATAGGAGATACTTGCAAGAACATATCATCAGTGAATCAATGCAGTGATCCGATGGTCTACCCTTTACTTTTTCCGAGGGGCGAGTGTGGTTGGCATATCGGAATGGAACATGTAGGAGAAAAACGATCAGCTAAGCGAGTTCGAGTCACACAGTTACAGTATTTCGCTTATCGACTCTCTGTGCATAGCGGCTTCAGTCTCTTGCATAGCAGTGGAAAATTATTCCAGCAATATGTCATCGACGCTTACGTGAAAATGGAAGGAGCCCGATTGAACTATCTGCGAATGAATCAGAAAGATTTCCGAGTTGAACTGTACCAAGGACTGTTAGATGCGGTAGAGTCTCAAGCAAAAAATGAGAACATGCGAACAGGTAAGATGATAATATTACCTTCAACATTCCAAGGAAGTCCACGATATATGCAGCAAAATTATCAAGACGCAATGGCTATAGTCAGAAAGTTTGGAGGACCGGATCTGTTTCTTACCTTCATTTGCAACCCGACCTGGCCTGAGATTTTGAATGCAATGCAAGGCAATCAACGACCTGAAAACAGACCAGACATAATAGTCCCAAGTTTTTAAAATGAAGTTAGCAGAGCTCTTGGATGATATTTTAAAACGCAATCTTTTCGGAATTGTCATTGCAAACATCTACGTAATTGAATTTCAAAAGCGAGGCTTACCTCATGCTCACATTTTACTGAAGTTAGATTCTGGTTAAAAAATATGCATAAAAGACGATATTTATAACTACGTAAGTGCTGAGATACCCGATAACAATGTCAACCCAAGGCTGTACGAGATTGTAACGAAGTGTATGATTCACGGTCCCTGTGGTACACTTAATCAGTGTTCGCCTTGCATGAAGGAAGATGCATGTATTAAAAACTTTCCGAAGGAGTTCAGAGAGACAACTGAAGAAAACGTTAATGGATACCCTATCTACAGAGGAAGATCCAGAACTCCTGTTAAAACTGGTCGGTATGACGTTAATAATCGATGGGTTGTTCCGTATAATCCCCGGCTCTTAAAGAAATTCAACGCACATATCAACGTAGAAGTATGTGCCTCTGTCAAAAGTGTTATGTACATCTACAAATACGTCTACAAAGGACATGATGCAGCGTCAGTTAGACTGGAAAAGGAAAATAGTACTGGAGTGGTCGATCACTATGAAATATCAACGTTACTTGATGGAAAATATGTTAGTGCTCCAGAAGCAATGTGGCGAATGAATGAGTTCACCATGTCAGAAAAGTTTCACTCTATACTCAGATTAGCAGTACATTTGCCTGAACAACAACATGTAATTTATTATGAAGGACAAGAAGATCAGGCAGTTGCAAGGGCATCTACAAAACAAACAATGTTAACTGCAATGTTCAAACTTAATCAAACTGACGAACAAGCACGTAACTACACTTACACAGATATACCAAAGTACTATGTTTTCGATAAGAACGGGACAAAATGGAAAAGATGCCAACGAGGAGGAGAAGGAGCGATCGGGAGAATTCCGGTAGTTAGTATAAAAGATAACGAAAGATACTATCTGCATATGTTACTCACACGAAATAAGGGTGCGATTGGTTTCGAGAGTCTGAAGACTATCAATGGGGTACTATGTGAGACTTTCCAAGAGGCATGTAGAGAACTTGGACTTCTTGAAGGTGAACATACTGAAGATCAACTTGCATACCCTGAGGAATTTTTGAACAGTCTAACGCCAACTGGAATGCCACCTCACAAACTGAAATTGAAACCAGGAGCTGTGATCATGTTACTTAGAAATTTAGTACCCTCTAAAGGTCTGTGCAATGAGATGCGACTCACAGTTTTACGATTGCAACATAACATAATCAAAGCATCAGTTATAGATTCCGTTAATATAGAATATGTTCTAATACCCCGAATACCACTTATCCCATCAGACACTAACATGCCTTTTAAATTTAGACGTAAGCAATTCCCTATACGATTAGCTTTTTCTATGACTATCAACAATTTGCAGGGTCAGACTTTTCACAAAATCTGTCTTTACTTACCAAAACAAGTTTTTAGTCATGGTCAACTTTACTAGGTCTCTCACGAGTAAGATCATTTGACTCTCTAATTATTGTATCTACAAATAAAGAGATCGAAAATTGTGTGTATAAAGAAATTTATGATACTGAGCAATAAAGTTAGACTAGCGCGCAGATGCTCTGCGTGGGTCAAGCTAGTACTAAATAATTCTATAATAATTTTGTTACATCTATAATATATAGACCAGGGGCATGCAACGTACGGCCTGGTAGAGCATTTTATGCGGCCCGTGAAGCTTTGGTGAATATATGGTCTGCGATATTTATTACAGACAATTTTGTACATTTTAAGAACTACTGTTGTCATAACTCATCCTGGAGAAGTTTTCACGGCAAAAATGGTTAAAACTTTATTTTCATATTTAAAATCTTTTGAGTAAGTTCCTATGTAAACTCTCATCTGCCCCACCAAGGCATTTGTGACATCTAATCCGGGCCGCCAAAGCACTCACCTGCATGAAGGCCACATAAAAAGGTTGCACGCCCCTGATATAGATGCTTCTTACATAGGATATAGAAGGATACAAATTATGAGGCAGGTAGGTCTTGTGGCAAAACCATCCGGAAAAATTGTAAATTACAAAAATGCTAATTTTTTTGGCCGTTAAAAATACTCAATCTTAAACAAATATCTCAATGTTTAGGTAATTCTAATTGTACTACAATGCTGACATTTTATTCTAACAGTAGAAATCGTTAAATAACCAAAATGGGATTATAGAAATTTAAATGTTTATTTATTTGGCCATTAAAAATTCATAAAAGTTAAACAAATTGACTAATGTTTATGTACTTTGTCAAGCTAGGGAGCTGAAATTTTGCAGAAAGTTAGAGAATGGTGTTCCAGCGGCAATGAACATTGAAAATTAAAATGAAGTACAGCCGACCCTCGGTTACCGAGGGTGATCCGTTCTTGCGAATGGTCATTAACCGAATTTGGTTCGTTAACCGAATCTTACATCCCTAGCGGTCGTTATGTACGGTTTAACACACATTTGGTCCTTACAGTGCCTACTAAATACCAAAAATAGTATAGAAAAATAAAATATAGAGAGATGCTTTTCATCACAATGTTTTAATGAAATACAGACTTTACCTACATTAGACAAAAACAATATACAGGCAGTCCTCGACATCCGTACATTCGACATCCGTACAATTCGATCTTTTGTACACTGTAAATTCTCACCCCTAAACCACCTATTGTACGCTGAATTCGGACTTTCGTTCGTCAGCTAACAATCAAACATTTCGAACTATCTCATAATCAGCCAAGCAAACACTTTTAATAAATTAAAGTATGCTACGTAATAATATATGTATTATATGTATTGTAGGATTTGTGTGTAATGTTTTAACTTTCTCCATACGTAGTAATGGGAAAGAATTGTATTCATGAAAAATATCGACTTCCAGATTTCAACGGAAATACATGTTTTGAGGTCCCTAGAACACGTTTAGACTATTTTCAGAATGATGTCTGTGTGTGTGTGTGTTATTGTGGGCGCTCTAACTCAAAAAGTACATGCCATATCGTTACCAAACTTCATATATAACACTTTAACATGAGCACAAAGAACTGATTAGTTTTTGGACAATAACGGATAACCGGAAGTCGAGGTTTATTCGAAACCCAATTCGGTTTTTCCGATATTTCTCCGTTAAAACATCATTATTGCATATACAACTCTATACAAAGCTTATAGAGAACGTAATTTCCTACAACTTTCATTTGAAACAATTTTCTATAGGAGTTATTGTTTAGGAGTTATTTATAAATAACTGGTTTTTCGGTTTCCGTTAAATATCTCCTTAAAAACATCGTTATTGGTAATCTTCGTAAGGATCAAAGTTGTAGAGAATAATATTTCTCCCAAGTTTTGTTTGAAACAAATTTTCGTAGAACCATCCATTTCGGATATATTTCGCTTTATCTTAATACCAGTATACAGCGCCAACACCATGTAGCGGTGAATTCTGTAAACATTCAAAATATACGTAATTTACGGCAACAAGGACGTGTCTTCTTTTACGATACGAAATAATAATTTTGCCTCGTAATATTATTCATAATAATTTTAATATCTATACTCCAAATATGGAGAAAGTCATGTGTTGGTCACATCAGATTTTTTAATATTGTACTGAAATTTGACAAGATTAATACCACTGTAAAGTCAGTTAATAATCAATATATAATTATTATTATTCAGTCTCGGCAATGTTACCATCTTTGTTTGTAGGTACAACAGTGTTTCTTTGTGCATTTTACACGTATTATTTTTTAAACATGAGTGAGAAACGGAAAAATGAAAGTACTAATTTCTATTGAGTGCAGTAAAACCCCCAATTTCGAAGGGGTTACGTTCCCGAAAACACTGTGAATTTGGAATCTGCAAAAATAGAAGCAAAAGCCTTATGAGAAAATGGGGTTAGGTTTGCGGCTCTCCATTATTTTGACAAGAATAAATGATGAAAAGGTACGCTAAAAGTGGTTTTGAACCAATGCAATGTGGCATTTAAATCTGCTGTAGCCGTAGAGTTTATGGCATATTGCCTGCCCACTGATGCCACACTCTGGCCACTAGCATGTTTATTTCGCAACTCAATTTTCTCACTTCAAGTCAACGTCTTCTTTTTGCTTCTGCTTTCTGTATTATTACTTGCTTTCCTTTTGGTAGACATTTTCAAAAAATGCGGTCACAGCATGATAAAAAAACCTCACGGATGGGAAAATTCATTTGTTTAGTGCTTTTTCTCTTCACTAAAGCTGAACGCACACTTATCAGACAAAAACGTCTTTTGACAAAACGTTTTTGTATAAACTCGTCGAAAACTGTTTTCGCAATGCTATCAATAGGACCCAACACACACTAATCGAACAGGACACAAAAACACGAAAAAACAACTTAAAACACCTCTAAACATCTCGAGACAAAATGTTTTCTCGAAAGACATTTGTCTTATAAGTGTGAGTTGGAGACCGACAAAAGTGTTTTCGCTTGAGACATCTGTAAACAAAACGTTTTGTCGAAAGACGTTTTTGTCTGATAAGTATGCGTTGATCTTTGACACAACAATACATCTTTGTTGACGACTTATCGTGTCGAAAGCAGAAACACTGCACTTTGTTTTGAGGCAAAACATTCTGCATGAGTTCAGTCTTTATTGAGAAGTAATAGGAGTAGGGTGGAGGGAAAGTTGTGTGTGCTTCTGTTAACATGGATGTAGATGCTGAAAAATTACTTGTTTTAATAGAAGAAAGGCCTCCTATTTTTAATTATACTGTGAAAGAACATCACCAAAAAGATTTGCTGGAAAATCCCTTTTCCTGATTCCATCTTCAATTATATTTAAAACATAATAAAAGGAACTCAAACTTAATCTCGTAAAATTTCGGAATTTATTATAAATTCCTTAATGGTATTCTTCCCGGTTCTCTTTTGATTAATCGGGTGGATCCATAAGCGTCTTTCACTCTCTTCCATGGAAGCGAGTTGAATCCACTGCCACAAAATGAGAGCATAAACTTCGTCATCGGACGACATTCTCGCAACTAGTCCAGGCCGAGACTGCGCCGAACAAGAATGATTTCAATGTATACAAAATGTCTTGTCTCAAAACATGTTTTGCAAAGACGTTTTGTCTTATCAGTATGCGTTGGAGCCCAACAAAAATGTTTTGCCTTTCGACAGAAAGTTTTGTTCAACGACAGAACATTTTGTGTAAAGACATTTTTGTATGACCAGTGTGCGTTGAAGCCCAACAAAATGTTTTACCTTTCGACAAAACGTTTTGCCTCGAGACGTTTTGTCTGATAAGTGTGCGTTCAGCCTTAAAGAGGACAGCAGCAGTCGAAAACACCGCAAAACTGCGAAGCACGCGAATTTGGGAGCCGCGAATTTTGGGGATTTACTGTATTGTGTTGTTGAAGGGGTATCTTTAGTTAAACTTAAAAAAGTTGCCTCTCTTTCCCTCCCTCTATCTCTCCCTTCTCCTCTCTTCCCCTCCCCTCTACTTCCCTCTCTCCCCCTCTACCTCTCTCCCACCTCCTCTCTCTCATATTAAAAGCATTCAAAGCACGTTTATACCCATAAGGATTGAATTAACAATATGATATCGAATTCTAACAATGGAATTGTTAGGCAAGGCAACATCCCCTTAAAATGGCTAGATTTCCTCAAACCGTGTGAATTAAACATTTACATTGAGAAATTTCGAACTGTAGGCGGAAAAAGACGAACAGAATAAGAAACTTAATAATGTTTTCTTCAAAATGGTCCATATCTAAAGATTGTAATGCAAATCTTTATAATTTTAATCTAAAAAATCTGAAGTGGCCAACACATGACTTTCTCCATATTTGGGGTATAGATATTTAAATTATTATGAATAGCATTATGAGGCAAAATTATCATTTCGTATCGTAAAAGAATACAGTCGTCCTTATTGCCGTAAATTACATATATTTTGAATATTTTTACAGAATTCCGAAAAGTCTAAATGTGATCTAGGGACCTCAAAACGTGTATTACTGTTGAAATCTTGAAGTCGATTTTTTTCGTGATCACAATACTTTCCCATTACTACATATGGAGAAAGTAAAAATCTGATGTGGCCAACACTCCTGAATTCGAACCCGGGACACTTTAGCAAATGAAAATATTTTTCCAGGGACCTCATAGCCAGTAGAAACAAAACGCCGTTTACTGCATATCTTTACGACGAACGGTTCTCGAGAAATACGCCGATATAATTGCGCGAGGTTTCATACTCACGGACGCATGCAGCTTTACTACGCGCATAATATATAGGATAAAATTCAAAAGAGTATTTGTATTTGAATACATTTGAATCAATTCATTTTCTTCCCCTACTTTTAATAATCGATTTTAAGAATCGAATATTTCGATTATAGCTAATTGATTCTTCCCATCTCCAGCCATCTCTGCATTCGGTTCCTCTGTCAGTCAAACTATTACGCACCATGTGATTATAAGACGACTAGCAATTTTTCGGTCATAAAAATAGGAACAAAACCTCGTCTTATATTCAGGTATATATGATAACTCCTTTTATAATATGCAATGCTAGCCTAAAATTAATTCATTCTGTAAAGTGAATAAATAAAGTTCTTTCTTTAAACTATAATAGCCACTGTTATTAGGTTATAAGCCTTAGAACTTACTCTGTATTAAATAAGCACCAAAATTCCTTTTATAAAAACAAATCAGTTCATTAAAAGATCCACTGTTGTTTCTTCAAAAATTGCCTGTTAACAGTTTTAAATGTCCTTTTAATTTTAATTGAATTTTAATTTATATTTGTTTCCAAACTTCGGCCATTGTTACGAAATTAATTCGAGGAATAACAATATAAATTCGTAAGCACGTATGGTTTACAAAGAATTTAATTTAAGAATGCTTTTTATTTCCAATTTTTCTAAAATGACACTGTTGATACTTAAAATTTTTTATATTTACGTTAATATACTTATTTTCCACAAAACACGCCAATCTCTCCCCTTCCTTCCTCTCTCGCTCTCGTATTGAAGCACTCAGGGCACCCTTATTCCCAGAAGGATGTATACAATAATAGTAATTTTAGGTGTAACAATGATAATGGTCGACATAGCAACATCATGTTAAAATGGCAAGATTTCCACAAAGTATGCAAATTAAACGTTTAACATGGAATGTTTCGAACTGTGGTCGAAAAAAGACGAACGGAATAAGAAATTTTATAAATTTTTCTTCAAAATGGTTCAAATCCGAAGGTCGTCTGTTAATTTCTTCTAATATTAATTTCCAAATGAATAAAAGCCTGTACGTAGAAAAATCGCATTTCATGTTAAGGAAATGGAAATGCCTCTCTTGGAGACGAACCAAGGGATTTTTTCGCGATTTAAATTTGTCATCATCTGAATAAGTGTTAATCAAGCATCCCTACCAAATTTTGAGTTTCTATCATTATTATTTCTCGAGTTATTAGCATTTGCATAGCGTGACCAACCAACCAACCAACCAATGGACGACGGCTATTATTATATAAAATTGCACATAGACAATATAGAAATAGAAGAAGAATAGATAATGTTACAAAATCATATAAAATAAAATAGGGTACCTACAATATGGGGTAATTAGTGTAATATAATAGAACATACAATATTATATAGCAGTACTATCACAGAAATATAGCTTTAAAATACAGATTGTACAAAGTCATTGCCAGAGGACATAACTGTAAATATAGCAAGTAAGGGATAGACAATACTTTGATATAATATAATTTTCTTACAAGATCATCCTATTTAAATATTAAGACAAATTAATAATAGAGATTAGAAGTAGTTTCATACTAAAACATACATAAAAGCAATGTTGATTAATCATAAAAGTAAATACATTACAAGGAAACATACTTCCATTAATCAGGAGAAATCATAATTATTTAATGACAGTACGTGCCAAATTAATGAATTTGGATAAAGAAAAGATAAATCAAGTACAGAGCCATAAGTGTTGGCACACTTTTGCATTCTGATTAAGGATGAATGTTTTGCATAATTGGTTCTATGAAATTCAATTTCAAATATTGGTTAAAGTAACTTGGAATATGGTAATTTAAACAGGCCAAAAGTACAGAACAGTCCAACAAGGAATTAACAGTTTTCTATAAAAAGACCATATCTGAAACTTCTCTTCTAACTTTTAGAGGTTTTATATTGAGGAGAGAGTATAAATAGGAGTAATCTAAATCAGCTTTTGGGATTCCAAGTTTAAAATTTATAAATCTCAAGAATTTTTTTTGAACATTTTCAATACTACATACATCAACACTGTAATATGGAGACCATAATACTGATAAATATTCTAGTTTGCTTCTAACAAGGGTAACAAAAATAGATTTCATTACATAAATATTATTAAATTGCCTACAGTTTCTTAAAACAAAGCCCAACATTTTAAGAGCATCCTGAGTTATTACATCAATATTGGTTTTAAATGTTAGCTTATGGTCAAACCAAATTCCTAAGTCCCGGACTGCTTGAGGCCTGTCCAATATTACATTATTAATTTGATAATCAAGTATAATAGGGTTATGAATATGATAGAAACTCATAACATTACTCTTAGATGAATTAATGGCTAGCTTATTGTTATTTACCCAGTGCATGAGTCTATTAAGGTTTAATTGAAGTACATTACAATCTTGAATATTTTTTATTACCTTAAAAACTTTTAAATTATCAGCAAATAATAAGAAGTCCACATCTGAGAAAAATCACAAACATCATTTATAAAAATGCTGAATAACAAGGGCCCTAAATGAGACCCTTTTGGTACACCTGAGCTGTAACGATAAGGCTCTGAGAGAGAAGAATTCACTTTCACTACTTGTGATCTTTTGTTTAGGTAATTATCTATCCATTGCAGTAGCACACTAAGTATGCCAAGGGCTTTCAGTTTAGATAGTAAAATGGAATGGTTAACTACATCAAATGCTTTAGTGAAATCAAGATATATGGAATCCATTTGATAATTAGACTCAAAACATTTAAAAATAGCCTGTTGATAAACCAACAAGTTCGTAGCTGTTGAGTGCCCCAAGAAGAATCCATGCTGATTTGGAATTTAGATATTTAAATTATTATGAATAGCATTATGAGGCAAAATTATTATTTCATATCGTAAAAGAATACAGTCGTCCTTATTGCCGTAAATTACGTATATTTTGAATATGTTTACAGAATTCACCGCTACATGGTGGTTGTGCTGTATACTAGAAATTTACGAATAAGTTATATACCTCCGAAATGGATGGTTCTACGAAAATTTGTTTCAAACAAAACCTGGAAGAAATATTATTCTATACAACTTTGGTCCTCACGAAGATGACCAATTACGACGTTTTTAAGGAGATATATGATGGAAACCGAAAAAACCGATTATTTATAAATAATTCCTAAACAATAACTGCTATGGAAAATTGTTTCAAATGAAAGTTGTAGGATATTACATTCACTATAATCTTTTTATAGAATTGTATATGCAATGATGATATTTTAACGGAGAAATATCGCAAAAACCGAATCGGGTTTCGAATAAACCTCGACTTCCGGTTAACCGTTATTGTCCAAAAACTAATCAGTTCTTTGTGCCCATACCAAAGTGTTCTATATATGAAATTTGGTAACAATATGGCAAATACTTTTTGAGTTAGAGAGCCCACAATCACATATATCCCCACACACACACATCATTCCAAAAATAGTCTAAACGTGTTCTAGGGACCTCAAAACGTGTATTTCCATTGAAATTTCAAAGTCAATTTTTTTCGTGATCACAATACTTTCCCATTACTACGTATGGAGAAAGTAAAAAGAATGAAAGCCCGCACATCATAAAGCTGATTTTGTGTTAACTTATTGGAAATGAAAATTATCCACTGGAGTCAAACCTGGGTCTTTGATCTTGAGTTTGATACATTAAAACGTTCTGTTATTATATCATAATGCTATCCTGAAAATTTCATCAAATTTGGTTGTCATTTGTGAGACATTAAGCTTCAGAAAGCATTACATGACAAAGTGACAAAAGGACAAAGTGACACTGTCTTTTATATATGTTTTATTATGATAAATAACCTTATCCACAATAATTGCTATTCAGATTGTAGTGAACATTCATCTGCTTGTTTTCTTGCATCTATAAATAAGTTGCTTGTCAAACGATTTACTGTT
Source organism: Uropetala carovei (assembly GCA_036926305.1). Lineage (NCBI taxonomy): Eukaryota > Metazoa > Arthropoda > Insecta > Odonata > Petaluridae > Uropetala > Uropetala carovei. Next base: position 7,726,923 of record JAXCHB010000084.1, on the reverse strand, counting down.
GCTTCTGGTGGTTCATTACCTCTGTGCCTTGCTTTTTGTTTGTTCTGATCGTTCAATCTTCTCTGTCTATCCTGTTCCGTTTCTCTTCTCTTAGCTTCAGCAATATTTCCACTTGGTGAGACCTCCAGCGAGTTTGTGCTCCTCTGTTAAGTCTTATTTTCTTTTCGTCTTGAGTTTCATTACTTTTCATAATTATGAACTGTGTTAATTAAAGGATAACGGTAAATAATATCTTGTTATTTATGGCTACTGTTGTTCAGAATTGGTTTTATAGAATAAAATATCTGTGATTAATCATGCTTAGCATTTAAAATATGTTAAACCCATATATTGGCAGCACTGATGGAATTATGCTCTCGGCACTGTAGATTTCTCGAGAAATTGTTAATTTTTATAGGTATTTCCTTTCGACTCTAGGGGATAGTTTCTTTTTCCCATAAGATAACATGTATAAATCAAATATTTTGATGTGCAGTCATTATTTCGTTAATATTTTAAAATACAGTAGAACTCGGTTATAACGGCCTAGGTTAATACGAAAACTGGGATATAACGACATATTCTTCAAGTCCCATCTCCGTTTCTACAATATATTAACCTCAGTTATAACATATTAATGCACTCGGTTATAGTGACAATGGAAGTTAGTTAGTAACAAATATTTGTACGCACAATCACAGGGTAGGTGCAACACATATTTGTATGTGAGGGTAAGAAGAAGAGAGAGAGAATATCATATGTCATTACATGATTCCGGTTTTATTTATTAATTTTTGTTGATCGCCAATACAATGAAGGACCGATGGCAGCCTCTTGATCACCCGAGTTAGGAGGGATCCAGCAGTGGGAACTCTTTATTCAGTGAGTTCAATTTGGAAATAGTGCAATCTAACCCCAAACTAACTGTTGGCAAATTTTATCTGAATATAAAGACAGTCCACAAGGAATCAAAAATACAGGCAACTCCCGAGATTTGACAGTTCGAGATTCGACAAATTCGAGATATCGACGCAGCCGATCGAATTGGGAGCTAGTTTACGCAAAGTAATTTTAGTACCGACCAACCACGCGAGGTTTAGTTTCAGTGTAGACATAATTATTTCTACTCTTAATTGTTTGAATTTGTGCTGATTTCATAATTTTTTCTGTTGATCTTTTATTTAAACTAATTTATTTTATTGATTTATTTATAAATTTATCACTTGACATGATATCTAAAAGGAAATGTAATAGTGATAACGAAAGTGAATCGAATAAAAGAGTGTCATTCAACCATTAGCACTTATGTGAAACAGGAGAAAATTCTAGAACATTTGATAAATTCACGTAATTTGATGGCTGGTTTGACAGACTTAAGAGAAGGGCACGTTTGCATAACCTTAAATTAACTGGTGAGGCTGCAAGTTATTTTGCGCTTCATAATAACTTTTATATTAATTTCGCTGTGATATATAATTGTATGTATAGATAGATGTCTGCTCGCGCGAGTCATTTGTAACAAACGACTCGCACAAGCTGAGAAGCGGGAACGTATCCCCCGATTATAACATGCAAGTCTATGGAAAAACAGCGTTCGACATTTGACAATTCAAGATTCGACCACGTTTTCAGGAACGCATCCATGTCGAATCTCGGGAGTCGCCTGTACTGTGCTTCAAAAGCAAGATTTCCAAACCCTGTTGAAAATCTTACATGAAAGCATATCAGAAAATGCAGGTAAGAACTTAAAATCAGGTTTCTTCAAATGTGGTATGTACCCATGCAGTGTGGCACCATTCCTAGAACAAGTACCAAAATCAAGGTGTAGTGAAGAGGAGGTGGAATCAAGTTTCACAAAATTCCTAGAAAAAAAAGACAATTACGGGAGGTGCAGGTACAAAACGAGGCAGGATGCGAGTGCAGGAACAGAATAAGGATATTATG